>CM062813.1:1190513300-1190891908 GCA_031772625.1 Pinus tabuliformis | reverse complement strand
CTTATACACATAGACACTTTGGCCTCAACATAAACTGACTCACTAGTGCCTAGCTATCAGTATATGGCTCATCGTCTTGAGTGCCACTTGTATATATACATTACAATTTGGGGATTAAGCTAGGGGTATTACAAACTGCAAACATGAGTTGACCAAATGGTAGAGTTATTTAACCATAATATTAAACACAACCAATGTAATATTCTAGTAAAACATTGGTTTGGTTAATGAACTAGTCAATTGTTGGTTGAGTAACTAACAAATCGACTGTTGGTTGGGCTAACTAAACAGTCAACCATTAGCAGGATGACTAACTAGTCAACCACTGATTGAGTTAACTAACTAGTTCGCCATCATTCGATTCAACTAACCAATAGACTATCAATTGCGCCGACTAACAAATTTATTATCCGATTGAACTAACTAATAGGCTATGTTATTCCAATATAAATATGACTTGACTTGATAGTTGAATCAGTCGAATGGCGATGGAATTTACCACCATAATGCTAGTCGATCACTATAATGCACAAATTGACTAGGTAGTTGAAATAGTTGACCATATTTTTCCTCCAACACTCCATGGGCATCTTGGTAATCTAAAACTTGGCTAATTTTAGGCTTCTACACATTTTCAACCAGTTATGATTCTAAGAATTTCCTTTGTGCTTTTTCTCTAGTTGATGCAGGCTCAATGTTGAAATTGACACTTTGCTATCACTTTATGGTACACCACCTTCTATCCACCATTACCTATATAGGGCACCTCAATTAACAATGGTATCTGAATATTTGCAGT
The DNA here is from genome assembly GCA_031772625.1 of Pinus tabuliformis. NCBI lineage: Eukaryota > Viridiplantae > Streptophyta > Pinopsida > Pinales > Pinaceae > Pinus > Pinus tabuliformis. Next base: position 1,190,891,109 of record CM062813.1, on the reverse strand, counting down.
ATGGTACTAATTCTTTCCTCTAGTATTTGTCTCCAAAAGTTAACTTAACCTAATGAACGATGAGGATAACTAACTAGTCGACTAGACATGAGAAGTCATTACTCATCAAACACATATGTATTATCAATTGAGTCAACTAATTAAATATATGGTTTACTTGCCATTGATTGTTTTAATGGATCTACTTCTCAATGATAAATGTGGATTCCTCCAACCATCAAACTTTTGTGAGCTACATACTTGATCTATTATCTATCGACTACATAAATATAAATGATGTACTAGGTAATAATGCTCCATAAATGTTATAAATGTTCAAGTATAACAATATGCATTATCATGCAAATGACTTAGGCACACATAAATCAAATGCCACCCATTGATAAGTTAACAATAATTAATAAGATAATTACACCAACTAAATATCACACAAGACACATGAGCACTTGTCTTTGTAAATATCGACTAAGTGGCTACAAACCTCAATATTCCACCTAGCCATAGACCATACTGTTGTAAATATTTTAGTAGTGGATCACCTTCGAGTTGGGCTATGATTACCAAGGGAAAAAATCTCACCTAGAGCCAACAACGGATACATATTTTGTACCAAACAAGCACTGACTCCAATAACCTCCCTAACTACATCCCCACATCCCCTAGCTTAAACTACCCAAGGTAAGGCACCCCCTTCTCTATCACTGTAATCCTTTAGGCTATGCCACTACACTTTTTGGGCTTCTAGCATAGTCCATCAGGGAAGTCTAAAAGAACTGTAACTCTAGGAGTTCCAACTACCCTCAAGGATCTTCTAGGAACCCCCCAAGCCTCACACTCGGAAATCTTACCCAACAAGTTCCCCCTCCAAGCTCCATCCTTTCCCAAGATGAGAAAGGAGAATTTCCCTCATATTCCAATGAGGAACTTCCAATAGTTTACACAAGTCATAAGCTTCAATGCATATCTAAGATCATACTCAACTAGTCTCAACAAAACTAGGGAAGTACCAAGGAGAATGGTTGTTTGGATGATGGTTGAATGATGACCAAAACTATGGAATGAAACCCCACAATCATGGAAAACATGACTTAAGTATGCATGAAGTAATTTTTCCAAATGTCACCAAGGAGCTCACCCTCACCACATGGGAACTGACATAGCCTTATTTTTCCATTAACTTTTGGACTTAGGATAGAAAATCAGGGCATGACTTAGGCTTATACATGCCCTTTTTTTTAGCTTTGGTTATGCCCATAAAGTCACTTTTGGAATATAATATTATTGCCATGGGTTACAAACCATGTCTTGATTCCACACCCTCACCTTTCTTACTATGGAGTCATACCCCCCTCATACTCTTTTCATCTGGTGTTTTGCAGTCATGGTGTATTTTATTATAACATTGGTGTGATTACATATATTCATAGCTAGTCTCACTAGCATTTTTACATAAAATATCTTTGGCCTTAATCACACAAGCATTCTAGCTTCAAGACATATAAGCATAGGCACACAGACCCAAAAAAACAAATATGCACATATATATACATGGGCACGTAGGGTCAACACAACCTAGTTCACCAACCTAATAAAAGTATCAACAAACATATAGAAGGGGTCATCTTACAGGTGTTACATCCGCAGACCAATTCTATTTCTTCCAACAAACCATCTTGCACGTCCACCTCAACCTAAGTCCATGCCCATATTCTATCATTTTTTGAGTCCCAATTTGGTTCTAACTCCACAAATTTGTTGATCTTATTTCCTATTGAACTCGAGATTTATTTTCACCAAGAAACTAGAGGGAGCCCAAACAAAATGTTCCATATTTTTTATGTGGAAAATTGGTTCCCTTGATGAGTCAAAGTTTATGCTTCATCTTTCTACCACAAGACCTAATGGCCCCCAACTTTGAATTTTACCTGAAAGGTTATCTGCGCCTAAGTCTAAATGTGGAAGAAAACACATCCATCCTCTAGTTAAAACATGGGCCACCAAAGCATATCCATTAAAGAAACCCAATTATCCTCAATTCATATTTTATGGGATTCTAGCCAGATAATCTTACCATAGAAACACTCCACTATAGTCTTTCCTAAGATGTCTAAGACCTCCTCAATCCACACATCCAACCCTAACACCATTTTCACCTTTGTTTTTTAGCACGAATGAACCTTTTACTCCATTGCTTGGATTCCACTCTTTGAATGACCTCCTAGGAGAACTTCTTCCTATTCTACTCCGAAGGACCTAGATATTCAATTTCCTAGGGTAGTGGAGAAAGGCACTCGAAGCTTAAAAATTATGTATGTACTACATGGTCTATTTGGAGATCTGTCTCAGTATAGAACAAAGGAATCACCACCTCAATATTTTTCCTAGAGTTAATAGGGTTATTAACACTCTCATCTAGATTAGACTTGAGATTGGCAAGTGTCCCTCGAGACTTAGAGTGGAGTGGTCAAAATATTTCGACTTGATAAGGGCTATCTATGCCATAGTCCACAATGTGTTCTTCCATAATGTCTAGCCTCCAAAAAAAGCATGTCACAATAAAATTATCCGAAAAATCCAAATAAGAGAATCATGGTAGATAAACCTTGTTAGAAAATCCTCCTAAAATGTTTCTTGCTAACGCATTTGCTCTCATTTGGATTAGAGAGAGATGATTGTGGTAACCTTTCTCAAGCTATGCTTAGACTTGTAACCGTAATCATTCCATATCAATGACCTCAAACTCAAGAGTCCAAAACCCTTACCTTGTTGCCCATACCCTAAACATCATCCGATCTCTTTATATAAATCCACAATATATTATAAGTTAATATAAAATTTTAATAAATTATAATTGAATAAATATTAATTTATATTATTTTTAAAGGAGTAAAATGTATTATAATTATGGTGTTTATATATAACTAGAATAGTCATTAGTAAATATGGATTAATTATTATTTTTATTTAAAAAAATTTAAGTTGTTTTTAAAAATTAATAGTTTAACTCGTGAAACTTACACTCTTATCCAATGTCTTTTAAATTTTAAGTTATTAATTTATTTATTTTGCTTTAAAAGAAAGGTAATCAAAACAATTTTATATTTGACTCTAATACCAAACTAATTCAATCTTTTTATATAAAGATTATTTTCAATAAATTGAATATTAAACCTAAATTAATAAAAATAAATAAAAACATGGTGAAATTTGTTGAAAAAATCATATAAACCAAAAAAAATATTACCCTCACACATTAAGGTTCTAACAATAATTACCCTAGAAAATTATTATTAAATATTAATGTTTGGCTTGTGAAGCGCAAATAATGCAAATGCTGGGAACAGGGAACAAGAAACACAAATGCCACAAGATTCATAGTTTGTGTGATTGTGCAGTAGCTTTGCTCTGGGGCAAAGAGAACGCTAACGTTTCGGAGAACCAGACGTCTTGGAATTCATCAGCAACTACCGTTTTGTTTTGTTTTGTGTTTTTAAGTTCTGCAGAACCAGACATCCTCATTCTTTGAGGAACCCTAGCTTTTAGAATTCAAATTCCTCTGCAACTATTGATTTCTTACCACAGCCCCCACCACCTCCGCCTCCATCAAACTCTCAATCACCTTCCGTTTCCTTTATGCCGCTGGCCCAACAGCCCCAGCTCTGTTCCTCGCTCTCCGATTCGCTCGGGCTGCTTTACTACACCGCCGCTACCGGTTCGATCCGCTGGATCCGCACAGCATAGCTCTACTGATCCATGTAAGGAGAATCCTTTTGGAAAGCGCTCAGAGAAGGTGACAAAAGGCAGATGCCTTCGAGCAACTGATTCGGACTTCAACATCAACTTTGGGCCTGAAGCACCGCTGCCGGATGTGATGGATTCTGCTCGCAAGGTCCTGGTCGGTAGGGTCCGTGGACGCACCTACTCTGTGGAACGACTCAAGCTCTGGGTGGAGGAGATTTGGGGCACTTTACTCAAAGAACTTCCAGATATCATGGTCCTCACGAGGGGCTGGTTCGCCTTACATTTCCATAGACCCGAATACACCGAATGGATCCTCTCTCAGTATTGGCACATTGAGTTAGCACCAGTCATGCTCAAGCGTTGGGATCTTCTCTTCGACCCGGAACGTGAACAACTGGGGGCTGGACCCATCTGGGTTCGCCTACCTGGTCTGCCCTGGCAATTTTGGAACCCGTATGTTTTTAAGAGAATTGGGGACACTCTAGGTACCTACCTGGAGCACGACAGATCGTATGAGAAAACGGGAATCAGGACAATGGCTCGCATACTTGTCCACTTGGACACCAGACCGGGATTAGTGGAGAAAATCACCCTGCACCACAGCCATGTCTCACGCAAACAGCTACTAGACTACGAAGGCGTTCCCTTCCGCTGTCGAAGATGCCATAAAATTGGCCATCTCTATAAGGATTGTCCACTGAATTCGGGGATGACTTCTGAGGATACCAAAGGACCTCGACAGCAGACCACAGTGGATCAAAATGCAGGAGCTAATATTCCTACGGAAGGGGAGCAGACTCAACAGGAGGCTCCATCCAAGAAGGCGGGTGATAGTACCAAAAAGATTGCTCGAAGGAAGGCTTCATCTACTCCAGGGCCGCCGCGTACTCGCTCCAAGACTGCGGAGGCTGCACCTACTCATCCGGGAAAGAAATGCAACTGCTGACCGGCTCTTGAAAGAAGCGGCGGATCGACCTCTAGGAGACTGGCGGATTGAAGAATACAATCCAGAGGGGATGCACAGATTCTATCATCGACCATATATTGATGGCCTCCAACAGGGGGACAACCTCCCCATCTAAATTTTTGCTCTACATGTTTATTTTTGTATATAACAGCACAGTTCAGTTCGGTTCTATACTTATTTTACTGCATGAGGGATATATTCCACAACTCTGTCTATTTTTGGTTAAATTTTGTTGAGACACTGTCTATCTATCACGGATACAGAACCATCGTATCCTAGTGACACATACTGGATGTAATTTTGTATAATTTTTGAGCAGTGGTGAAAACCACACTACAGCATATGCCTTGGCATCAACAGCATGTAATTTCTATTATTTCTCTTTAATAGAAATTATGAACTCTATTTTCTCCGGAAAAAAACTATTGATTTCTTTTGTTTTGCGAATTTAAATTTAAGCACATTGATTGTTTGTCATACATTGTGTTTTGTCTGGTTATTTTACTAGAGTAGGAGTAATGGAATCGTCTTGCAGTTCAATGAATTCTAACAGGCCTCCCACGGGGAAGCGATGTCTCTGTCCTCTGCAGAAACAGGGTGCTTCAATGAATAAACACAACGTATGCATTCTCTCCTTTTTTTTAACAGATAATATATATGCTGCAAACATGCCATTCCCCCATTTAGCATGGCCATTCCCCCAATTCAGCCTTCCTGCTTAACCATCGAACAATTTTTGCTATCACAGAGCGACAGATTTATCCCGGCAAGAGGATCCATCGATTTGGACGTAGCTAGATTCATGATCACGCAGAAACAAAATGACAATGACGATACCCATGCCCTCTCCTGTTCCCCCTCCCCTTCCAAAAAAGCATACAAGAAGGAGATGGCAGCCACTTTATTGAAGAATGCCGGTGCTGCTGACAACAATTGCAGAATTCTTTCTTTCAACGCAAAATCATCTACTGACAACAATTGCAGAATTCTTTCTTTCAATGGAAAACCATCGACTGTTTCCCAGGCTTCACAAGAAAATGTGCTGCCTAATCCCCCTATTTCTAGAAGAGCACGCAGATATATTCCTCAGGTAGGCCGGGATTTCATATTTTTTTACAGTCATTTTCACTAGATATTCCATAATCAAATCTTGAATACCATTGATGTTTACTCGTTATTGAATCAAAGCCCTTGATCCTATTTGCAATTGCAGCATTATCCCATATGGAGGAATGCGTTATACAGATTTTTTTTCTTTTTCATTTGCAACGCTGAAATCGCTACCACACCCATTCCAATTTCTTAAATTTTTTTATAACAGAATAATGTTAGAAATCATTTCAGTACAGGAAAAGTACCCCTTTGCAAACAAAGCCATGATCGCATTTTTTTTTGTTAATCATTGATATACTCTTCGGACACCAGATAAACGACATAGTATTTCGGGTTTTTGTTATTAGTACACTGGATATGCCTATCTGAGGACCATCGTCCTTTGTTTTTTTTTCTTCGCCTAGTAATTTAACTTATCCATGTTGATGAAGTCTGCAGATAGAACCCTGGATGCGCCCGACCTTCTGGATGATTATTACTTGAATCTATTGGATTGGAGTTCCACCAATGTTTTGTCCATAGCCCTGAACAACACTGTATACTTGTGGCATGCTTCTGATAGCTCTATATCTCAGCTTCTGATTGCAGATGAAGAAGAGGGTCCCGTTACCAGCGTTAGTTGGGCACTCGATGGGAGGCAAATTACCGTTGGGTTGAATAATTCTGTTGTACATTTATGGGACTCGCAATCTGATAAAAGGGTAAATAAAACTTGTTTATCTCTGCCAAGGTTTTCTCATTCTAATATAATGGCAATCGCTAAATTTGATATGATACAATTGCAGCTGAGAGCCTTGAAAGGTCATCATGAGCATGTTGGTGCACTTGCTTGGAAATTGGAATGGCCCTATTCTCACCACAGGAGAGCTGGATGGGATTATAATCAATCATGATGTTCGCATCCGTGACCACATTGTTCAAATATACGAAGGACATACCCAGGAGGTTTGTGGATTGAAATGGTCTCCTTCTGGCCAACAACTTGCAAGTGGGGGAAATGACAATCTACTCTACATTTGGGACAAGAGCATGGCATCCCATAATCGTTCCTCTCAATATTTCCACCAATTAGATGAACATTGTGCGGCAGTCAAGGCCTTGGCATGGTGCCCCTTCCAGAACAATCTTTTGGCATCTGGTGGAGGGAGTTCAGACGGTTCTATAAAGTTTTGGAACACTCAAACAGGTGCCTGCCTGAATACCGTCCACACCAATTCCCAAGTCTGTTCATTGCTGTGGAATAGACATGAGCGCTAGCTATTGAGTTCGCATGGGCCAAATCAGAACCAGGTAACCTTATGGAAATACCCATCCATGGTGAAAATTACCGAACTTACAGGGCATACTGCTAGAGTTCTTCATATGGCACAGGTATGAAAATTCATGCTTTTTATGAGTACTTATGCATGCACCCATTTTTTCCCTTTAAATTTGTCCTAACGATCCTTACCATTGATTTTCTTCTTCAGAGTCCTGATGGGTACACAGTCGCATCAGCTGCAGCAGATGAAACACTCAGGTTTTGGCAAGTTTTTGGGGCTCCCGATGCCTCAAAGAAGACTAAGACTAAAGATACAAAAGAGGCTTTCAACATGTTTCATACTCACATCCGCTAAGAAGTATCTGTCCAAATTCATGAAATCAGGATGGATGTTCAACTGAAGGTAGTAATTAGATGTTCTTTTTTCTGTTTACAAAGCTCTTTTGTAGGCACTCTATAGTTCTGTTGGGTTTTCCTGTATCAAATTCCAATTTCTTCTTTGTAATATAGCATGAATTGTGTATAGAGGGGCTTGCAAGTTTCATGCTCATATCCGCCAAGTATTTGTCCAGATTCATGGAATCAGAATGGATGTTCAACTCAAGGTAGTAATTAGATGTTTTATTTTCTGCTTGCAAAGCTCTTTTGCAGGCGCTCTATAGTTCTGTACTCATAGTATGAATTGTGTATTTTATCTATTGTGGACCCTGATGGAACAATGTTGCAACAGCTTTGTGAGACAATGATCCATTTCTTCAGCTGCGTGATAAGCTTTAAAGTGGTTTTGGCAAGTCTTTGGAGCTTCAAAGACGGTTCCAAAAATGATACGTTATGGCTGTTAGCAAGTATCTGATTCACATCTATAAAAAGGCCTCCATGCTTCTACACATGGAATGATGATGAGGGGATGCTCAATGTTGCAAGTAATGCTTGAATTATTTATCTTGTTCATTAGCTGTAAGGAACTTCTATCTATATTTTTATCTCCTGTATATTTTATTTCTGTAATATGATACACTCTCCCATCATGCAATTCTTGTCAAATGTGCATTCTCATAGGATATTGATTGATATTAATCAGAGTAACTAATCACATGCATAAGTACTACTCTCACTCATGTGGCTACAATTCTAACATTAAAAAATATTGACTGCACTGAACTGACTAACTTCTTAAAGAAGCAGACACTAAATTGAGAGCTTCTCATGTCCTGCCAGGACAGGCAATATGGACATTTTGTGTTGTGTACCTGTTGCGAGGTCATGTCCATGGTTTTAAACCTTGGCTCTCATGGAACTGCTGGCCTCAGCAATAATCTTTGTCCTCTGTCTCCAAACAAATCTTGATTTTTTGTGGAAATTGTTTCTGCTTCTTGTATCCAGTGATCATCTCTTGCCTCCAGTTATGTTATTGGGCTGTTTAACTGATGAGCCATTATATTCTGTATTCCTCTGCTCTCATGAATCTGTCTTCCTGATCAATCATGATTGCCATATGTTGCCAAACACATCTTGAATGTTAGTCAAAATTGTTCACGCTCATTGGCTCTATCTGGTCATTATATCTTGCCTATGATTACTGACATCTATTATTGGGCTGTTGGAGAGACCAGTCATTCTTATCCTGTATTCCTTTGCATTTCAAATCGGTTAAGTTCTGGCATTTTTTCTTTGTTCGATAGCCATCCTGTGCCTGTATTTTTCTATGAAACTTTGATGGTTTTTGGAGTTGTTGCGACTCCTCCATCTGGTTCCCGCTGGATTCTTGCCATATTTTGGCTTGCATTACACAATTATTTTTCATACTCTACGTTCAGCTAATTAGAATGTTTGCAGGTACCTCTGATTTAAACATACCCATCTCTACTATTTCATGGATGTTCTCATTTTTTTTTTTTTTTTTTCCCAAATTTGTTTTGCAATACCTTTCTTACCATATAATACAGGTTACCACTACCATGTATATCAAATTAAGTTGAAATTTCAATCATGGTTTCGTTTTTTTATTTTCACTTCCCCAGTAAATTTTGGTAATGAATTCAGTTAATGATGAACAAGAAATAATCAGATGAAATTCTGTCTTTGCCTGTTCTTAAATTACCTTCCAAGGTAATTTAAAGGAAATACTGACAGGTATACTGGCAGCATTCAGTTGGTCAGATTTATTCAGAATTTGCAGATGATTTATAATTTATTATATATGGCTGATTGATAATATTACCATTTACGAGATGTCTAGCAAACACATTTTCATTCATTTAATCAACAATTAAAATTGGATCAATGAGATGTAATCTGCAAATGAGGTCTGTGATTTATTATATATGGCTGATTGATAATATTACCATTTACGAGATGTCTAGCAAACACATTTTCATTCATTTAATCAACAATTAAAATTGGATCAATGAGATGTAATCTGCAAATGAGGTCGGTGAAGAATCAGTGGGAATAATTAAGATAAAATTCAAGGTTTTCCTCTAGCTTTGAAGGCTAAATGACACATTGTCAAGTATTTCAATCTAATGTAGCAGAATTTATTAAATGAGAGACATTTTGAGTTTGCAAGATACTGTTTAATTTGTTATGCATTGCTATACTTACCACTTCCATAACATTTGTCTAACACTATGAATTGTTTCTCTTTACTACACAAGTTAAAGAAGATAGTTCAAGGTGCCTTTAAGGAACATGGGATCTTGCTAGCATTCTAAGATGTTCGAGGATGGGTTCAACTCTCCTAAGAAGAATCATACGGAGAAGATTAGCATAGTTCCTCAATTGCATTTTTTCAATGTCAAGATCCTAGGGTGCGCTCTTCTTTTGTTATTAGTTCTGTACTTAGCTAGTTGTGCTAGAATTTTCCAACACAATTAAATTGGTAAGTCTCCCTGGTTGATACTATCTAGGCTTCATCTTTATTATCTTTTATGCATGAATTGTCTTGTAATTTCATTTTATTGTTTTTCTTTCTTTACTGACAATTGCCTCATTGTAGCTCCTCCTTCCCTTTGGGCATTGATAATCAATATCTATTGATGTCTGCCCCATAATATTCCAACAGCATTTTTCAATGCCATCAATCTAGAGGAAATTTTTCTACCTTTCAGCTTCATAAATTGAAATCAACTTGAAGTCTTTCATGGGATTAATGTTCAAGGCATTGTGAATAACCAAGATACATGAAAAAATGTTGATGAGCAGTCTCCATTACTTCAAAGCTTTTGATCATTTTTTTTAAAGGCCAATGCCTGTGTGTGGATATAAATCCAAGTGTTTAGATATAGATTTTCTGAAAATAGTTTAACCTTCAAAATTCTGTTGTTATTCTGGTGCTTAGGGTTCTGAATTACAATTTTGCATTGAATGGAATAACTAAAAGTTCAACATGCCCTGGCATTACATATGGGATCTATCTAATTCAATTAATTCAATTCTTAGATTCTTTAATTACTCTTGAAAACAACTATAAGTTGCAGTGAACATTTCTTCAGAATAAAATGTTTTAAAAACAACTGTGAAAAGTGAACTGCATAATTTCTTTTAATTTTCATACATAATGGTGTAATGCTTCAATATATTTTATTTTATTATTAAGGTGTAATGCATCAATATATTTTTTTGTATTATTAAGGTGTAATGCTTCAATATATTTTATTTTATTATTAAGGTGTAATGTGTCAATATATTTTATTTTATTATTAAGACCAGATATTTATTATAAATCCATAAATTAAATATCATAAATTCTTAAATTATCATTATTATTATTATTTTTAAATTTATCCTTAAAAAATAGTTATTTTAACATGAAAACACAAAATGTGCATAACTCCCAAAAATCAGTTTTTGAATATGTACAGTGAATATTGTGAAAATATAACAAATAAATATAAGGTTTAAGGTTTAGTATAAAGTGGAATATTTGAAAATGGTAATGAAAACATGGTATTAGATTGGATAAATAAATGTATGTTTTGAATAGGCAAAACATTTGAAGATGGATTGGACAACAATTATATGAAACATGTACAAGTATGATATTTAGGTGTAATTATATGTTTTATTTTATATGGACTTGCAAATGTGAACATTGCAGGTCTTTTATAAATTTTTACTTTTATATCTTAAAATTGTATTGCAGAATTTTCAATCTGACATATATATGGAATATATCACCTCTAATTGCAATTATTATTAATTATTATTATTATTCTTATTAGTTTAGAATAACATTGCAGAAATGTCAATGTGACAAATACATGGACTATATTACATCTAAATTGTAATCATCTATCAATTCTTAAAGCCTTATATATCAAGGTAGGGGTGGGGAGGTTTCAAAAATATTGCAATTACAATGCATTGATAAAAATATCAAATTGTGTAAGACAACAAAAGGGATGGAGGGGTTAGCTTTGCAATGAGATGGATAGTGATTTCAAATGTCGTGAAAAGGTCCATTGTGACATGTGGATATTGCAATTAAAGGTTAGCCACAAGACCATTGTGACCTAGACTTGGTGATGGAGGTACAAGCAAGCAACTATTGCTCATTTAGAGCTTTCATCAATAACAATAAGTGAAATTGTATATGATTATGTAACTACACATTATATAAAGTAGTGTTGGATTTTGGCATGCCCAACCTAAAATCCTTTTTATCATACTTTATGTTCAATAGATTGCAATGTTTGCTAGTACCTATAAAACCTAGTATACCATGATTATTTCATGAATGTTATAATTTTTTCCTTTTCCAATGTAGTGCGTCATACCTTTATGTATGCCAAGTAGTGAAGATTTTCATTAGGAGATAAATTAGATTCACTCAAATTTGAATCATGGTTTAATTCTTTTATTTTCACTTCCTAATAAATTTCTGTTATGAATTTTGCAAATGATGAATAAGAAATACTTGGATGAAACTCTTGTTGTTTTGTTCTTAATTCTAAGGTAATTCAAAGGAAATATTGACAGGTGTCTTAACTTAATGTAGCAGCATTTAGTTTTTAGATTAATTCATCAATAACAATAAGTGACACTGTATATGATTATGTAGCTACACATGATATAAAGTAGTGTTGGATTTTGACATGCCTAACCTAAAATCTTTTCTATCATACTTTATGTTCAATAGCTTAAAATGTTTGCTAGTACCTCTAAAATCTAACATGCCCATCACTAGTACATGGATGTTATACATTTTTCCTTTTCCAAAGTAGTGTTTTATACCTTTACGTAGGCCAAGTAGTGGAGATTTTCATTAGGAGATAAATTATATTTACTTAAATTTGAATCATAGTTTAATCCTTTTATTTTCACTTCCCAATAAATTTTGGTAACGAATTTTGCAAATGATGAAAGAAATGCTTGGAGGAAACTCTTGTTGTTTTGTTCTTAATTCTAAGGTAATTCAAAGGAAATATTGGCACGTGCCTTAACTTAATGTAGCAGCATTTAGTGTTTTAGATTAATTCAAAATTTGTCAATAAATTATAATAATAAAACAACACTAATAATTCAAGCCACTAATATGAGTATCTATCTTAACATAAAAACATCTCCTTCATGTATGGTGACTTTCAAGTTAGGATTGCCAAATTCATCCATGTTTCATGGGAGTAATTGCAAACTTGAAAATTAATTGGTAATTTTTTCACTTCACTTTATTGATTCACATTAAATTAGTTATGTAAGATTTGTTGGATATGATTTTTGGTACAAGACACTTATGTTCCTTCCTTTTAATTGTTTATACATTGAATTCTCTACGCATGCATTTTATACACAATTTACATCCATTTTCTTTCATAATAGTTATCGGATGAAATCCTTAAAGTTAATTCAATTTGAAAATTCTTTATTTTCTCCTTGTATTAGCAACTCAAGTATTTAACCAAAGGCATAATCGTAGGATCTTGAATTGAATTAGTGACTTCACTTCAAGGAGTGCCTAAACATAGCACCGGATCACTATCTATACAAGACCCCATGGACAATGGTTTAGAGACAATTATAAACATTAAATTGTTCAATTTATATTGTTTTTCATATATATATATATATATATATATGAAGTAATTATATTATATTATTAGTATAAATTAATCTAAATAAATGCATATCAAATATTTGTAAGCTAAAAAATTAGCCTTAAATAGTAAATATGTGTATTTATAGTGGGAAAAACCTTAAACAAAGGAAAATAGCCCACTCTCAAACATAAAAAGTGCATCTATCTCAATCCACCATTAAATTCATCATACAACTTATTATAGTTACCAAAATCCTTAAAAAGCACAAATTTGGATCCTTTTCCCCCCTCCATTTGCCTTTTACTATTTCACTAGATATATACAATAAGGTTGCTTGCAGGGTCATTTCATCAATGGGAAAGTGCTCATCATGCTTGTTTTGTTCTTGATTTAGGGGTCTCATTAATTCAAAAGTAGATTTTTTTTTCCTTCAACTAATTTATAAATGAGAGTCTTATAGCCCACCCACTTTGCCAACATGGATTGTCTATGGAAATTAACTTCTGAATTTATTTTATTTTGTCATGTACAAAAATCTTTGTTCTTGGAATGGATATAATGTCTCCATTCTCAATGAAGGCTAGTTCCAAAAACTTCTAATGGTATGTGCAAGTTCAAATGTGATGGGACCAGCAGGTACTTTGGTTTATGACTACTATCAATACTACTCCAACGTTGTGATTAACAATGTATTATTAACAATAATTCGGGATCATTGCTTATATGATTAAACACTAATCAACAAATATTTTCTAGATGTTTGTTGGAAGCATTTATGGCAATTCTTAAATGGTGATGGCTTAATTGTACTCACCTCAGTTATTGTTTTCAGCTCGTTGAAGTTAACAAAACCCTTGGCATTTGGTATTCGGTCATTTTGTTTCTTACTCCGCAAAGTGGTTACAGTGAGGGTTTGGTCTGCGAAGAGGGTTTGTATGCAACAATGTCTTGCTGTAGAATGGCGCCTTGTCCGCCTCTGGTTTTGATTTCCTCTACCTGGTTAATACTCTGCTCCGTGGACACTGTTGTCTTTGTCGTTTTTAACTGTCTTAATATTGTTCGTTGTGGTTGCATTCCGGATTTAACTTGTTGTCGATGTTCTTGGTTTCCAGGTCGCGTTCACGACGGATGCTGGGCTTGGTTTCGACCGATTTTCAACCAGGCATGTCCTCTCCTCCTTGCTATGGTTATGCACTCAATTTTTCGGTGGTGCTAATGTTTGGTGCTCCTTGTGAGTAGGGTTTCCATTTGTATTCGCGACCCAGGTTCGAGCCTGAGCCACCGGCGCTCACTATCCTTTGGTAAGGTCAATCAACACTTTTGTCTCCACTGTATACTGTTGCTTTATGCCCTCATTTTCTGGTAAAGGTTCACTGACTTACTTCTGTTGTTACTGTTGCAGGTTGGGGATGTGGCTCCGGGTCGATTCGTGGCCCAGACTCCGTCAGTGGAACGGGTAGGGTCGTTCTCTGCTATAAATTCCCCAATTATAGTCTTTCCTCTCTGCTTATTGTTATAGTTTTCCAATAGGTTAGCAAATGAGAGGGTTGGTTCCTCTGACTGCTATTTTTGCGTTCAATGGCCTCGGCTATAGCTTGTAATTAGTCTTATTGTTTTTCTCAGCAACACTATAGTTCTACAGGGTCTTGAACCCTAGCTTTGCTGTTTGTCAGTGAGGAAGACGTTCTGGTCTCTGGTTGTTGGTTTTATACTTTTGAGGACTGTTAATTGTTACTATGTGCCAACATTGATTTTATTTTAGATAATGAAAACGAAGAAATATTGTTTACAATGACCACCTCTGTCGTGGAGATTTACCACTGAATTCGCGGCCTGTTTGCTCTCTGCTTTTGTGGTTGTATGCGTCGTGATTCTGGAATTGGTGTTGATTGCTGGTTCCGTTGCCTCATTCTTTGGTATACTCTGCTTTCTGTTCGTCATTCAAATGTGGATGACTTTGTCTCAGCCTGTTAGGAGAAGTTTACTAGAAAACACAAGAATGCATCTCGTTGTTTAATTTATCACACTCAGCATCTAATAGAAATAAAATGAAAAGGAAAGATTGCCTGTTACAGATGGATTCAGATTCAGGGTTTTGTTTAACAACATCTTCTACTATATTATATTACTATTCTCTTCTCGTCCAACCCCTTCAGAATGATTTACATTTCGTATTTGTATTGTTTTCCCACAGTTACCTAAACTGTGCACAGTTATGCTTCAGTTGTTTCTCTTATTAGTTACATAACTGTTAACTCATTTGGTTCTTCTTGCGTTGCAAGATTTTAGAATTGATATAGATGTCCTTTTTGTTCTAAATGGAAGAAACAGTTATAAGATGAATTACTCATTAAAAGACAGACAATGTTGACAGTGACCCTAACTAACTATATTGTTCCCTAACTAATAATGAAATTAAAAAAAACAAGTCCCTACATTCTGCTTTGACTAATTAAACATAAAGAAACCAAACAATGATAAATCTTTCCATCTTGGCGGAGACCAACACCTGGTCATGGTGCCCTTAGCTGGATGCTCCTGCATCAGGCTCCCGGGGTAAGAAGAATTCATGACTCCGGTCCATGAGCTTCTCGACTGAATAACCCGCCTGCTCTATCTGCTTGGCATCAAGCCACGAACTGTCCTCAATAGGACGGTTCTTCCACTTGACCAGATATTGCAGATACTCTTTCCGCCGAGTTCGCTTGGCCACCTGAGTGTCGAGGATCCTCTCGATCTTGGGGGGCTGAACGTAAGGCATTTGTCTCATCCAAGTCTCACTTCCATCTTGGGTGTCCTGTGTAGGTCGTGCTGTACTGTCTTCTTTTGGATCAGCAGTGTATGGAAACAGGTCTGCCACATTAAAGATGGGCGAGATGCCTATTCCTGGTGGCAGTTGTATTTCATAAGCATTCACTAAAAATTTCCGAAGAACTTTGCAGGGACCTATCTTTTTGTACTTCAACTTGTTATACGCGCCTCTAGAAAATGCTCCTTGCGCAAATGCACGAGGACTTCATCCCCCACATTAAACTGCACTTCTCTCTGTTTCAAATATACTCGCTGCTTATATTTTTGACTGCTATCCTGCAACTTGATTTTCACCTGCTCATGTAAATCTTTCATCACTTTAGCGAAATCTTCCCCATCAGCACTCCGTCTTTCCTGTTGTCCTAGATCTCGCAACTCATGCACTCCACAAGGATGCATGCCATACAAGATCTGGAAAGGACTGCAACCCATGCTGCGGTTGGGTGAGTCGTTATAAGCGAACTCCGCCTGGGCAAGTACTCGATCCCACATTCGCGAATTTTCACTGATCAAACTTCGTAGTAGGTTCCCCAGACTCCTGTTTACCACCTCTGTTTGCCCGTCGGTCTGCGGGTGATAAGCAGAGCTAAAACTTAACTATGTGTCCATCTTCTTCCATAGGGTGTGCCAAAAGTGCCCTGTAAACTTCACGTCCCTATCAGAGAGGATGGACTTAGGTAGACCATGTAGCCTGACGATCTTTGTAAAGAACAAGTGGGCCACGTGAGTGGCATCGCTGGTTTTTCTGCAAGGGATGAAATGTGCCATCTTCGACAACCGATCTACTACTACCATCACCGAATCATAACCCCGCTGCGCCCTTGGTAGACCAAAGACGAAGTCCAAGCTGACTGAGTCCCACGGTCTACTTGGAATGGGCAATGGCGTGTAGAGTCCTATACTCTGACTGTGTCCTTTTCCCAACTGACACACTTTACATTTGGCCACAAATCTCTGCACATCCCTTCGCATTCTTGGCCAAAAATAAAAATGGATGAGCTGCTCTAATGTCTTGTCTATACCGAAATGTCTCGCTAGACCTCCACTGTGCTTCTCCTGAATGATATTCTCTCTCATTGAACAGTCAGGAATGCATCACTGTCCCCCTTTAAACAATAGCTTCTCCTACAAGTTATAGTCCAACCACGGACTATTTTCTCTCACCAATGGATTCTAACAGGCTTCATACGCCTCCTTGAAGTCTGTATCAGTCTGATACAAGTCTTTCAAATGCTCAAAGCCCAACACTTGTATCGTGCTCTCCTGCAAGAGTAGGGCTCTTCTGCTCAACGCATCCACCACCTTGTTGGCTTGCCCACTGATGTGTTTCAACACAAAGGTGAAACTCTGCAAATATTCAACCCACTTAGCATGCTTGTGATTCAGCTTGTGTTGTTGCATCACATATTGCAGTGCAGAATTATCCGAGAATAAAACAAACTCATTCCCCAGCAGATAGTGTCTCCAATGCTTCAGTGCTTGGACAACAACATAGAATTCCTTGTCATAGGATGAATACTTCTGCCTGCTTTCATTCAACTTCTCGCTAAAAAACACAACAGGTTTGTCTTCTTGGCTAAGTACAGCTCCACTGGCCGTATCGCTTGCATCATAGCGAACCTGAAAAAGCTTTTTAAAATCTGGCAATCTCAGGATCGTTCTTTCTATGATCTTCCTCTTTAGTAGCTGAAAACTCCTTTTTGCTGCCTCAGTCCAATGAAAATGCTGATTTTCCTTCTTTATAATGTCTAACATAGGTGCGCAGATTTCACTGAAATTTCTTATAAATTTTCGGTAAAAACTTACCAACCCATGAAATCTACGTACTTCAAACAGACTTTTTGGGGATGGCCAGTTAACAATTGCTGCAATCTTCTCTGGGTCCATCTTCAACTCATTTTCTGCCATCACGAAACCCAGATAAATCAATTATTTTTGCAGAAAAGTACATTTTTTTCAGATTTATTAGCAGCTTACTCTGCTGCAATTTTTCTAGTACACTTTGAACATGTCGAAAGTGTTCCTCCCTCGTCTTACTTAAAATTAATATATCATCCAGGTACACTATTATGAACTTTCCATTGAATTCTTTCTGCATTTCATTCATTAATTGCATAAAGGTACTAGGTGCATTACTTAGTCCGAATGGCATTACCAACCACTCATACAATCCTTCATTGGTCTTGAAGGCTGTCTTCCACTCATCCCCTTCCTGGATTCAAATCTGATGACACCCACTCTTTAAATCAATCTTTGAAAAATATGTTGCCCCGCTCAGGCAGTCCATCATGTCGTCCATTCGTGGCAGTGGAAATATGTACCTTATGGTGATCTTGTTGATGGCCCTCGAATTTGTGCACATTCGCCATTCTCCTCCTTTCTTGGGAGCGAGAACTGTTGGAACTACACAGGGGCTCAAACTCTCCCTTATCAGCCCTTTATCTAACAATTCCTGCACCTGTTTTTTGATCTCCTCATTGTCTTTGGGGCTCATCCGATACGCTTCCTTATTCGGTAGACTTGCTCCGGGTATAAAGTCAATATGGTGACTTATACTTCTCTTGGGAGGCAGTTTATCTGGCAAATAATCCACTACTATATCGCTGAACTCCTGCAACATCTACTGAATTTCCTCAGGAAAATCTGACACCTCTGTTTGTAGCAGCACCGTCTTTTCTCTTCTTACAACAGCATAGCTTACTTCACTGTCTTCGATCTGTTTCAAAAACTGTTTTCCGCCCATTAGTAACACTCTCGTCCCGCTTGTTTCCGCCGTCTCTTCGTCCTTGATGAGCACAAGCCTGTGCTTGATTCCATATTTGACAAACTTATAACAGTTTGTCTACCCGTCATGTACTACCTTCCTGTCATACTCCCATGGCCTGCCTAGCAGTATGTGACATACATCCATCAGCATTATATCACAATTGACCTTATCCTTATATCTGTTGATATGGACCTCCACTTCGAATTGCTCATCCACCAACAGCTGATGGCCATTTTGCAGCCATGATACCTTGTAAGGAGTGGGGTGCTTCAATCGCTTCAACCCTAACTTCTCCACCATATCTGTGGCAACCAGATTTTCTGTACTCCCACTATCGATAATCAGCTTACAGCATTTGCCGTGTGACTTACAAACTATCTGGAACAAAGCTTTCCTTTGAGTTTGTTCAGCTATTTCTTTGGCTAGTTTCAGCAACACCTTATTCAAAACTAAGACTTCTCCTGTTTCCGACACATTTTCTGCTTCTTGGGGAGGTGCCTCTGCTTCCTCTAGCTATGCGACATACACACCTCTCTGTCCAGCTTTTTCTGCCTCAGGACACTCAAAAGATCTGTGCCCCCACTTGTGGCACCTATAGCATTGATAGTTAGCTCCTCTACCTCAGCCATTTCCCGTGCCTCGCTTATATGGCCTGCCGCCTCTCGTGCTGTCACCTTTATCTGTTGTCCTAGAAGCTTTGGAACTGCTGCCTTTTTCACTATTACTGGCAGTGCGTCCTCTGCCATAAGACTTTCATCTTCCTCTGCCAGTTCCCCGTCCTCTCCTAGCATTTTGTTTTCTGGCGATCTTCTCCTCTGCTTTCATAGCACTTTGGTATGTTTCTTCTATATTTTTTAGGGAAAGATTACTAATTTCATCTAATATTTCTAATCTCAAACCATTTACATACCTGGCTGTTTTCTCTGGGGTGTCCTCTGTATAACTAGCTCTTAAATTTACTCGGTAGAATTCTTCAGTGTACTCTCTCACTGTCATCCCTTTCTGTTTCAAATTCTGCACTTGCTGATGCAATGCAATCTGGTAATCCTTGGGCAGAAATCTGCCTTTCAATTTGGCCACCATTCTTGACCATTTCTTTATCGGCAACTTGTTCATCCTCATTCTCTCTGCTTGGACACTGTCCCACCACAGGGCTGCGTGTCCCTTTAGCTTTGTCGTAGCAAACTTAACTCTCCGGTCTTCACTGACCTCTTCACACTCGAAATATTTGTCCAGTTCGTTGATCCAGTCCAACAAGACTTCTGTGGACAAGCTGCCGTCATAATTTGGGATTTATGGTTTAGGCTTGCTACTCGCCAATAGGACTGACCTCAACAGTCTCATTTCCGGTGCTTCTTCATCTGATCCATCTATTGTCACTATGGCTTCTTCTTCGCTGTCATCACCTACCTCTGGATCCCTTCTCCTTCCTGCTTCAACTGCCTCCAAACAGGCAGTAAGGATCCTGATTTCTTCTCGCAATCCTTCATCTGCTGCTCTCCGAGCACCTCTTCTATGTCCTCATCTTCCAACTTCCATTTCTCAGGAAAAAACATTAAATCTTTCTCTGATACCACTATGATGGGACCAACCCGTACTTTGGTTTATGACTACTATCAATACTACTCCAACGTTGTGATTAACAATGTATTATTAACAATAATTCGGGATCATTGCTTATATGATTAAACACTAATCAACAGATATTTTCTGGGTGTTTGTTGGAAGCATTTATGGCAGTTCTTAAATGGTGATGGCTTAGCTGTACTCACCTCGGTTATTGTTTCCTGCTCGTTGAAGTCAGCAAAACCCTTGGCATTTGGTATTTGGTCATTTTGTTTCTTGCTCCGCAAAGTGGTTACAATGAGGGTTTGGTCTGCGAAGAGGGTTTGTATGCAACAGTGTCTTGCTGTAGAATGGCACCTTGTCTGCCTCTGGTTGTGATTTCCTCTGCCTAGTTAATACTCTGCTCCGTGGACACTGCTGTCTCTGTCGTTTTTAACTGTCTTAATATTGTTCGCTGTGGTTGCATACTGAATTTAACTTGTTGTTGATGTTCTTGGTTTCCAAGTCGCGTTCACGATGAATCTTGGGCTTGGTTTCGACCGATTTTCAATCAGGTATGTCCTCTCCTCCTTGCTATGGTTATTCACTCAGTTTTTCGGTGGTGCTAATGTTTGCCACTCCTTGTGAGCAGGGTTTCCGTTTGTATTCGCGACCCAGGTTCGAGCCTGAGCCACCGGCGCTCACTATCCTTTGGTAAGGTCAATCAACACTTCTGTCTCCACTGTATACTGTTGCTTTACGCCCTCGTTTTCTAGTAAAGGTTCACTGACTTGCTTCTGTTGTTACTGTTGCAGGATGAGGTTGTGGCTCCGGGTCAATTCCTGGCCCAGACTCCGTCAGTGGAACGGGTAGGGTCGTTCTCTGCTATGAATTCCCTAATTGTAGTCTTTCCTCTCTACTTGTTGTTATAGTTTGCCAATAGGTTAGCAAATGAGAGGGTTGGTTCCTCTGATTGCTATTTTTGCGTTCAATGGCCTCGGCTATAGCTTGTAATTAGTCTTATTGTTTTTCTTGGCAACACTATAGTTCTAGAGGGTCTCGAACCCTAGCCTTGTTGTTTGTCACTAAGGAAGACGTTCTGGTCTCTGGTTGTTGGTCTTATACTTTTGAGGATTGTTAATTGTTACTATGTGCCAACATTGATTTTATTTTAGATAATGGAAACGAAGAAATATTGTTTACAGTGACTACCTCTGTCATGGAGATTTACCACTGAATTCGCGGCCTGTTTTCTCTCTGCTTTTGTGGTTGTATGCGTCGTGATTCTGGAATTGGTGTTGATTGTTGGTTCCATTGCCTCGTTCTTTGGTATACTCTGCTTTCTGTTCATCATTAAAATGTGGACAACTTTGTCTCAACCTGTTAGGAGAAGTTTACTAGAAAACACAGGAATGCATCTTGTTGTTTAATTTAGCACACTCAACATCTAACAGAAATATAATGAAAAGGAAAGATTGTCTGTTACAGATGGATTCAGATTTAGGGTTTTGTTTAACAATGTCTTCTGCTATATTATATTACTGTTCTCTTCTCGTCCAACCCCTTTAGAATGATTTACATTTCGTATTTGTACTGTTTGCCCACAATTACCTGAACTGTGCATAGTTACGCTTCAGTTGTTTCTTTTATAAGTTACATAACTGTTAACTCATTCGGTTCTTCTTGTGCTGCAAGATTTTACAATTGATATAGATGTCTTTTTTGTTCTAAATGGAAGAAACAGTTAGAAGATGAATTACTCACTAAAAGACAGACAATGTTGACAGTAACCCTAACTAACTATACTATTCCCTAACTAATAATGAAATTAAAATAAACAAGTCCCTACATTCTCTTTTGACTAACTAAACATAAAGAAACCAAACACTCATAAATCTTTCCACCTTGGCGAAGATCAACACCCAGTCATGGTGCCCTTAGCTGGATGCTCCTGCATCAAAATGAGTGCCCATTTAGAGATAATCCAATATGCTTGCCTATTTCCACCAACAAGGATATTTATGTAGATAAGATAATTGTTTTTTATTTCATATTTGAGACTTATGCATGAAATGTCATTGGGTGGGGATATTTCTAGAGCTACTACATCCATTTATATTATATCTCATTCTGAACCAATTTCTAATGTCCATCATCAAGAATGATTTGTTCTTTGTTATTGATATAATAGGGGTGCAGAGTTTATCAACTACTAATCACCAGCATGCATGAGAGGATGTCTCTATTGCATACTTGGTTCATTGCTCAACTATTTTTTTGTAATGCCAATTAAGTATAAACATCTCTATTTAACATAAGCACTCCATATTTGTTTTGAAGTTGAGTTTATCTTCTACTTATGACACATCTAATGCAAGAGTAGAGGAAAAAATTACTCTGATCCAAAATGTCAATTGAAGTTATATGCTTGAATTTCATCTACATAACACTCCTACTCAACCATGCAAAAATCATATATCTACTCTATTATTTGAAAGTGCTTACATAACACTCTATGGTCTTATATGTGCAAAAACAACTTTAGTGGTAAACTTTCCCATACATACATCTATGTGTTACTTCCATTAATAAGATGCATCATTATGTTGAGAGGCACTTTACAACCCAATATGGGGGGGTGTTGTCATGTTATTGTTAAATAACAATATATTAAAGATAAAATAAAAGGATACTCCATCCAAAAAAATAAAAAAATCCAAGTCATCTTTAGAATAAATTTAGATTTATGTTTTTGAGTTAGAACTAGAAAATATTGTCAATTTTACATAATAATAATAGTAATAATAATAACAAAGATTTACTTTTGATTATGAGTTGGTCATGGAAGTAGAAAAAAATGTTTTCTTATTTAGATTCTTAATACGAAGAGTAATGAAGACTTATTAATAAGCTCATAAGTTACTAATGAAACTAGAAAAAATATTGTTTTTATTAGTTAAAAAGGAATTAAAAAATGTACTTTATTCATAGTTGATTGCATGGAGAGTAATGAGGTGCTATACAACCCATTATGACAACAAAAATAAATAACTATACATCTACATATGCCCATGACAATAAAAAATACAAATAAACAAAATAAATAAATAACTACATATGTACATGACAACATCTAAAAAAAACAACGTAAATCCATCATAAACTATCAAGATGGATCTAATTTCTGAGGGTATAATTTTTTTTATCATTTAATAAGGAAGTAATACATGACATGTAATTACTACATGTCATCCCTCTAGGTCCTTGATAGATTTGGGTTTAAAATGAATCTACGTTGATAGTACTACCAACAATTACTTAAAGAAACCCTTCATGCACAATTCAAAAAATACACAATGCCCAATTTAGAATTAAATACAAATATATATGTCCTTGGAGTTTCCATGGGGGATTACCACACTAACAATCTTGGGAGTGAGTTGTAGTTAAGACTAATTAAGGATTTAAAGGGGTCTATGAACGTATCAAGGATACCATATTATATTGACAATATGATCCAAATTATAGGACATGGTGGTGGAGGTTTAAATCATTGATTTGATGAATAAAAGAGAGTGATGTATGTAATAGCCATGAACCACTTATAGCCCATATAATGTTATAGTAATCTCTTTTTTTTTTGCTTTTACACAGTTGGATCTTAGGAAAACCAATATTCAAAGTACTAATTACTTAATCTATAAATGCAATAGGTAATTAAATAATTGATCCAACACATATTCAATCACCTAGCAACCAATGTATATCCTCTAGGAAATGTAAGGTAGCCTACCAAAGCATATACAACCTATGTATGGCTTGTACAACCCCAAAGATAGGTAAAATGCACCATATTGTTGACTATGGAGCCTATTTATCTTCTTGATTAAAAGGTCTTATTTTTATCCATGTTTGTATCCTAGTTCCTAAAGGTGGGTGTGAGAGAGAGATGGGGGGAGTGGGTGTGAGAGAGGGGCGAGGGGAGTGGGTGTGAAGGGCGGGGGGGGGGGGGGGAGTGGGGTGGGGGGTAGGAGGCTTACCACCAAACTACTATTGCTAGGGGGTCCATGAGGGCTAGAAATGATTGTTTAGAGTCCCCCTTGGTTAGGGGTTCAAGGAAGTGCCTCCAAAGATGCATTTTTGGAAACAAGTTATTGTAAAATATTGTAATTTTGTAGTCGATAGGGGCCATTCATCATTAAATTGTAGATATAATGCTATAATTTATGTTGGGGTTTTTTTCCCTAGAAGAAAGCCCTCTTTTTATGATGGCATTGTATTATGACTATGGATTATTGAGAAAGCATTGTAATTGAGAGAGGCGAATATGAGAGAGTGAAGAGGAAATTGCAACAAATGTGTTGTAGGATATATTCCTTCATTTTATTACATAGACTAAAAGGAATGATTGGTTGTTTCTTTGTGGAAATGGCCTAAATCAGGTGAACCACATATATTGGAGTCTGCTTTGTATTGTGTCATTCTATGTTTTATTTTTTCATTTGTTTTGATTTATTGTGCCATGATCTTATTCCTGGCAAATTGTATCAAAGCCAAAGGTTTCTTTGATTGATAAAACTCGTAGGAAATAAGGTTTCCTAGTTCAACTAGGAACAATAGTGGAAGAAGGTTTTAGGGTTGAGAAGTTTAATGGTTAAAATTATCAACTATGGGATTTGCAAATGGAAGATTATCTATATCGATTTTTTTCTCCTACCATTGGCCATAATAGAAAAATAGGCAACAACTATGAAAGACGAAGAATGGCAGATTCTTGATAGAAGGGAATTGAGAACAATAGAAATATACTTGGTGGCATCAACGACTTTCAATATTTCAAAATAAATGGCAATATAGTGATTGATGAAGACATTAACTGAACTTAATCCCTCAACTTCCAACAAGTTTTTCATATGAAGCATTTATTTAATATGAATATGATCCATAACCCCTTGAGGGAAACTCAATTAGCGATCACTGTGAAAATGAAGTGTTATGCACCACGAGATTCTAGGTTCAAATCCCCTAAGCTTACCCATGGCCACATGTTTAGGGCATCATGGTTCACTTGGGGGTTATAGTGGTAGTGGTCAGAATCGACCAATGTGTCACACGAGTACGAGACCAATTCAATTGTTGATTCCTCTAGTAAACAAAAATGAATATGATCCATAAATTGTCATGGATATTCCATTAGAATGTTTGTCACAATAGATATGATAAAATAAACTAAAATCTATGCTATGAGGATTAATTTTCCTTTGTTTCCAAATTTAATAATTATTGTTTTTTCATTATCCATGTAATAAATAAAACGAAAAAAATAGCGAAAAATAAAATATAATCACACATCAACCACCAACACAAGATATGCTCTCGTAAACACTTACGAGAGAAAGAATAGCTACAAGGTGAGGTTTTTTTGCTTTCTCTTTCTCTAGAATGCAAATAATGCAAGTATAAAGGAGAAGGCACTCTCTATGGAGTTGCTTGAGGCTTGTGGCTTTATAGGATACTATAGAACACTAGATCTCTTTGTTATTCTCTCTCACTCCCACTTCCATTTGTCTTTTTCTACTATGGAACATGTTACAATAGAAATGAATGACACCTCCTTTTCCTCCTAGTGGACTGGTTATAACATTGTTTGATAGCCAACTAAGGGTTAGGTTTGACTCCTTCAACTCTTAATTAGAGTTAAAAATTTGACCCCTCTAGGGACTTCTTCAAATTCCCATGTGGCTAGCCCCATATGCATGAGTAATAGGGGCTAACCTAGCATCCACTTGAACCATGGTGGTCAATCATGATAGGTCAATTTCTATGAGGCTTGACTTTTCCATATGAACTCCAATTGATGTGATTCTTACACCATTGGAAATGTTAGTAAGAGTAGAATAATTTCACATGGTTTTTCACTTTGGTGAGAAATATTTACCCCCCAAAAATGTCATTTAACTCATCAAAATGGCCCCAAAAGTTTTTTTACTGCAATTCTCCAAACCGGGTCTCATCAATAAAACTAGTCTTGCAAGCTTGTTCCTTCACATTTTCCACTTTGGAAGCATCAATATAGATTTAAAATAATACAATTATCCATTATAAATTACACCTCCAGTTTGGGAGGTTTTTGGTTTAGAAAATCTTTTATTAAATGAGGTAAGGTTCCTTGATATATCGCAATCGCATATCGCATGGCCTTCGAACCTTTGGTAAGTCCTTCCCTTGGAAACCTGGGATGTGATGGTGTAATTGCAGCCATTGATCTGCGCGCTCGATCAACGGTTCTCGTTGTGTCTCCGATCGCAGTCACATCTCCCCTCGGGCCGACCCCGATACACTCCGCTGATGCGATATCGCCGAACCCTCCGATGTGATCCACTGATTTGATCTAGACCGTTGATTGGTCTGATCCAACACCTCTAATTCAATGATACTTCAACCTTTGCTTTACTCTATTTTTCGCCATTCTTCATGGTTTTTCTTCTGTGATAGTGTTTTCCGATAGTATTAAAGACTTAGACTTACAGGTTTTAGGATCCATTTTGGATCACGCCTTCCCACTGAAAAGCTTTTGGACCACCAATAGTTGGTTTTTAGGTATCGATCAAGTGAGGATATAGCTCCCTCACTTGTTTAACTTCTGTCCATCGTGCTTTGCTTGGATTTTAACCTTTGAGCCCTACTCTCAGGTACACAACATCCCCTCGATGCATAGTTCTCACCTTCCGGTCCAGAACTGTGTCTTCCTGTAACTCATTGAGATATTCAGGCAACAGATCCTTAATAGAAGGCAACTAACTTTGCTCTTCAAGATTTTCAATCATTGATGGTTCATAAAATCTCAAGTTTTCTGCATTAATGACTAAATAGATCTACATATAAGTTGGTAAATCAAGGCGAAAAGAATTTTCACCAATTTTATCAAGTATCTTGAAAAGTCCATACCTTATTGGTTTTAGCTTCTTACCTTCACCCTGCATTCTGTCTTTGTTGATGTACAGCCAGACTTGATCACCAACTTGAAAACTATGTTCAGCTCGATGCTTGTCATGTCTTGCCTTGTACTTGGCTTGACTTCTTTCCAGTTGTTCCTTTACTGCCTGGTGAATTTCTTCGATTTGCTCAATGAACTTGGTTGCTTTGTCCACATAACTGTGTCCATCAACTGTTATGTCTTTACCAAAGACAAAATCCAAGGAGACTTTGGTATAAGACCAAAACAAGTCTCAAAAGGAGATCTCTGAGTAGAAGAGTGCTTGGCACGGTTGTAAGCATGTTGCACGTAACACAAATGCTCATCCCAAAGCTTGGGATGTTTGCTGCAATAACCTCTGAGAAACTGGATCACTGTCCTGTTGACCACTTCTGTCTGACCATCTGTTTGTGGATGAAATGTTGTGCTCTTCTTCAACCTGGTGTCCATCAACTCCCATAGATTTGACCAAAACTTCCTAACAAATCGAGAATCTCAATCAGATACAATAGAAGTGGGTAACCCAAAATGAACCCATACATTCTGAAAGAACAACTTTTTTGTTTGTTTAGCTGTAACCTGCTTGTTACATGGTATCAGAATACACATTTTACTGAACCTATCCACAACAACCAAATAATCACGACCTTTCCTAGATTTTCGCAATCCCCCAACAAAATCCATGGAAACACTTTCCCAAGGATGAGAAGGAATTGGAAGTGGAGTGTACAAGCCTAATTTTCTATTACTGGGATTTCTTGTAGCACACATAGTACACCCTTTGATATATCTAGAAACTGTCTCATGCATTCTTGGCCAATAACAGAACCTTTGCAATTGTGCAACTGTTTTACTTACACCAAAATGACCTGGTATGAGAGAAGTATGTGCTTCTCGGATTATGTTAACTCTTTCAGTTTGTGGAATGCATAGCTTTCCCAAATGATATAAGAGTTGGTCCTTTACATAATAATCCAATTCTTCTACTTGCTTGCCATGACTTAAAGTTGCATATACATCTTTAAAATCTACATCTTGAGCATATTGTTCAATGTAACTTTCATGCATTACTCAGTTATGCTTAAGTATAGTAGATGCATTTATGATTGGTCTTAACAACATATCTATCCTTATTGTGTATTCCCTTCTTATATATGATGACAAGATGAAATTGATGTCGGAAACCCATCCACCTATAATGTCTTCATTGCTGCAATTTAGTTTGTGAGTGAAAATATTGAAGTGGTTGATGATCTGTATGTATGATTGTTTTTTTACCCATTAGTTAATGTTTCCGCTTTTTCACACTTTGTTCTAATGCATACAATTCTTTATCATATGTGGGATAATTAACTATTGCAGAAGTAAATGTCTCAAAATGATATCATATGGGTTTTCTGTGTTGCATCAACCATGGCATAGTCACTCACATCTATCTCAATCTCAAATGGATGTTGAAGATCTGGCAGTGATAGTACTGGTGTTGTACTGATTTTCTCTTTTAAGGTGTCAAAGGCTTTCTATTGTTTGCCTCCCCACTAAAACACCTGTTTCAATCCTGTTAAAGCATGTAATGGAGCTGCAATCAATGAAAAGTTAGCAATAAAATTTCTCCAGTATTGTGCTGCCCCTAGGAAACTCCTAACCTCTGTAGCAGATTTGGGTTTAGGTCAATTCACAATGACTTCAACCTTAGAGGGATTTATCTTCAATTCACCACCCCCTACAATATAACCCAAATAATTTAAAGATGTTCTACCAAATTCACATTTTTACAATTTTAAATAGATATTTTCTCTTTTTAAAACATCTAAAGTCTGCTTTACATGCTTCACATGGTCTTCCCATGTCTTACTAAAAACAAGAATGTCATCTAAATAAGCAATTACAAAATCATCAATAAAAGGTCTTAGTACATCATTCATAACTCTCATAAATGTAGCAGGAGCATTAGTTAAGCCAAAAGGCATAACCAACCATTCATAAAGTCCTTGCTTTGTCTTGAAAGCAGTCTTCCATGAATCCTGTTCTACAACTCTAATCTGATGATAACCACTTTGCAAGTCTAACTTAGAAAATTAACCTGCTTCTTTCAATTGATCTAGTAAATCATCAATACAAGGAAGAGGATAACGATTCTTGATCATTATTTTATTTAGTGCTCTATAATAAAAGCACATTCTCCACGAACCATCTTTCTTTCTCACGAGCACGATTGGAGATCCACATGGTGATGTGCTTGGTCATAGAAACCCTTTATCAAGCAACTCCTGTACTTGCTTCTTTATCTCTGCATTCTCTAAAGCTGACAACCTGTACATTCCAATGTTAGGTAATGGAGCATCTTGCTGCAAACAAATATCATGTACTATTTCTCGCTTGGGTGGCAGAACTTTTGGTTCTTGAAATAGAACATCATACTCTGAAACAACTTTAACTAAATCAGCTTTTTGTTTAGAATCACAGCCTTCAAATGCATTGGATTTTTCAGGATCCTTTGCCTTTACAACCATTAGTAGAAATTGCTTACTTGAATTCACAATTCTTTTCATTTGTCCTGAGTTTATGAGAGAATAGTTATCTTTGAGTTTATGAGCTCTTACAATGTATTCTATTCCATTTTTAGTGAGTTGATACTTATTCTCAGCTCTATAGAAAATAACTTTCCTATCATACAAATATGTACTTCTCAAAACAATACCACATATATCTAATGGAACTATATCTAACTCAACCTCATCTACAAATGTTGATCCAATAGCAAACCTAAGTTTACATTGTCTCGTTACTTGTAGCTTTGTTTTATCACACACCCAACCTAATGGATATGGCTTCTCATGAGGTTTTGCTTGTAATCCCAACTTCTTTACAATTGTTTTAGAAATCAAATTTACTTGTGATCCACTATCAAATAAGGTATCAATCTTGTTATGCTTGGAAATTACTCTAATACAAAAAATCTCATTCCTTTCCCTCTCATTACTTTCATTATCAACAGATTGTGCAGAATTGCTTGTGGATGCTTCAGAATCCTTACCTTTAATACCTGTGGCTGTAACTGTTGTTTCATCGCCTGAATCTGATCCCAAGTCTTGCTGAATAGTTGCAGCATTCTTTTTCTTCTTTCCATTGAACTTCTTAGGGTTCAGTCCTGGATGTAAAAACCAACAGTCTACCTCATTGTGTCCTTCTTTCTCGCAATGAGTGCATGAAGGTTTATCCTTCTTTATAGTGTTTTCTTTCCTCTCCTTTCATTTCAGTTTCTTATTTTTCTTACTCTTGCTTACAGAATATTTAGATGATCCCCCAACCTCTAGGTTTACATTCTTACCTCTAGCTTCTAGATGTGTTGCCTAAACTGATACATCATTTAAGCTAGTGGGATTAAACATGAGAATAGTATGCTTTAAATAGCTATGAAGACCACCTATATACTTCAATAAAGTCTCAGGTGAGTCTAATGATATACTTAGAGTTAAAGCTCTATTTCTGAATTCCTAAGTATAACTCTGTACACTTTGACCCTTCAGTTGATGAAGAGTTTGCCAACTCATCATTGCCTATTGCATGTAAGCTAAAGGATAAAATTTCTTTTTGATGGCAGAAACAAATTCATTCCAGATAGAAATGATTTTACCATGTTTTTGCAAATCAACTTGTGTCTTGCCTTCCTGCCATACTAGTGCAGTTCCTCCAAGTCGAACGCTAGCCAGCTGAATCTTCTTCCTTTCTGAATCAACATTCTGTACCCTGCAATATACATCAATTTGTCTTATCCAATTATCTAGATTTTCTGCATTGAGTTCTCCATCATAAATTGGCAAATCAAAATTCACATCTAATTTGATTAACGAAATTTTCTTCTTCTTCTTAGAAGAGTTAGAAGATGATGAGGATGATGAAGTTTATGATGGAGGAGATGGTGGAGGAAGATTTTCCCCTTTCCCTTTGCCTTCTGGAAGGGCAAATAGAAAAGGCTCCTATGTTCCTTTGTCTGGTTTAGGTGTTGAAGTGCTTTCACCTCGACCCTTCTTAAATTCCAAATACATCTCTTCCACCATGGCTTGGAGTGCCTTAAAACTTCCTATAAATTGAGATTATGATCTCAATGGAGCTTCTTCGACCATTCTCCTCTGAGAATAAACTCTTCCAATCTCTGGATTAGCCTCAACAAGTTCTCCTTCTCCTAGTCTGAGCTTTAATCTAGTTAGCATTCAGAATCTAGCACAAGCTTGTATAACCTTAACAAAACCAAAACCAAATGCTCTTATACCACTTGATCTAAAAATGAGATCTTAAATCAATATTAAGGTATTACAGACTCATGTGCAGGAATGCCTATATTATTTAGTGCAATGGATCGAAAATATTGTGAATAATATAGACAATGAACATTTATAAAACATAATAAACACACACCAACACAACAAAATAATCAAGGAGCTCACCAGACTTCCTGTCTACATCTCCTGGTCCAGCTTTCAGTGTTGACCTCTATATTATGTCTTTAAGAGCATAATATTACAAGTGTGAGTTCGAATAGAGTCTCAACACAACAATGATAAAACAACAGGGATTTACTTGAAATCCTCGAGTCTAAAAGAGTGCACAGACTCTCCCTCTTGCTCTATGTCTTCTGCTTTCTCTTGCTCTCTTCTCTGTGTCCTCTTTTTCTGCCATAGAGTTTCTTTTAAGCCTCTCAGCTCTATCTGTTCATCTACATTCTTGGGTTTTTTGGCTCCCGGCCGTTGTCCGTTCAACTCCCTGTCAAGCGTTAAACAATCATTGTAAAACACTTAAAGGTATGGTGGCCACCTGTTTTCAAACGGAAATACTGGCGCGGTGAAAAATACCAAAGAATTGCTTCTTTGTTTACATAGAGAAATACACAGGAAAAACTCTAAAATAGAGGAATCGAACCACTGTTATGCCTCTTCCGTTATTGGTCCTTTGGCATCCCACACCATAGATCTATTCTCATCCGATGGTTCACATCCATCCCGATCATCCAACTTGCTCGTGCATTTTGCACCGTTGATCTGCGACCATTTGATCTGATGGTTGATGTGCATTTCGGATGGCTTACTTGTGCGGAGATCACCCACCCGAAAAAGAAATTTTCTCTATCCTTGTTGCGTGCTACGTGTTGGTCAGTGTATGAGATCGGGTGAAGCCCGTCCAATACCACTTACCACCTGAAGGCCGCCCGAAATACCATTTACCACGGAACCCAAATAACATAAAGTTGCATTCATAAATCCTTTCAGGTCCGTGTTTTATCGTTGTAGCGCCATATGCCATGTCTCCTTTGTATTTCAATTTTATAATGGAAATACACCAATACACAGAAAAAGCCCGACAAAACACTTTTATATCGGAACTCAAATTTTATAGAACCGCATTTATAAACCCTTTCGGGTCTGCCTTGATCGCTATCGCAAATCGCACGGGCTATGGGTCTTCGCCCCTTTGTATTGTTGCGATGCGATATTGCAATGCTATATATCGCAATCGCATATCGCATGGTCTTCAGGCCTTTGGTAAGTCCTTCCCTTGGAAACCTGCAATGCGATGGTGTAATTGCATTTGTTGATCTACGCGTTTGATCAACGATTCGCGTTGTGTCGCCGATCGAAGTCACATTTCCCCTCAGGCCGTCCCCGATACACTCCGCCGATGCGGTATCACTGAACCCTCTGATGCGATCCGCCGATTTGATCTGGATCGTTGATCGGTCTGATCCAACTGCTCTAATTCAATGATACTTCAACTTCGCTTTACTCTGTTTTCCGCCATTCTTCATGGTTTTTCTTCTGCGATAGTATTTTCCAATAGTATTAAAGACTTAGACTTAGAGGTTTTAGGATCCATTTTGGATAATTGTTGCAGCATGTAATTATTCCCTAACTAGAACCAAATTTACAACAGTCGAATAGATCCATGATCAAGGTATGTATTGATGTTGTTTGGTTTATTTGATGTGTGGGATTGTGTCCTAGTTTGGATTAGAGTATTGCATCCTGTGGAAGCCATGTATTGGAGTTGACTTGGGTGGTGAGAAGACTTCAATTAGGAGCATATTTTGCAGTGAAGTATTGGCCATCATTGGTCTAGTGGAGGGCAGCGTGTTGATAGCCCAAATTAGCACTAGACAAGATATCTTGAAGTGATGAAGGGGAGGTAAAGGTTGGGTGAATTTTGGTTCCGAAGTGTAATGCCTTAATGGAAAAAGATGACTTCTAGCCTGGTAGTTTCGAGCTCAGGAATTAGGCCTACCCAAAGAGAAGATTGGATTAGCCTGTGTACATGCTACAAAAGTGACTTGCAACAGTGTTAGTTGGCAGCCCTCGTGGAGTCTCAATGTGTTGTCCTTTGAAGGACTAACAAGCAGCTAGGGAGAAATATGGGAACAAAGGACCGATAGGAGAAGATACACCATCGAGTCTATGTAACATGTTTTTCATTATATCTTGTATAACATAGATTATCGTTGTCGAGCGATAAAAAGGTGTCTTTTTAACTCCTAATTACCTTCACATTAATTATCAACCCAGGGACGACTTTTTATTTCAAGAGTGTACTCAGTCTGAGGCAGCTATTTACTCAAGAGTAATGTTTTGCAGTATAGTGCTTAAAACCCAAAAGTAAATGAAAGCTGGAAACAAAATCTAATTAGAACAACAAGAAACTCAAATGCTCTGTAATTAAATCATTCACTCAAACAACCATCAATCGAGGATACAGTAGCAATAACTCATTCCTCTAGAGATTGATGCAATTCAAATCAAACTAGAACAAGATATTCAATCTAGGAACGAAGAAGTAATAACCAATGTTCTCTACAGTTGACAGTTCTGCTTTAAAGCAATTAAAAGGAAATAGAAATTGAACTAAAGCTACCATTGAAAGTAAACTAGGAAAACTCTTTAAAAGTAAACTATTGCAATTAACTAACAGAAATGAACAACAAAGTAAATGGACAGCAAACTGTAATTAAAGGAATCGAATAACCAACAGTCTATAATGAATGCAAGGTCTGGAATGAACAACGAAGCTTTACATTTGAAATGAAGAGCATAACAATATACATTAAGAAGGATGATAACCTCTGTCATGATGGAAAAGAACAGCCACGCGATTCAATCTCAGCTTGTGCAATAAAACAATTTCATAAAATATTATAACAGCTCGCTGCAAAAACATGAAACTGTAAGGCAATACGATTAAAAGAAATAAGAATTAAATCAAACCATCACACGACGGAAATTGGAAAGATATAATACACAGCAGCAGCATAATCCACCATTGGTTGGGCCCTTAGCCGCCAGCGGATGCTGCTGGGCTACTTCAGACGAGAGGAATGAACAGCAACTCGCAAATCATATATTAATCATCAAATTGTGAAATCATTACAACAGCAAAAGCTTGAGAATTACAACATGCAACAATCCCTTCTTCCTTCTATCCTATCATGAATAATCCATCATCATTCTTGAATTTCTAATTCTGAGTCCTCAATTCCATCATTTTTCTATCCCCAAATCATCCTCATCTCTGATGTCTATTTTCATTTAAATAGAGAAAGATCAGAGAGAAGTTATAATAAAGATAAGTACAACATAATTTCTATTACAAAATTAGATTGTTTCCAACCAATTGATCAACAAGAAGATATATTTCCATCCATCTTTCAACAAGAGCAAGACGAATTTGGCTTTGTAGCTGAGATTTGGAGGACGACCGCAACAACAAATCTAAGAAAATCGTGCTCAAAGAACCCTGCGTTTCTCTTAGCACAAGCCGAATTTGAGCAAACCGTTCTTCATTAAAGTTAATTGGGTCCATTATGGACAAAACCCATGTTCCGGATTTTCCATATTCTGCTTCATTTGTTCAGAATCTCAACCGCAAAACTGTCACTTCTTATTCCAGTGCATTTCTGAGTTGGCACTTTTAATGATCAAATCTTCAATCTGGAAATTATCTTGAAGGTTAAAAATGGTGAATAATGTTATAACCAATTTATTAAACTTTCATTGATAAAATCATGCATAATAATCAATTTATTAGAAATAAATGAGAATAAATAATATTTTTACATAAGAGCATAAATCATTGTAAAATAGAATTATATGATAAATTATGATAAATGACGTGATGAAGAATGGTAGAAATGGGTGGAATAAGCATTCAAAAGTGACAATAATAATGGTATATTAACGACCCAACATACCCCCACACTCAATATGTTGCATGTCCTCATGCAACCCAAAGACAAAACCCATGCGTTAACCAAGCAATAAAAAAATTTTGTTCATCCCAGCTCATGAAATGGATAGAACAAATGAATTCTTCCTTAATTAATGAATATTCACTTTTAGCACTCTTGATAAAGGCATAACAATTTTTACATTGACGTTCAAGTTACGTGCATATGAAGTTGCAGCAAAATATGATATAGATAACAGCAAACTTCATTAACCATTTTTTCAAAAACTACAAACCAGATTTTGTTGAAATGTTGCAAGTAAATTTACAATATATGAATGCCTCTATGATCCAAAAATCAGATCATTTTGATGCATGGATTATGAGATACACACAAAATGGCTGTAGGTGAGAGTGCATGATTTTCAAAATTTTATGAACCAATATTACTTGAAATTGTCTGGGTTTGTGTATTTTAATGATGTGTCCAGAAATCACAAGAATTGGGTTCATAGTTTTAAAAATATTATGGAAATCAATTTTTGCACTGTGTAAAAATGAAATTGTATGCCTTAAATGAGAAAGAAAGTAGAAAACATCCATCATGCGTAGCAATTCCTCCCCCTCTCTGAAAAATTAGCATGTCCTCATGCAATGCTAGAAGACAAATAGAGGTGGTTGCTACCAGCTGTTGAATTCTATGCGTGG
The DNA here is from genome assembly GCA_031772625.1 of Pinus tabuliformis. NCBI lineage: Eukaryota > Viridiplantae > Streptophyta > Pinopsida > Pinales > Pinaceae > Pinus > Pinus tabuliformis. The sequence goes on along the minus strand of CM062813.1, from coordinate 1,190,854,974 downwards.
TGTAAAACAACATGGAATAAGGGAGGTGTTGAGAAGGAATAAAAATAGCAATGGATGATAAAGAATATGAATGACATGGTCATAAGAAAGAAATGAATGAAAACAACACTCTCCCAAACTGAAAGATGATATGTCGCTGAAAAAGGGAAAGTGGTAAAGATGTGGAATGAAGGATGATAAATAATGCTCAAAATGGATTTTTATGAAATTCTCCTAAATTCGTAATAAATCAGAAAATTATGCTATTTTACCTCAAGTTTTACCTCTAAAAAGAAAAATGTGAAATGAAGTATATGCACTGGCAGTTGTTGAAGCTGATGTAGGCAGAGTTGGCACTGAAAGTGATGCAAAAGGTGGAATCCAGGCAAGCACATCATGTCTGAACAATTGTTCACGTTCGCGAGCCTCTTTTGTGAATTGCAATAGTGTGGTCATGATGCAAATAGAGTTTCCCCCCATACATGTTGTTCTCCTGTAAACAAATCACTATTTTGCATACAATGTTCTTGAATCCATAGTGTTAGTTTTGAATAACAACAGATAAGATGCATGCAAAAATTCCAATCAGAAAAACTTATGTATACATGCCATACTAATATTTTGTGAAATCAACAAGTTATGGCAGAGTGCATGTTATCTCATGATGCATACATTCCCTCCTCCAATGGAAAAGGGATTCCACGACCATAAAGCACATAAAGGTGTTGTGCTGACGGCAAGGCAAGAGAATGAACAATATAGCAGTAAATGAAGCAGAGTACACATATCAATGATAGGAAAACGAGAGTTATGATTATAATGAGAGCAAAGTGTGTAAAGATAGTTATGAATAAGAGATAGGATGCTTTGGATTGATGATAAGTTATGAAAAAGAGAAAAATGACAGCAATATGCCAAAAAAGATGCTTTACTGACGGTATTCTAGCTGAAGATGATGTGATTGATCATAAAACAATTTCTCATGCGTAAAAGTTCAAAATAGGGAAAAAAAAATTAAGAAAATAACTTCTCCGATAAAAAGAAAAAATAAGAAAAGGGTATTATAGTGATAATTGATGATAAAATATAACTTTAATACCATAAGCAAAGCCTCTGCTGCCAGCAGGCGTCCATAGCCTCGGCAGGGTTGCTTTTTAACCCATATGAGCCAGGATCCTCAATTTATAAATGGAGAGTTACAGTGCTGTTCTACAGAAGAGATCAGTGTGCTGGTGTGGTAACCAGATAACCACACTGCCATTCACTGGGATGTAGCAAAAGTGATCAGGCCAGCTCGTGATGAGACCTCCTGTTCCAAGGATAATTTGGCTATCCAATGGATCATAACCCTGGTGTGGTGGCCATAATGGGAATGTCACTTTGTTACAGCCTTATGAACATGGTAGGCTTGCTCGTAATGAGACCCCCTATCCTCCATCTGCGAACAAAATTTTGTTGTTATTACACATTTTTTATGATAAAAAGAGGGAGGCTCAGTACTCCTTAAGAGGAGGGATGGTGGAAGAAGTTGAACATGTCAATATAAAAATATATACCCATAATCTCATTTATTACAGATAGAGAAGATTATAACCAGGAAGGGTGGAACCAGCATGGTATTAAGATGATCAATCAATATCATGTTCAACAGAAAACAATGCAGTAGTATATAAATAATTGTGTCCATTTTGAAAATAAGCTATCATCAAGGAGCTGTCTTGTTAAAGATCATAACATGAATGATATTAACTCGCTTCAAAATAATCCATAATTCTTGTCCTCATAAAAGTAGTTTACTTCATACCATGAAAGAGAATCAGTAAAATGTGGTTGAGATGAACTAGGAATAATCCCACAAAAAGGAAGAAATGATTGCTCTTGAAAATACTCCCAAAGTGTGCTCTTTTGAAGGAACAACAAAAACACTCAAAAAGTGGTGTTCCGTGTAGGGAACAGCAAAGGAAATGCACACCAAAAAGCAAAAATACACATAAAAAAAGTGTGAAAATGCAAATGTTGTTCCTTTGGAAAAAGGAACAGCAAAAACTAAAAGTGTCATTCCTTTAGAAAATGAAAAGCAAAAATGAAAAGTGTCGTTCCTTTGGAAAAGGAACAGCAAAAACGCAAGTGTCGTTCCTTTGGAAAAGGAATAGCAAAAATGAAAAGTGTCGTTCCTTTGGACAAGGAACAGCAAAAATGCAAGTGCCGTGCCGTTCCTTTGGAAAAGGAATAGCAAAAATGAAAAGTGTCGTTCCTTTGGAAAAGGAACAGCAAAAATGCAAGTGTCGTTCCTTTGGAAAAGGAACAGCAAAAACGCAAGTGCCGTTCCTTTGGAAAAGGAAAAGCAAAAATGAAAAGTGTCGTTCCTTTGGAAAAGGAACAGTAAAAATGCAAGTGTCGTTCCTTTGGAAAAGGAACAACAAAAATGAAAAAGTGTCGTTCCTTTGGAAAAGGAACAGCAAAAACGAAAAGTGTCGTTCCTTTGGAAAAGGAACAGTAAAAATGAAAAGTGCAGAAGTGATGTTCCATTCGAAAAGGAACAACAAAACGTGAAAGTGCAGAAGTGTTGTTCCATTCGAAAAGGAACAACAAAACGTGAAAGTGCAGAAGTGTTGTTCCATTCGAAAAGGAACAACAAAACGTGAAAATGCAGAAGTTTTGTTCCATTTCGAAAAGGAATAGCAAAACGTGAAAAAGCAGAAGTGTTGTTCCATTCGAAAAGGAACAAGAAAATGTGAAAGTGCAGAAGTGTTGTTCCATTTCGAAAAGGAACAGCAAAACGTGAAAAAAGGAACAACAAAATGGACAATCATAAAATGCAAACATGCAAAAAAAAACAAATTAGCTGTTCACAGCATTGATGCTGAAGATATGTTACAGTTTGAATAAAGCAACATCTAAAACACAAAATATAAGAGAAATCAGAAAAGAAACAACATTTTATTTAAAAAACAGTATGTAAATAAGTAAATTAAGTTACAACAGCTATGATATTATGTAAAAAAAAATGATCTCTTTGAAAAATGTTTTGGCAGCAGTAATAAGACATGAATTTTGAAATGGAAATCAATTCTTCATTTCTTCTATTATGAATCTGTTGGGTAATGAGTTAGATGAAATTCATTTGTTTCATTTAAAATTTCTTTCAAAAATCACTCATCCATAATTTGACCTTCTTTATTTTCCCAAGACCTGCAAAAAACGAGTATCTACCTGCAATAAAACGTTAAATCATGGAGAAAGAGAGGTGCGCGGGCTCCCCTAATCCAAGAATTATGTAAAAAACTAACAAGTAGTTACTCTGTAGAACAAATCCACGGAGAAAATAACAAAGTAAAATTTATTTGTTACCTGCGGGAGAGCAGTGGCCAATCATGCTAACCTGCAGTGTTTTAATCACAACTTCTTTGTTTTTCGTCGAAATTGAGTGATTCCAAAGCCAAATGAGAGCTAATTCAAAGGTTTATCTCCAGTAGAAACAGGTTGTAAAGATTCAATGATATGATATGTCAATTTTAGTTAGAACAACCTGCATAACAGAGTCATTTTCGATTACCCGGCTTAGACCAACAGTTGATATTTCAAGCATAACTTTTTCGTTTGATAACAGATTTGAATGATTCAAATTGGAAATGAAAATAAATTCATTTATTTATCTCCAATAGAAACAGGTTTTGAAGACAAGAAAAATTGATAGAACAAATACTGTAAAGAACAGCCGAAAATGCAGAGTTTTAAGAGTGCTGATTTACGATAGACAGTCAGTATTTTGATCATAACTTTCCCATACGATATCGAAAATGAGTGATTCCAATTGCATTGGAAACTATATTCATAGGGGAATCTACCATAAAAACGGGTTTTAAAAATTCATTCATTTAGGCCTTCAAAAACTGACTGTCCCAACTCTGTTCCTAAGCTGCCAGCTAGACACCCTGTCAATGTTTTGGTTCGAACTTTTTCGTTTCAAATCCAAATTGAGTGATTCAAATTGGGTTGGAAAGTAGACATCAAAGGCTACTTAGGATAGAAACAGGTTTTAAAAATATTGCATTTTGGTCCCTCAAAACATGACTGTCCCGACTGTTTTTTCAGAAATTTCATCAAGCATGCAAGCCAAAAAATGTGATATTCAAGCATTTTTTCAAATTGGTGATAAAAGTGAATATGAGTGTTTGTAGAACTATTATTTCCATTATAAGTCATCTACATACACAAATGAATTAAAAAATTATCACCAATGTTGATTTGCATAACATATTGCAACAAAAAACAACTAATTTTACATAAAACAACAAAATGCATTTATTTATTCCCTTATTTATTTTATTTTCTACACTAACCTATTTTGATTTGAAAAATGAATATGACTACGTATATGAGTACTTCCAGTGGAGCCATTTTCGAAATAAAGGTTCACGTATACACATACCCAAATTTGAAAAATGCATATTAATGAAAATTAGCGTATGAGAAGCCAACTTCCCTTGAAAAGATGGTATCAAAAATTGTTGAAGCATAGAGTGATGTTGAAAACAAATGATGGAGTGAAACCAATCTTCAATGTATCCGTTACTTTCTTGATTTCCCATAGCCATCATATGATGAAGTTCTTGAACTTTTAAAATGGCTTGTTGATGCATACTAAAAGAAACCTCATTTTCTTCCATAGCTTCTACAATTTTTGAATTTGAAACATTCTGAATCTCATTGTAAGTTTTGTCCATTGGTGCATGTGAGATAGAATGGGTGGGAAGGGTGGCTAAATTTTGCAGTTCAACATTGTAAGCATGTTGTACTGGTTTATTATGGTGAGGGTGTGGAATTAGTTGAACAGGAAAATGTGTAAGGAATGGAGCATTGTGATGATGTGGTTGGTTGGATTGAGTGGATGAATTTGTTAGGCAAGCAAGATGTTGTGGGAGAGCTGGTGAAGAATATGGAGAATATGTTTGTGCTACAAGATGAGGGAGAGTAGTCATACGATGATAAGGTGAACCATGCCAAGCTTGTAGACAAGATTGATGGTTATATTGACATGGCTGCCCTAACACATTAATATTCCATAATGGATTATGCAAGTAAGAGAATGGAGAAGAAGTGTTTTGAACCATACCTGTAGGCCTTGTTGCAACTTCTTTATCTCTTTGATATGCTACTTCCATCCTAGATAAGGAAGAGTGAGTATCTATGGGATGCTCCTTTTGGTCATGAGTGAAAAACACTTCATCAAATTCTTGATTTTTATGAACCTGCAAAATATCCAATTTTGCATTTAGAGAGCTAATAAAATCAACTTTAAAATTTTCAAATAAAGAATTGATTTCAGCTCTTATGTCTCCTATTCTTGTAGCAAATTTGGAAAACAAAGAACAAACATCTCTAGGATTCTTACCAGCCTTGGAGATTCCTCTTGAATACCTCATGCACAACTCACAAAAATCATCATATGATAATTGAAAAACATCACCTTTTCCTATCAGATTTAAGAGTTCTAAAAATTCATCTTTGATTCCTTTAAGAATGAGTGTTTTTAGGATCTCTTTTTCCAAATACTTATGTTTTGATTTTTGAAGGTTGTAATGAAATCGATCTACATAGTCCTCCAAGCTTTCATCTTCCCCTTGTATCATATTGAAAATATCTTCATTGGTCTTGCAATAGTCTTGGTACTTCTTCAAGAATATGTTCGTCATGTCCTCCCATGTTTGGATGCAGTTCCCACCTAGGCTCATGAACCATCGGAGAGCTGCTTCTTTTAGAGTAAGAGGAAACACTTTCAATCTTTGATCGTCAGTACAATAATCATATCCTCTACAAAGTATTTCAAACTCAAACAAATATGCATCTGGGTCTTCATTTGTCAAGCCATGAAAATTTGGTAGAGAAGATGGGGGAATTATGTGCATTTGTGTCACTCCTCCTAGATCTTTGATAGGAAATTCAAAAGTAGAAACGTGAGCCATTTCTTACCATAGTAGAAGATGTTCTTCATGTGTTTATTCGAGGCTCCTTCTTCAAATGTTCCTGTCAATTGGTTAGTGAAATGGGTGGTGCTTACATCACCACTTAAGTGAAATCATGAGATTTGTTTTTCAAAATTCTAATTTTTTTTTTTTAAATCATTCACAGAAAAATTCAAACATTTACCCTAAGTTCGTTAACGATTCTGTTGGAAAGCGGGTGGGGGAGCAGGGCTTTTACATGCTCGGTACACAGGTTCTTACCTTCCGTTTTTAATACCCAACTCTTTCCTAACAGGCACTCATCAGATGCACACTACTCTTAAAAATGGCTACACTCTCCCCGGCAACGGCGCCAAAATGTCGAGCGATAAAAAGGTGTCTTTTTAACTCCTAATTACCTTTACATTAATTATCAACCCAGGGATTTTATTTCAAGAGTGTACTCAGTCTGAGGCAGCTATTTAATCAAGAGTAATGTTTTGCAGTATAGTGCTTAAAACCCAAAAGTAAATGAAAGCTGGAAACAAAATCTAATTAGAACAACAAGAAACTCAAATGCTCTGTAAATATATCATTCACTCAAACAACCATCAATCGAGGATACAGTAGCAATAACTCATTCCTCTAGAGATTGATGCAATTGAAATCAAACTAGAACAAGACAATAAATCTGGGAACGAGGAAGCAATAACCAATGTTCTCTACAGTTGACAGTCCTGCTTTAAAGCAATTAAAAGGAAATAGAAATTGAACTAAAGCTGCCATTGAAAGTAAACTAGGAAAACTCTTTAAAAGCAAACTATTGCAATTAACTAACAGAAATGAACAGCAAAGTAAATGGACAACAAACTGTAATTAAAGGAATCGAATAACCAACAGTCTATAATGAATATCAAGGTCTGGAATGAACAACGAAGCTTTACATTTGAAATGAAGAGCATAACAATATACATTGAGAAGGATGATAACCTCTGTCATGATGGAAAAGAACAACCACGCGATTCAATCTTAGCTTGTGCAATAAAACAATTTCATAAAATATTATAACAGCTCGCTGCAAAAACATGAAACTGTAAGGCAATACGATTAAAAGAAATAAGAATTAAATCAAACCATCACACGGCGGAAATTAGAAAGATATAATACACAGCAGCAGCATAATCCACCAGTGGCTGGGCCCTTAGCCGCCAGCGGATGCTGCTAGGCTACTTCAGACGAGAGGAATGAATAGCAACTCCCAAATCATATATTAATCATCAAATTGTGAAATCATTACAACAACAAAAGCTTTAGGATTACAACATGCAACAATCCCTTCTTCCTTCTATCCTATCATGAATAATCCATCATCATTCTTGAATTTCTAATTCTGATTCCTCAATTCCATCATTTTTCCATCCCCAAATCATCCCCATCTCTGATCTCTATTTTCATTTAAATAGAGAGAGATCAGAGAGAAGTTATAATAAAAATAAGTACAACATAATTTCTATTACAAAATTAGATTGTTTCCAACCAATTGATCAACAAGAAGATATATTTCCATCCATCTTTCAACAAGAGCAAGATGAATTTGGCTTTGCAGCTGAGATTTGGAGGACGACCGCAACAACAAATCTGAGAAAATCGTGCTCAAAGAACCCTGCGTTTCTCTCAGTACAAGCCGAATTTGGGCAAGCCGTTCTTTAATAAAGTTAATTGGGTCCGTTCTGGACAAAACCCATGTTCCGGATTTTCCATATTCTGCTTCATTTGCTCAGAATCTCAACTGCAAAACTGTCACTTCTTATTCCAGCGCATTTCTGAGTTGGCACTTTTAATGATCAAATCTTCAATCTGGAAATTATCTTGAAGGCTAAAAATGGTGAATAATGTTATAACCAATTTATTAAACTTTCATTGATAAAATCATGCATAATCATCAATTTATTAGAAATAAAGGAGAATAAATAATATTTTTACATAAGAGCATAAATCATTGTAAAATAGAATTATATGATAAATTATGATAAATGACGTGATGAAGAATGGTAGAAATGGGTGGAATAAGCGTTCAAAAGTGACAATAATAATGGTATATTAACGACCCAACAGTTGTATTATTCAGATTTGGTTTAATATAATGAAGATTGGGTTATACATTATTGTACAATATTTGCTAAAAAATGTGTACACTTTTGTACATGTGATTTATTACTTTATATTTTCCGTTGTGGAAAGTAGTTCTTGTTGAGATTCTTGCTTTAGTAGCATCAGAGTTTTTAAGATTCTAACAGAGACCCAAGATCATGGAAATAAAAAATGGTATCACAACGTGTCTCAGCTACTTTGTAAGTCAATGAATCAGAGTTGTGCACAATGAAGTACATCTTAAGATTGAGTTGGTCACATTGTAGGTGACAATGTCAAAGTTGTATGCTGGAATATGGTATGAGGACAAGTTGAGGGGGTTGTACAACTATAGTCTGTGGTAGGAAAGGATCAAGTTGGTCTTGCAGGTTAACATGATCTGGGAGTTCGCCGAGAAGCCATCAAGAAGCCAATTGACCCAAAAGAGCTAGAAGAGTACAAAGATTTGGATACGAGGGCGAGATTGATCATACTAGATGGTATGAAGGATGCCCTAATACCTCATTTGTCCAGGAAGAACACTGCACACGAGATGTGGATGGCTCTTCAGAATTTGTTTCAGAATAAGAACAAGAATCAGGTATTGGTATTGGAGGATAAGTTGAAGTCCACCAAGATGATAAAGGGTGAATGCGTGACTTCGTATCTGACAAGATTGTCTCAGGTCAAAGATGAGATTCATGTCGTCAGTGTGACTATTTCAGATGGAGATATGGTGAGGATTGACTTGAAAGGGTTCACTGAGGAATGGAAGCCCTTCATAAAAGTGATTGTTTCCAGAGAGAAGTTGCTAGATTAGAATAGGTTGTGCAACGACTTCATTCAAGAAGAGTTGAGAGACGAGTATCTTCATCCAAAGAAGAGGACTTTCGATGATGACATGGCACTTGTAGCATGAATGAAGGGTAAGAAGAAAAAGGACTTGAGTAAGGTCAAGTGTTTCAACTGTGGTGAGATGGGTCATTTTTCGTCGAGATGTCTGATGAAGAAGAAGGGAGATGATGAGAAAAAGAAAGGAAAGTAGGTCGTTGATGTTTCCACTTCTACTGAGATAGATGATACTACCAAGAGATTGGAGGAGGAGGACTTTGCTATGATCTCTCATTTCTTGCAGGGTATCGTTGATGACGATGGGTGGTACATAGATAGAGGTGCGATGAAACATATGACAGGGTCACATGAACTTTTTGAGAATCTAGATGAATGGGACTCGAAGTTGCACATGGTGTTGGGCAACAAGAGTCAGAAGGAGATCCAAGGATCGAGAATTGTGCCATTCAGGATGGAGACATGATGTGTGATGTGGGTCCAGGATGTATTGTTTGTACCAGGACTCAGATGTAGCGTGATTTCTGTCTCGATGATCGAGAGGAAGGGGTTTGAGGTCTTGTGTTAGGATGGGAAGGCAAGACTTAGGCCCAGAGGCTCTAAGTCCGATGGGATTGTACTCGGAGTTAGAGAGCATGGTCTATATAAGTTGACAAGAAAGCTTGTGGATCATGAGAAGCAATTGCAGGTTTGAGAGATGCAGGAGTAGGTGCAGGTGCAGGCTTCAGAGGAGCAAGTACAGGTTCCGGAGAAGAAGGAACACCTTCCTGAGAATAAGGTCCAGGTTTCAGAGACTGGGAGGGAGTCGAGTTCGAGAGGGAGCTTGTAGGTTCAGAGGGAGACTCTGCAGTCCAAGAAGGGTGCATGGTTAGTGGGGAGAAAGGGTGATCCTACAACTTCCAAGAATGAATCATGGAGAGAGTGGAAGAGGTTGCAGGATAAGAAGAAGAAGGAGGATGCTTCCAGTGACAACAACACTTCCAAGAAGAGCGTAGTTCACAAAACAAGGATTGTTGTAATTGTGAGCAGCAGGAGTTGGGTAAGTGTTGTGAATAGTGATGCTGATGTTGAATTACTTCCTAGTCTTGGAAGTACCTCCCTCGCTAAGAGGGAGTGTTGCCTTGTGTAGCTTGGGAGGTACTCCAAGCCCTAGGGTTCGAGGTTTGGAGGGAAAAGCACGACAAGAGTCACTTGTGGGCTTGGAACCCAAGGTAAGGGTTTTTCACCCATTGGGATTTGGGACAAAACCATTAAGAATTTGAGCATGAGAAAACTTGAGGTGATAGAGCTTGGCATGTCAATTCCAATGCTCCCAAGATCACTCAAATTAGAGCTCTAGAAAGGACAGAACGTGGGACTAGACACATGTATCTTCAAATGAATTCATGGAGCCCTCTTTATGTGTATATCTAGAGGTGGAGTGGAGGACTTATTCCTCATCCAAGAGCATCAAATACCACAATACATCTCTGAAATTAGGTCAAGATCTAGAAAGGACAAAACATGGGACTGGAAGGATTGCTTTGGCAAGTATTTGATCCTCAATAGGGCCGAGACACCACAACAAGGAGGCCGCAAGCTTGGAGGTAAATTAGAGGCTGTTTTTATGGGAATTTTATATGATTGTAGGTCAGATTTGAGCATAAGAGAGACAACCACAATAAAGAAAGGGTGATAGGGATTGTTTGAGGGTGGTTTAGGTGAGGATATTACCTCTATTTGTGAGGCCATAGGAGACTGAAGCAAGTCACAGACCTTGTTGTCCCTATAAAAGAGATAAGTGAAGGTTTAAGGACTGAACAAGGGTCTCAAGGGGAAACTTGATAAAGGAGGAAACTCAAGGAACTAAGCCGCAACAAGTGAAGGGGGTTTTGGAGAAGAAGAGAGGGGTTGTTATAGCATGTAATAGTGCCCTAACCAAAACCAAATCTACAACAATCAAACAGATCCATGAACAAGGTATGTATTGATGGTGGTTGTTTGGTTTGATGCATGTGATCATGTCCTAGTTTGGATCAAAGTATTGAAGCCTGTGGAAGCCATGTATTGGAGTTGACTTGGGTTGCGAGAATACTCCAATTTGGAGTATATTTTGCAGTGAAGTATTGGGTATCATTGGTCTGATGAAGGGCAACGTGTTCATATCCCAAAGTAGCCCTAGACAAGCTATCTTGAAGTGACAAAGAGGAGCTGAAGGTTGGGTGAAGTTTGGTGCCAAAGCGCAGTGCCTTGATGGAAAAATGTGATTGCTAGCCTAGCAATTTGGAGCTCAGGAATTAGGCCTACCCAGAGAGCATATTGGATCAACCCATGTACATGCTACAAAATTGACGTGCTGCAGTGTTAGGTGGAAACCCTCTTGGAGTAGCAATGTGCTTTCCTTTCAAGGACTAAGGGGAAGCTAGTGAGCAGTGCGGGAGAAAAGAACCAACAGGACAAGTTACGACATAGATTCTATGCAACATGTTTATCATTGTATCTTGTATACCATAGACTATTGTATTATTCAGATTTGTTTTAATGTAATGAAGATTGGGTTGTACATTATTGTACAATATTTGTTAAAAATTGTGTACTATACTTGTGTACATGTGATTTACTGCTTTATATTTTCCACTATGCAAAGTAGTTCTTGTTGAGATTCTTGGTTTAGCAGCATCAGAGATTTTAAGATTTTAACCTAGACTTGAGATCATGGAAATTCAATAAAAACCATGGGCAATCACTAATGTTAAGTTAGTCAAATTGACTCTTTCCTTGAGTCAAGTTTACTTAAAAATCTCATCTTAAACCTTGAGTTCAGGTTTTCGAGACCAAATCCAACCAAACCGACAAAGTGAGTTAGTCTCGGTTACTCTATCCATTACCCCCCTCAAAAATTTTACCCATGTTATTTTCTAACATGACATGCCTCCTATCAGTTGGGTCTAACATTAGACTTTATTGATAACTTCCTAGGGGTACACATGCCTTAACAGGTAGTACAATAATATTCCCATTTACATGCAATAATTTTGACTCCATTGTAATATTTTTTCTTTTTTGCTCTCCTTATATGACCATCCTCTTCCCTTGACACACTATGAGCTTCATGATTTCCTCTATATAGTTGAATTTCATGACTACATTTGACCAATGAAACAGTTATTTCATTTAAGTATTCATTTAAACACTTTGTGTTCAACCACCACCTATGATTTATCTCTCTATGGATCTACACACCACTGCATTCCACTCTCACTACATGTAGCCAAGCCTTCGGTGTCTAGAAACACAAACCTCCACCTTTATTCTATACTATATATATAAAAAAACATGAACCTTTAGAGAAAATCACAGAAGAAACCTCTTAATAGAAGCATAACCATGTTAGCATTGAAGAGCACCGTGGCTACCATAGCCAACCTGGTTGTTGTCCTATTAGCAATCACCAACCATTCCCTAGGTTATAGCTCAAATAACCGATTCTCAACCATGGTTGTGGCCAAAACCTTGGCCACTACGAGCATTAGAGAAGTTTTGAGGTGTAAAATGGGCCTAAAAAAAATGTACAACCAAAATCAACTTTATATGAACCAATAGGACTCAAGATGATGATTTCAACCATGGCGAATGATTCACGATTTTTGAAGTAAAAAGGTAAAAAGATTTAAAAAATAAAAAAGTAATTTTTCAATGGAAAGAGGAAGGAGCCCAGGAAATCGCAGTAAGTCAAGAAAAGACATATCGAAATCTAGATCAGGGATAGTGTACTAGAAATGTGGGAAGAAAGGACACCTAAAGAAAGACTGTAAATCTCAGAAGGGAAAAGAAGGAGATGTACACCAAGAGAAAAATAATGAAGCGAATGTGACAAGTGATGTGTTGCAAGATGATTTGGTTCTTTAATTAGAGAATATTATTGATGCCTAGGTGGTAGATTCAGGGGCCTCATTCCATGCAACACCTGATAGGAAACATTTTCATGACTATGTTCAAGGATATTCTGGATAGGTTCATCTAGGAGATGATAAACCCTGTAAAATCATTGGAATGGGTAAGGTTTTTATAAAGAAACAAAATAGAAACCAACTACTATTGAATGAGGTAAGGCATGTTCCGAATATGAAGAAAAATATAATTTCAACAGGGAAGTTGGGAGGTGAAGGTTTTGTAACTACTTTTACAGCCAAAACTTGGAAGGTCACTAAAGGAGCCCTGGTAATAACGAAAGGAGAAAAGGTTGGTACATTCTATTTATGAAATAGTATTTCTAATTTTGTTAATGATTTAACCTCCACGGGAGTAGATACGACAATCTAACATCATAGGCTCGGGCACATGAGTGAGAAGGGGATACAAATTCTTCACTCAAGAAATTTGTTGCCAGGTTTGAAGCATGTTGATTTGGATTTTTGTGAAAATTGTTTTTAAGGAAGATAGAAGAGAGTCAAATTTATCAGAGTTGGGAAGGAAAAGAAGAGAGAAAAATTAGAGATTGTGCATACAAATGTATGGGGAAAAAATCATGTATGATCTCTGAGTGGCTCTTGCTATTATGTTACTTATATTGATGATGCGGCTAGGAAAACCTAGATTTATTGTATTCGAAATAAATCTGAATTATTTGATACTTTCAAGATATGGAAAGCTTTGGTTGAGAATGAGACAGGAAACAAATTGAAGTGTCTTATATCATACAATGGAGGTGAATACTACAAAAAAGAGTTTGATAACTACTGTCTAGAGCATGAAATTCATAGAGAGAAGACAATTCCAGGAACGCCATAGGAAAATGGTGTGTCTGAAAGGATGAATAGTACAATCATGGAGCATTCAAGGTGCATGAGATTGCATGTATGATTGCCCTTATAATTTAGGGTTGATGCTATATATACTGTTGTTTATCTAATTAACAAAGGGCCTTCAAGTTCCTTGGATGGTGGTTTTCTAGAGGAGGCATGGAAAGGTAAAAAGGTAAACTACTTAATATTAAAGACTTTCGACTGTGAAGCCTTTGTCCACATCAATAAAGAAAATATAACAAAGCTTGAAGCAAAATCAAAGAAATGTACCTTTATTGGATATGCTGTAAATGATTTTGGTTATCGCTTATATGATTATGAAAATCACAAAATCATTAAGAGCATAGGTGTCATATTTAATGAAAAGGTATTGTATAAGGATCAAATGCTAGGAAAGAAATAGGAAAAAAGAAAACAAAGTACGTAGTGCTTGATGAGATCACAGAAAAAGTAAAGGTGCCTAAAAATCATAATGATCAATAGCCACAACAACAACAAGCAGCTCAAACACCTGAAATTGGTGTTAGAAGATCTATCAGGATAATTAGACCCCTTGAACGATGCTCCCCTTCATTATATTATGTATTGTTGAATTATTTTGGTGAACCGGAAATATATGAAGAAGCAATGAAGGTAGAAACTAGGAAGAAGTGAGAGAAACCCAGAGAAGAAGAGATGGACTCCTTAATGCAGAACCAGACTTGGGACTTAGTCAAGTTGCCTATTGGTAAAACAACATTACAGAACAAATGGGTTTTCATGTTGAAGGAAGAATGTGGAGGTAAACAGAGGTATAAGGCTAGACTTGTGGTGAATGGATTTGCACAAAAGAAAGGTATAGACTTTGATGAAATTTTTTCTCCTATTGTTAAAATGACATCAATCAGAACTATTTTAAGTCTAGTGGCAGCATAAGATTTGCATCTTGAGCAGTTAGAAATAAAGATAACCTTTCTCCATGGGGATTTGGAGGAAAAAATATATATGCAACAACCTCAAGGGTATGAGGTCAAAGGGAAGGAGAATTAGTGTGCAAATTGAAGGAAGAGCTTGTATGGCTTAAAACAAGCTCCAAGGTAATAGTATCTAAATTTTGATAGGTTTATGTCTGAACAAGGTTATACTATATGTCACTTTGACCATTGTGTTTATCTTAAAATGAAAAATGATGGAAAATGTATTATATTGCTATTGTATGTAGATGACATGCGTGTTGCAAGGTTTAACATGTAGGAAAAAAATGTGCTCAAAGGAAAATGGGAAAATTCATTTGCAATGAAGGATTTGGGTGCTGCAAAGAAAATCCTTGGTACGATAATAACTAGAGACAAGAAAAATCACAAATTAACAGTGTCTCAGAGTGAGTACATAGAAACATTGTTGTAAATATTTAATATGCCTAATGGAAAACCAGTAAGTACAACATTGGCTAGCCATTTCAAACTATGTAAGGAGATATGTCCCAAGACCCAAGAAGAGATGGATTATATGCATAAATTTCCATATGCATTAGTGGTTGGAAGATTGATGTATGCAATGGTATGCACAAGACCTGATATTGCACATGCAGTGGGAGTTTTAAGCAGGTATATGAACAATTCGGGAAAAAGAGCATTGGATGGCAGTGAAGTGGATTCTCATGTGTTTGAGAGGTACCACAAATCAAGAATTATTTTTTGGATGTTCAAACATTTCTCTATAGGGATATGTTTGATGTAGATATGGCAAGTGACAAAGATAATAGGAGAAGCACCATAATATATGTGTTTACTGTAGGTGGAACAACTGTCAATTGAGTTTCAATATTGCAAAACATTGTTGCACTTTCAACAACAGAAGTAGAGTATGTTGTTGCTACAAAGGCTAGTAAAGAAATGATTTGGTTACAAAGGTTTATAAATGAGTTGGGTAAGAAGTAGGAGATGAGCAGGTTATATAGTGACAACCATAGTGCAATTCATCTTGCAAGGAATTAACCTTTAATTCTAAGACTAAACATAAACATCTCAGGTCTCAGGTATCATTTCATATGGTCAGTTTTGGATGATGGACAATTGAAGCTGGAAAAGATACACACTAGTCAGAATATTGTAGATATGTTAACAAAGGTTGTAACTAGGGAGAAATTGAGTTGCTACTCAATTTCAATTGGCCTTCAAGAATGGTGATGAAGATGAGAAACAACCAGGTTCAAAGTGGAAGCGTTGTCCAACAAGTGAAGCAATGATGGAGTTGATATAATTAGTCTCCAGGTGAGAGATTTTTGGATGTGGAGCCTCATCATCTTCCTGATTCATAGGTCTTGTTCCATCCGTGTTTGGATACCAATCCCCGATGGTGGGGTGTGGTGGGGGTTACCCCCCCATTATTGCCTCTTGGGGGGTCCAGTGGGTGGAAATAGATAAAAAAATTTATTTTTGTAAAATATTATAATTTCGTAGTAAATATGGGTCATTCATTAGGCAGATGATCTTTTTTTTTTCCAAGGAAAAAAGCCGAGCTTTTCTATTATATAATAAAAGAGCTACAAAAAAGATGAGTTAACATCCAGCAGATCACAAAGCTGCCTGATACAAGGAGGTACCAACCTTCCCCATGCTTCGTCATTTAACATGACTTCGATACACAGTAAAGAAAACCAAGTTTTCTAAAGTATACTGCCTGTACTCAGCCGCATCAAAAAAGAGGCTGTCGTGAATCCACGGGCCTCCATTAAAGGAAAACAGCCCGCAACATAACAGGAAAAAACCATAAATGTTTTACCCATAAAAACTCTCCAAAAAAGAAGGAACTGTAAAGATTAAATTTTTTGGTTCATATCACAGAAAACGCCAAAATAAAAAGGTAAAGACTCTTTTGTTTTGGCCCCATCCTATCTTTTGCACAAACAGAAAATTTAAGTATATGGGGCCAGATCCGTCTCACGAATCTGGTCCTAGACCTGTTCCTTTATCCGCCACGAGCCCACAGCCTGTTGTAAACCTGTTTTAGAATATTCGTCTGCTTCGACATTCCTGTCCCTGTATATATGTGCAAGAGAGAAAACAGTGAAAGAGGATTTAAGGTTTTGTATTTCTTCTAGCAATGGCATCAATAAATAATTTCTGCATCTAAATTTCCCATTGACCCAATTTACTACATTTGAGGAATCTCCGAAAATCTGAACTGTGTGGACTTGTCTATGTATGAGCCAGCAAAGGAGGAGTTTTAAGGCTGATAATTCGGCAAAATTGTTTGTACCCGAACCGAGTCCCACTGAGGCTTTGAGAGAGTGATTAGTGCTAAGGTGGATAATAATTCCAGCGCCAGTGATATTGTTTTGGGCTGCCCCGTCGAAAAAAGCCCAGGGAATACCATCTTTTATCTGAATCTCTGTCCTTTGCTGAGAGGTAGTAGAGGTCTCAGGTTCAGGGATGCTAGATAGTATTGCTGTGCTCTGAATTGCTATTACTTCCACTGGGAGCGATTTTTCTTTGAAGATGCTGCGATTTCGGGCTATCCAGATGCCCCAGCAGAGGATGGGAGGAAGGTTCCTCATGTTCTTCTCTGGGTGATTTAACCACCAACTCTCCCATGCCGCCTTGAGGTCCGCTCCCTCCCATCTAGCATTGATTTTCAATAATCTTTTTGTTTCTTCCCAAACATGTTTGGTAAAGGGACAATCCACAAATAGATGGTTGATCGTTTCTGAAGCTTCCTTGCATAGAGCACAGCGGCTTGGTCCCTCCTTATAACGGGCTATCAGAACATCCCAGGTAGGTATCTTCCGATTGAGTGCACACCATAGGAAAATCCTGGCTTTTTTGGGGCATTTCAGCTTAAGAAGAGGTTTTGCCCACCAGATGGGGGGATCCCAGCCCTTTCTGTTCATCAGAAAAGTGTATCCATCCTTTGGGGAATATGAGCCTGTCTCTGCATGTGCCCATACCAGCAAATCAGGCCGATCCTTTATCCTAACATTTGTGCGCTTTAGTTCATTTAAGAACCTCTGCCACTCATTCCGCCATAAATTATCAATCCCTAAATCCTCTACAGATTTCCAATCTTGTCCCCATATTGACTGAAGCTCCATGTTTGCTATCTGGCTTAGATTGTGGATCCCTCTTGAATCTAGATGAGTAAGTAGACCGGGGGGCAGGGCATAGAGCTCACTGCAACCTACCCACGGATCCCTTCCTATCCGGATGCTCTCTCCATTTCCTACTTGCCAAGCGAGGCCTTGTTCTATAATGTAAAAAGCCTCTGAGGTAGCCTTCCAGACGACCGAGCAGTTTCTACCTTTTTTATTTGGCCTCTGAATCCAGTCCTCAAGGGGCACCGGGTCAATATACTTCCTTTTTACCACTCTGGTCCACAGGTTTTCTGCTTCAATTATTCTCCATCCTGATTTTGCTGCCAAGGACTGGCTGAAATCAACAAGTTGTTTTATGCCCCATCCCCCCCAATCCTTTGGTCTAGCTATCTTATCCCAGGCTACCCATGGGAGGACTGAGTCTTCTTTTGTACCCGACCAAAGGAATCTGCTACAAATTTGCTTAATTTTATGAAGTACACCTTTTGGGATCCAAGTCAGTGCAGCCCAAAAGACCGGGATGGCCTGCAGAACAGAGTTTATCAGAGTTAATCTGCCTGCCCTTGATAACCATTTGAAACTCCAGTGGGCGATCCTTTGCTCAATTTTTGCCACTAGCCAATTCCAATCCTGTTTTCTGTAGGTAGAAGGTTTTAGCCAGAACCCCAGATACTTAAAAGGCTGATCCATACTGCAAGTTTCAAAAGGCAAATAAGATGTGATCAGGATCTCCTCCTGCCTGGAAAAGGCTTCCATTATAAGCTGGGACTTCCTGGGATTTATTTGCAGCCCTGTAGCTTTTAGAAATATGTCAAGAATGTCTTTTAGCACTGTTAATTCATTTGGATTCCCATTTGTAAATAGTAGAATATCATCTACAAATAGAAGATGAGTAATAAAAAGGTTTACCGCTACTTCCAAACCTGATATCAAACCTGCTCTCTTTGCTTTTGAGATCAGCCTGCTGAGGCCTTCAGCAGCCAGAAGTTACCTAGAAGTTATGTTAATTTACCGTAGAAGTTATGTTAATTTAGGGTTTTTTACCTAGAAGGAAACCCTAGGTTTATATGAGGAAATTGTATTGGGATTGTGTATTATTATTCTAAGTGAGAAAGGGAGAGGAGACTGTGCGAGAGCGAAGAGGAAAATACAACAAATTTGTTGTAGGTTGTATCTCTTCATTTTCTAGATAACATAAAAGGAAGGACTGGCTGTTTCTTTGTGGACATAGCCCAAATTAGGTGAACCACGTATATCTGTCTCTCTCTTATTCTATGCATTTTTGTATTTTTGTTTATGCAATATTTTTTGTATTTCATTGCCCCATTAATTAATTTCTAACAAAAGTTTCTCTAATGATCCATCTAGTTGGTCATCTCTTCTCATCTTTTAACATAGTTAATGAGCTTCACAACCCTCTTAATGGTTGAGTCTTCTTTGGTGATCTACCACGTCTAACACCATAGATAAGTCAAAATCCTTATCAAAAGCCTCCTTGTAGACCACACACTCAAAAGAATAACAAGGCGCTTTTCAAATATTACCATCAACAACAAGGCTTCCATGGTGGTCTTCACAGCCAGCGGGTTATTGTAATAATTTATATCATTCACTTCTCCTTCCCTTGACTTCGCCTGATTTCCCTTATGTTTTTATTCCCAATTAAATAGACTTCCCATTCCTTCATAGCTAGCAATGAAGCCTATTGTGGAGTTTTGTTCAGTGGATGGTCCCATACCTTTCATCCTCGATTGCCTCCTGTGCAACCTGAATGCTTCTACCACATCTAATGTTGATGGTGCATATTTTTTTTACTAGTAGGCATTCACCATCATGGCCATGGGGATCATTGGTGGCTCCATCATGGAGCACATGTAGTTCGCAATGTATTTTTTTGTTTCCTCCATCCCACCTTTCGTAACCACTAGGATCCATTGTCGACTCTTCTAACCATTGGATAATAGATATAGATCTGCACCAGTGTAGTAGATCATACCTCATTCAACACCCATCTCCACATGTGGATCACTTTTCAACTTATAATATAGGTGAAAATAAAATATTAAATCAACCAACCATCTTCCATATACATGGGATCTTGCCGATTCAACTATTTCACATCTTTCCACTTGTAATGAAACTCATTCTAGAGGGATTTTTCCTATACCTCTAGTTGTCATTTTGATGTGTGATTGCACCACCACTATTTTATATGGTCCTCCCTAGCATAGGAGTGCACTCATTCTCCCTATTCATTGCAACAATGTCCTGCTTATATTTGGCCACAAACTCTTCTCACCGCAACCCACTTCTGGGCAGTCCACGCTCCTCCCCTCAATCATCAATCCAACTATACTTTCTAGAAAATCTTGGGCCTCTCTTCAACAACATGGTTTCCTTGAAGATGCCTTATTCGTCAAGCTATATAAACCCTTTACAACAAAGGCATCCCTCTAAAGCCAATATTTAGCACTGATACCAAATGTAGAAATTTTACCGAAGAAAAACAATATTTACAAAGAGGAAAATTAAACCAGCAACAAAACACAAAGCATAAAGACAATGAACACGATATTTACCCTTGGAGAACCCCAACTCTAGGGAAAAATCTAGCTAACAAAATTCCATTAGATCCCTTGCGAAAAACCCTACCAAGCTGGCCAAGTGAGCCTTTACCACTCACATACGTTGGCCCATTACAATAGAACTCCTCCCAAACTTTTAAAGGCTCCATTACATTAATTCCATGGACACAAAACCATGGGAAACCAAAACCAAAACCACTAATTTTGACCTAGTCAACTTTGAATCTTTCCTCAAGTCAAGTTTAACTAATAGAAGCCTCATAAATATTGATATTTTTCACATCCATCACTAAATAAATGTGCATGTATGTAGGTAGACTGAGTCTATTGGAATTAAATCCCATCTTTTCTAGTATCTTGAAAGGACAATATTATAGAGCCTTGATTATATTGCCAAAACCTATAGTCTATCCTTGTTTCTTTGTAACCATACTCTATCTCCCATTCTAAATGGCCTCTATGTCTTATGATTTTATTTTTTCTGACTAGAGGAATCAACAACTAGGATGGGTTCATACTCACATGAAATGGGGTTATATCCAACCACTACCACTATAACTTCTATATGTAATGACATGCTCCCCAACACATGGCTCACAGTCTAAATCAAGGAGAATTGAACCTTGTATCACATATTTTACATAATACTTCATAATATAGTCAACGCTAATTAAGTTGCCCCTCAGGGGCCTCTCTATCCTATGTTGATGATGTCTGGATTCATATTTATCCTATTACTTATTCAGTGTCTCTTGTACTTATAAATGGATCTTCCTATTCTTATTAACATTTGTAACACCCTCCTCCCACATCTACCTAAGTAACCATGGCAATTGGGGTAAACATGAGATGAGAGGCTACTATGATCAGATTCGACCTCCTATGTAACCTTAAGGAAGTAGAATCGACATAAAAATCACACACAATCATCCAACATCAGCTTCAAAATCCTCAAAAGACATGTCAGCCACTCAGACAGCCTGTGCCTGGGTCCCACTACTATTTTTGATCTCTTAGACCATTGTCGCTCTCATGCTATGGGCAAGGGAGTGACCAAAAACCCAAAGTCACTCTCACAAGCTTGCCTGCCAGTGACCAGAGACCAAAGTTACCAGTTCTGTGGCAGCGACAATGGGATTTAAGCCACTTTTTTAGGCCCAGAGCCCAGGTCACTACCTAGAATGGAGTAATTGCTTGAAATCAATAAAAGTAACTATTTTTGATCTCTTAGGCCATAGTCGCTCTCATGCTATGGAAAGGGAGTGACCAAAAACCCAAAGTCGCTCTCACAAGATTGCCTACCAGTGACCAGAGACCAAAGTTACCAGTTCTGTGCCACGACACCAGGGTTTAAGCCACTTTTTCAAGCCCAGAGCCCAGGTCACTGCCTAGGATGGAGTGATAGCTTGAAATCAATAAAAGTATGGGGGAACAATGATGCAAAAGTAATAATATGAAAAAGACCATAACCAGACACCTACTAGCCATGACAAGCATTTTTTCAAACATATCATCAACGTGTAACCTACAAGTGTAAACAACATAATTAAGAGTAGGGATCTCATCCTTATATGAGAATAGCTATGAACCATTGTTCCCTTATTTCAGTTGTTGCACTATCATCTATTAGGTCATAGACACATTATCCATTCATGTACAAGTAAAAACATGTTTAGAGCCATACATAGTTGTTGTCATAAAATAGACATGTAACCAACATAATAGGAACAAAAATACCATAAACATATTAGCCATCAAAATTCACATATACATCAATACATTTGCACATGAAACTAAAGGGAATGAATTTCTCATTAACAAATAAATTGAACCAACTGGAGATGGAATTACCACGTTCCACCCGACCATAGATTAGCTAAGCCAAGTCTCTCTTTAGCCAATCACCCTCGTCCCATATTCCAAGCATGAATGTGGGACTCATAGAACAGACCAAAATCACCAACAAGCATGGATTCCAACAGAGTTCTCCGCCTACACCGTGAGGAATTTGGGTGCCTCCTAGTCTCTCAGGCTTTACCGTGCATCCACATTCCAATCCAGGGATCACTAGGCCCTACACTGAGAGATACCCTCCAGGATTTACCATGCATCCCATCTTAGGAACACTAGTCCCAACAAAGAGAAAATCCACCTCTTGTATTTACCGTATATCCCTCCATTCATCAACAAGGATTCCTAGGCCCACTGAGGCACACAATCTAGCTTTACCACAACCCACGGTCTTATTCAGGGGTTACTGGGCCATTGGCTTTGTGATCCTCAGTTTGATTCAGGGACCACTCAAACCATGTGTTTGTGAATTCGAGGAGCCACCCCACTCAGCTTCGAATCCAATCCGACCATCCCAAATAAACCGAAGTTGAGAGAACCCATCTCATAAAAGCTATTTGAAAATGGCAAGGTGAGGCTGAAAATACTGTCACACTTGGCAAAACCCATGCCATGGTAGAAAATAAACACATTCAATCTCATCCATGCCAAATCTAGCAAGGAAAATACACATGCAAGTCGATACTTTCAATGAAGCATGCTGTAGCTGCTTGATCCTACCTTTCCCTGCTTGATCTTTGCTTCCTCTTGCCTTCTTTTCCTTTTTAGCTCCAATGCGAAAGTGCTCCAAGAAACTCTAAATGTCCAATAGTATGAGAGAGAGAGAGAGTAATGAAAGAGATCCAACACTGAAGTGACAAAATGTTACCAACCGATCCTCATAATCCTTTTTATGAATGAGGCCTCTATTTCCTTCATTTTCCATTATTTTCCTTCATTTTCCTCCTCACATGCAACATGTGACCTTTCACCTCATTTTTCTTCTAATTTCCATTATTTCGATAAATAATTGTGCCAAAAATACCATTTTTCCTTTCCAAAGCCTTAGCCATTTCCTTAGTGATAAACAACAAAATGAACACCCCTTACGATGTCTTTCCCAACACTCATCTTGGAATAAGTTTCCCATAAACCATGGTTATTGCTTTTAACTTTCATTACATGGAATTTTCACCAAGGCAGTTACAGAACCCTCCCCCTTGGGGGATAATGTCCTCGGTGTTCAATCACACATATACCTCAGCAACCCGCTGAAAGAAGACATACTTCTCATGGAGCTTTATAACATTACTCGATGTAGTATTTACAATGAAATACCTACTCAAAATAAAAACATCATGACAACATACCATATACCGGAGTTGTATAAAATAACTCTTTACGTATTTACAACGATCATCCTTCTGAGTGCCAACCCACATGACATAATAACGTCATGATAACATAACCACATGATAGCATAGTAATATGACAACATAATCATAATGACATGACACTCATACCGCATTGTGGAGCCTTATAACATAGCTCATGGCGATATTTACATCCATATACATATGTACATATAGAAATATCACCAAAATATATATACCAAAAACATATACCAAAACATATATCAAAACATATTCCAAACACCATATCTAAGCATATACCAAAACACCATATCAAATCATATATCAAAACACCATTCAAAGCATATACCAAACCACCATATCAAAGCCTATACCAAACCACCATATCGAAGCTGCTTTGACTCAACCGAAAAATAAGGAAGAATACATAGCCCGCATCTGATCCCCCATCTCCCATGTAGCATCATCGGGCCCAAAGTGCTTCCATTGCACTTTAACTTTCTCAATTTCTCGGTTCCGGAGCATGAGCACCTTTTTCTGCAATATACACTGAGGCTCCGTCTGGAATTATCCATTTGGTTACTCCTATAATACAGACCATTCAATCACATGATTAACATCCTTAACATACTTCTTAAGTAAAGATACATTGAAAACATCATGGACTTTCATTGTCGGAGACAATGCAAGTTGATATGCTACTCGCCCAATCCTCTCAATGATATTGAAGGGTCCAAAAAACCATTGTGCCATCTTGTAACATGATCCTATACGCAAGGAGTTCTTCTTCGGTTTGATGCGCAAGTACACCTGTTCCCCAACCTAGAACTCCTTGAACAAGATGTTCCTATCTACATAACTCTACTACCTATCTTGTGTTGCCTTTAGATTCTTCTTGATCACATGCATTTCATGTTCCATGTCTAGCAACATCTCTGGTCTAATCAATACCCTGCTAACCGAATCACTCCAACTGATAGGATTGTTACAACTCCAACCATACAATGCCTCAAAAGGACTCATCCTCAATGACTCCTGATAACCATTGTTGTATATGAACTCTACCAAGGGGAGATACTCTTCTGACTTTCGTTGTCAATGCATCACATCCATCCTTAACATTTCCTCCAATATCTTATTGACCCTTTCTGTTTGTCCATCTATCTACGAATGATAAGTTGTACTGAAAGCCAACTCTGTGCCTAAACTTGCAAACAACTACTTACAGACACAATCTTCTTTGCAACACCTTGCAACCTAACCACATCTCTAATGAATACCTGTGCTACATTGCTAGCGAAGAATGTAGACTTCACAGGAATGAAATGTGAAACCTTTGTCAACCTGTCCACGATAACCATGATGGAATCATGTTGCTTCATTGTCTTAGGCAACCCTGTGATCAAATCCATGGAAATAACCTCCCATTTCCATATGGATTCATGATCGTTTGTAGCAGTCCACATGGACGTTTACACTCTGCTTTCACTTGTTGACATTCGAAACACCTCACCACAACTCTGCAACATCCCTCTTCAAATTCGGCCAATAGTAAAATATCTTTACTATTGTTAGTGTCTTCTGATAACTTGGGTGACCCGAATATGGTTTTGCATGGAACTCCCTCAAGATCACCTTCCTGAGCTCACTGTTATCTAGTACATATATCTTGTCTCGAAACATGACCAATCCATTTTCTATAAGGCAATAATACATACCCTCTACACCTGTACCTGTACCTGTTCCTCTTCCTGTGCTTCCACCTGTACCTCTACCATTACTTGTACCTGTACTATCACTTGTACTTGTACCCACACCTTGTTGCAACTTGTGCACAATCTCCAAGTACCTGACATCATGCTGACCTTCCTGCAAGATCCTATCCTATAGATTTGTCCCATAGGAGCTCATAGCTGCCAAATGATTTACCTGTACCCGTCTTCTGAGAGCATATGCCACCATGTTCTCTTTACATTTGATGTAACTGATCTTGAAATTAAACTTGATGATCCTAGCCAACCATCTAGCCTGCCTGGCATTCCAATTTGGATGGTCAAACAAATACCTCAACCCAATGCGATCACTCATAAGTACAAACGTCTTGCCAATATGATAATGTCTCCACATCTTCAATGCATGTATGATCGCTGCTAACTCAAGATCATGTATCGGGTAGTTCTACTCGTGCTCGTTTAGTTTCCAAGACTCATAGCAGACCACTTGTCCATCCTGCATAAGGACTCCACCAAGCCCTCTCTTGCAAGCATTTGTGCATACCACAAACTCTTTGTCCGGATCTGCAATCTGTAGCATTGGTGCATGTGTCAACAACTTCTTAAGCTACTCGAAGCTAGCCTCACGCTCCTCTATCCATTTAAACTTCTTACCTTTCCTCTGCAATGGTGTGATAGGCTAATCAATCTATGAGAAGCTCCTAATGAAGCTCCTATAGTAGTGTGCCAAACCCAAGAAAGATATCACCTCATCCACACTGTTAGGAGCTACCCATTCCATGATGTATCTTATCTTCTTTGGATCTATTGCAATGCCCTCCTTGGAGACAACATGCCCCAAGTAATGTACCTCAGTCTGAAAGAAACTACACCTGCAGAGCTTAGCATACAACTGATGCTCTCTCAACAACCTCAACCATGTTGCTAAATGATCGACATGCTCTTCCTCATTTTTAGAATATACCAGTATATCATCAATGAACACAATAAAAAACTTATCCAAATATGGACGCAACAAACTATTCATCAAGCACATGAATGTAGCTGGAGCATTAGTTAATCCAAATGGAAAAATAATAAACTCATAATTCCCATACTTGGTCCTGAACGCAGTCTTGTAAATGCCCTCCTCTTTGATGCGTACCTGATGGTATCCAGATCTCAAGTCGATCTTCGAGAACACTGATTCTCCCTTCTGCTGATCGAATCCCTGCTTGGAAAAGTCATCAATCCTCGCCAAAGGGTAGCTGTTATTGATAGTCACTTTGTTCAACTGCCTGTAATCAATGCATAATCTGATAGTACCATCTTTATTCCTCACAAACAAGAACAATGCACCCCAAGGTGATACACTTGTCCTAATGTATCCCTTATCCAACATTTCCTTTAACTGCAACTTTATCTCAACCAACTCATCTTGTAAGGTGATTCCAATGCTAGAGATGCCCCTGGAACTAGCTCAATAGAAACGTCTACCTCCCTGTGAGTTGGAAACACGATAATTTCCTCATGGAATACATCCTGAAACCATTGCAAAACTAGATACCTGTTCAACACATCTGCATCCTCAACCTCCTTACCCTTATCACTAGAAATGTGTACTATAAATAGCTTGCACCCTTTCCGTGGCTACACTTTGCTTGCATAACTATCACCATCCTAACTGATGTGGATTTCTTATTACCCTGCAAGACTCTTGCTTCCCCATTATCATCAACACACTCAATGTCATTGTCATAGCAGTCTACCTTTGTTCTATGAAGATGCAACCAATCCATGCCCAACAACATACTATATGATCTCAACTGTAACACATTTAGATGTGTTGCGGTAGTCATACCATTCAAATCAAATGCAAAAGATCTTACCCAATTATGAACTCGCTTCTTTGTACCTATAGCCAATTGCACTAACCAAGATTTTGCATGCATTTCCTTACTCGAACCACAATTATCTACCAATTTAGGACTAACATAGCTATAATTAGATCCACGGTCAATCAAAATAGAAATAACTTGATCACAAACCTTACCGTCCATCTCAATGATAGATGCCTGGTGTTCTGCCTACCTGTTGTCCACTGCTGCATAGATACGTCGAATACTCTCACCAACATTCCCTAAATCATGTGCCTCTTCTGCACTGTATATATTAGGCCTTCCACCCTGATGTTGCAGACAATATCTCCTAAGGTGTTCTTCACCACATGTCCAACACCCCAACCGGCCAGTGCCCTCACCTCTATGTTGTTGTTGCTGCTGTTGTGACCCATTTCCCTATCCTGCTACATTAAATCTCGTTTGTGGTGCCATATTTTCTTTCCCATCTGCATTTTGAGGCCTTGTCCTCTTAGGCTACCATTTACCGCTACCTTTGTCTTTTCCCTTCCATCCATGTTGAGATTCATTCTTACGCTTTGACTTCTCATAGTAATGCTTCAATTTCCCAATGACTTCCTCAAGTGAGCGAGGCTGATCATACTCAATCTGATCTTTAAATGCTAATGGAAAACCAATGACAAATATCTGAACTTTAGCATTCTCATCAGTAAGATATGGTACATACCTACATAAATCCAAAAACTTGGTGGTGTAATCCTCATCTGTCATTGATCCCATCTTTATCACATAAAATTATTTAGCCTTAATGTCGTAGTACCTCTCTAACAAATATTTCTTCCAGAAAATCCACTTGAATTCCCGCCAACTCAAGTCATTTGTCTTGATGTCTCTGACCCGCTTAACATCTTCCCTCTAGATGTATGCTTTACCTTTCAAAATGAATATAGTTATTCTAGCCTTCATGTTATCTATGTACTCACATAACTCAAAGAATTTTTTCATCTCGAGTAAGGATGATAGCTATGACAATCATAATGTCTATCAGAACTAGAACTAGAATAGTACATGTACTCATCGCCCCTCCTATCGGGAGTGTCCATTAAACTGCCATCTCTCACTATGTTAGATCTATCCGACCTATGTCTACTAGGAGACCTACTGCCATATGCCCCATTAGTTCCATCCTCATATCCATGGCTGATCTGAGGCGACTCTTGTCGCTGCAATTCTGATAAACTCTGAAGAATTATAGCATTAACCTCTACCTGCTTTTATTGTGCTTGTATGATCTAGTCATGATATGCCTTACAACTCCTTATCTCTATGGAATTGAATTAGTGACTTCACTTCAAGGAGTGCCTGAACATAGCACCCTGTCACTATCTATCCAAGACCCCGTGGACAATGGTTTATAAACATTAAATTGTTCAATTTATATTGTTTTTAGTATATATATATATATATATATATATATATATATATATATATATATATATATATATATATATATATATATATATATAGATGAAGTAATTCTATTATATTATTAGTATAAATTAATCTAAATAAATGCATATCAAATATTTGTAAGGTAAAAAATTAGCCTTAAATAGTAAACATGTGTATTTATAGTGGGAAAAACCTTAAACAAAGGAAAATAACCCACTCTCAAACATAAAAAGTGCATCTATCTCGATCCACCATTAAATTCATCATACAACTTATTATAGTTACCAAAATCCTTAAAAAGCACAAATCTGGATCCTTTTTCCCCCTCCATTTGCCTTCTACTATTTCACTAGATATATACAATAAGGTTGCTTGCAGGGGCATTTCATCAATGTGAAAGTGCTCATCATGCTTGTTTTGTTCTTGATTTAGGGGTCTCATTAATTCAAAAGTAGATTTTTTTTTTCCTTCAACTAATTTATAAATGAGAGTCTTATAGCCCACCCACTTTGCCAACATGGATTGTCTATGGAAATTAACTTCTGATTTTATTTTTTTTGTCACGTACACAAATCTTTGTTCTTGGAATGGATACAATGTCTCCATTCTCAATGAAGGCTAGTTCCAAAAACTTCTAATGGTATGTGCAAGTTCAAATGATTGCCCATTTAGAGATAATCCACTATGCCTACCCATTTCCACCAACAAGGATCTCTATGTAGATAAGATAATTGGTTTTTTATTTCATATTTGAGACTTATGCATGAAATGTCATTGGGTGGGGAGTTATCTAGAGCTACTACATCCATTTATATTATATCTCATTCTGAACCAATTTCTAATGTCCATCATCAAGAATGATTTTTTCTTTGTTGTTGATATAATATGGGTGTAGATTTTATCAACTACTAATCACCATCATGCATGAGAGGATGTCTCTTTTGCATACTTGGTTCATTGCTCAACTATTTTTTTGTAATGCCAATTAAGTAGAAATATCTCTATTTAACATAAGCACTCCATATTTGTTTTGAAGTTGAGTTTATCTTCTACTTATGACACATCTAATACAAGAGTAGAGGAAAAAATTACTCTGATCCAAAATGTCAATTGAAGTTCTATGCTTGAATTTCATCTACATGACACTCCTACTCAACCATGCAAAAATCATATATCTACTCTATTATTTGAAAGTGCTTACACAACACTCTATGGTCTTATATGTGCAAAAACAACTTTAGTGGTAAACTTTCGCATACATACATCTATCTATTACTTCCATTAATAATATGCATCATTATGTTGAGAGACACTTTACAATCCAATATGGGGGGGTGTTGTCATGTTATTGTTAAATAACAATATATTAAAAATAAAATAAAAGGATACTCCATTCAAAAAAAATTAAAAAATTCAAGTCATCTTTAGAGTAAATTTAGATTTATGTTTTTGAGTTAGAAGTAGAAAATATTGTCAATTTTACATAATAATAATAATAATAACAAAGATTTACTTTTTATTATGAGTTATTCATGGAAGTAGAAAAAAATGTTTTCTTATTTAGATTCTTAATAATGAAGACTTATTAATAAGCTCATAAGTTACTAATGAAACTAGAAAAAATATTGTTTTTATTAGTTAAAAAGGAACTAAAAAATGTACTTTATTCATAGTTGATTGCATGGAGAGTAACGAGGTGCTATACAACCCATTATGACAACAAAAATAAATAACTATATATCTACATATGCCCATGACAATAAAAAATACAAATAAACAAAATAAATAAATAACTACATATATACATGGCAACATCTAAAAAAAACAACGTAAATCCATCATAAACTATCAAGATGGATCTAATTTCTGAGGGTATAATTTTTTTTATCATTTAATATGAAGGAAATAATACATGACATGTAGTTAAATAGTAACAAAATTACACCTTAAGAAATATTATCCCTCTAGGTCCTTGATAGATTTGGGTTTAAAATGAATCTACGTTGATAGTACTACCAACAATTACTTAAACAAACCCTTCATGCACAATTCAAAAAATACACAATGCCCAATTTAGAATTAAATACAAATATGTATGTCCTTGGAGTTGCCATGGGGGATTACCACACTAACAATCCTGGGAGTGAGTTGTAGTTAAGACTACTTAAGGATTTAAAGGGGTCTATGCCCATACCAAGGATACCATATTATATTGAATATGATCCAAATTATAGGAAATGGTGGAGGAGGTTTAAATCATTGATTTGATGAATAAAAGAGAATGATGTATGGAATAGCCATGAACCACAATTCATGAGAATGGTGAATTAAGACCTCCTCAATTCACACATCCAACCCTAACACCATTTTCACCTATGTTTTTTAGCACGAATGAACCTTTTACCCCATTGCTTGGATTCCACTCTTTGAATGACATCCTAGGAGAACTTCTTCCTATTCTACTCCGAAGGACCTAGATATTCAATTTCCTTGAGTAGTGGAGAAAGGCACTCGAAGCTTAAAAATGATGTATGTACTACATGGTCTATTTGGAGATCTATCTCAGTATAGAACAAAGGGATCACCACCTCAATGTTTTTCCTAGAGTTAATAGGGTTATTAACACTCTCGTCCAGATTATACTTGAGATTGGCAAGTGTCCCTCGAGACTTAGAGTGGAGTGGTCAAAATGTTTGGACTTGATAAGGGCTATCTGCCCCATAGTCCACAATGTGTTCTTCCATGATGGCTAGCCTCCAAAAAAAGCACGTCACAATTAAATTATCAGAAAAATCCAAATAAGAGAATCATGCTACATAAACCTTGATGGAAAATCCTCCTAAAATATTTCTTGCTAATGCATTTGCTCTCATTTGGATTAGAGAGAAATTTTAGGTGATAGAGCTTGGTGTGTCGATTCCAACGCTCCCAAGATCACTCAAATTGGAACTCTAGAAAGGATAGAACATGGGACTAGACACATGTATCTTCAAATGAATTCGTGGAGTCCCCTTTATGTGTATATATAGAGGTGGAGTGGAGGACTTATTCCTCATCCAAGAGCATCAAATACCACAATACATGTCTGAAATTAGGCCGAGATATAGTAAGGACAGAACATGGGACTGAAAGGATTGTTTTGGAGAGTATTTGATCCTCAACAGGGCCGAGACACCACAACAAGGAGGCTGCAAGCTTGATGGTAAGTTATAGGCTGCTTTTATGGGAATTTTATATGATTGTAGGTCTGAGTTGAGCACAAGAGACAATCGTAGTAGAGAAAGGGTGTTAGGGATTTTTGGGGGTGGTTTAGGTGAGGATGTTACCTCTATTTGTGAGGCCACAGGAGATTGAAGCACGTCACAGACCTTGTTGTCCCCAGAACAGAGATAACTGAAGGTTTAAGGACTGAACAAGGGTCTCAAGGGGAAACTTCATAAAGGAGGAACCTCAGGGAACTAAGCTGCAACAAGTGAAGGAGGTTTTGGAGAAAAAGAGAGGGGTTGCTGCAACATGTAATAATGCCCTAACCAAAACCAAATCTACAACAATCAAACAGATCCATGAACAAGGTATGTATTGATGGTGGTTTTTTGATTTGATGCATGTAATCGTGCCCCAGTTTGGATCAGAGTATTGAAGCCTGTGGAAGCCATGTATTGGAGTTGACTTGGGTGGCGAGAATACTTCAATTAGGAGTAGATTTTGTAGTGAAGTATTGGGTATCATTGGTCTGGTGAAGGGAAGCTTGTTGATATCCGAAAGTAGCCTTAAAAAAGATATCTTGAAGTGACGAAGAGAAGTTGAAGGTTGGGTGAAGTTTGGTGCCGAAGTACACTACCTTGATGGAAAAAGGTCACTGCTAGCCTAGCAGTTTGGAGCTCAGCAATTAGGCCTACCCAAATAGCAAATTGGATCAACCCATGTACATGCTACAAAATTGACGTGCTGCAGTGTTAGGCGGAAACCCTCTTGGAGTAGCAATGTGTTTTCCTTTGAAGCACTAAGGGGCAGCTAGTGAGCAGTGTGGGAGCAAAGGACCGACAAGACAAGTTACGACATAGATTTTGCGCACCATGTTTGTCATTGTACCTTGTATACCATAGATTGTTGTATTATTCAGATTTGGTTTAATGTAACAAAGATTGGGTTTTACATTATTGTACAATATTTGCTAAAAATTGAGTATAGTTGTGTACATGTGATTTACTGCTTTATGTTTTCCATTGTGCAAAGTAGTTCTTGTTGAGATTCTTGGTTTGGTAGCGTCAGAGATTTTAAGATTCTAACCTAGACTTGAGATCATGGAAATTCAATAAAAACCATGGGACAAAAACCACTAATGTTGAGTTACTCAAATTTGACTCTTTCCTTGAGTCAAGTTTACCTAAACATCCCCTCTTAAACCTTGAGTTTGGGTTCTCTAGACCAAATCCAATCAAACCGAAGAAGTGAGTTAGTCCCACTTACTCTAGCCCTTATCCCCCTCAAAAATTTTACCCATGCTATTTTCTAACACGGCATGCCCCCTATCATTTAGGTCTAACATTAGACTTTACTGACAACTTCCCAGGGGTACACATGCCTTATCGGGTATTACAATAATATTCCCATTTACATGCAATAATTTTTACTACATTGTAATAATTTGTCTTTTTTGCTCGCCTTATATGACCATCCTCTTGCCTTGACACACTATGAGCTTCATGATTTCCTCTCTAGTGTTGAATTTCATGACTGCATTTGACCAATGAAACGGTTATTTCATTTAAGTATTCCTTTAAACACTTTGTGTGCAACCACCACCTATGATTTATCTCTTTATGGGTCTACACACCACTGCATTCTTCTCTCACTACGTGTAGCCAAGCCTTCGGTCTCTAGAAACACAAACCTCCACCTTTATTCTATACTATATATATAAAAAAACACTGACCTTTAGATAAAATCACAGAAGCAAGCTCTTAATAGAATCATAACCATGTTAGCATTGAAGAGCATCGTGGCTACCATATCCAACCCGAAGGTTGTCCTATTAACAATCATCAACCATTCCCTAGGTTATAACTCAAATAACTGATTCTCCACCATGGTTGTGGCCAAAAGCTTGGCCACTATGAGCATTAGAGAAGTTTTGAGGTATAAAATGGGCCTCAAAACAAGAATGTACAACCAAAATCAAATTTATAAGAACCAATAGGATTCAAGATGATGATTTCAACCATGGGGAATGATTCACGATTTTTGGAGTAAAAAGGTAAAAAGATTAAAAAATTAATTTTTCAATGGAAAGAGGAAGGAGCCCACGAAATCATATTAAGTCAAGAAAAGACATATCCAAATCCAGATTAGGGATATTGTACTAGAAATTTGGGAAGAAAGGACACCTCAAGAAAGGTTGTAAATCTCGAAAGGGAAAATAAAGAGATCTACACCAAGATAACAATAATGAAGCGAATGTGACAAGGGATGTGTTGAAGAGGATCCATCGATTTGTGACTAGAGGAATCAACGACTAGGATGGGTTCATACTCACATGAAATGGGGTTAATTACAACCACTACAACTATAACTTCTATATGAAATGACATGCTCCCCAACACATGGCTCATAGTCTAAATCAAGGAGAATTGAACCTTGTATCACATATTTTACATAATACTTCATAATATAGTCATCACTAATTAAGCTGCTCCTCAAGGGCCTCTTTGTCTTATGTTGATGATGTCAGGACTCGTATTTTTCCTATGACTTATTTAGTGTCTCTTG
This sequence comes from Pinus tabuliformis, assembly GCA_031772625.1. Lineage (NCBI taxonomy): Eukaryota > Viridiplantae > Streptophyta > Pinopsida > Pinales > Pinaceae > Pinus > Pinus tabuliformis. The sequence goes on along the minus strand of CM062813.1, from coordinate 1,190,820,635 downwards.
TACTTATAAACGGATCTTCCTATTCTTCTCAACATTTGTAACACCCTCCTCCCACACCTACCTAAGTAACCATGACAACTGGGGTAAACATGAGATGAGAGGCTACTATGATTAGATTTGACCTCCTATGTAACCTTAAGGAAGTAGAATTGACATAAAAAGCACACACAATCATCCAACATCAGCTTCAGAATCCTTAAAAGACATGTCAACCACTCAGACAGCCTGTGCCTGGGTACCACTACTATTTTCGATCTCTTAGGCCATAGTCGCTCTCATGCTATGGGCAAGGGAGTGACCAAAAACCCAAATTCGCTCTCACAAGCTTGCCTGCCAGTGACCAGAGACCAAAATTACTAGTTTTGTGTCACCAACATTGGGATATAAGCAACTTTTTCATGGCCAGAGCCCAGGTCACTGCCTGGAATGGAGTGATAGCTTGAAATTAATAAAAGTATAGGGGAACAATGATGCAAAAGTAATAAGCTAAAAGAGACCATAATCAGACCCCTACTAGCCATGATAGACATTTCATTAAACATATCATCAACATGTAACCTACAAGTGTAAACAACATAATTAAGTGTAGGGATCTCATACTTATCTAAGAATAGCTATGAACCATTGTTCCTTCATTTCATTTGTTGCACTATCATCTTTTAGGTCATAGACACATTATCCATTCATGTACAAGTAAAAACATGCTGAGAGCCATACATATTTTTTGTCATAAAATAGACATATAACCAACATAATAGGAACAAAAATACCATAAACATATCAGCCATCAAAATCCACATATACATCAATACATTTACACATGAAAATAAAGGGAATGAATTTCTCATTAATGAATAAAATGAACCAACTGGAGATGGGATTACCACGTTCCACCCGACCATAGATTGGCTAAGCCAAGTCTCTCTTCAGCCAATCACCCCTGTCCCATATTCCAAGCAATAATGTGGGACTCATAGAACACACCAAAAACACGAACAAGCATGGATTCCACCAGAGTTCTCTGCCTACAACGTGAAGAATTTGAGTGCCTCCTAGTCTCTTAGGCTTTATCGTGCATCCACATTCTGATCCAGGGATCACTAGGCCCTACATTGGGAGATACTCTCCAGGATTTACCATGCATCCCATCTTAGGACCACTAGGCCCAACAGAGAGAAAATCCACCTCTTGGATTTATCGTATATCTTGCCATTCATCGGCAAGGATTCCTAGGCCCACCAAGGCACACAATCTAGCTTTACCACAACCCATGGTCTGGTTCAAGGATTACTGGGCCATTGGCTTTGTGATCCTCAGTCCGGTTCAGGGACCACTTAGACCATGTGTTTGTGAATTTGGAGATCCACCCCACTTAGCTTCAAATCCAATTCGGCCATCCCAAATAAACCAAATGAGAGAACACATTTCATCAAAGCTATCGAGAAATGGCAAGATGAGGCTGAAAATACTCTCACACCTGGCAAAATGCATGCCATGGTAGAAAAGAAACACATGCAATCCCATGCATGCCAAATCTATCAAGGAAAATACACATGCAAGTTGATACTTGAAATGAAGCATGTCGTAGCTGCTTGATCTTGCCTTTCCCTTCTTGATCTTTGCTTCCTCTTGCCTTCTTTTCCTTTCTAGCTCCAATGCGAAAGTGCTCCAAGAAACTCTAAGTGTCCAATAGTATGGGAGAGAGAGAGAGTAATGAAAGAGATCCAACACTGAAGTGACAAAAGGTTACCAACTAATCCTCATAAGCCTTTTTATGAATGAGGCCTCCATTTTCTTCATTTTCCATTATTTTTCTTCATTTTTCTCCTCACATGCAACCTGTGACCTTTCACCTTTCACCTCCTTTTTCTCTTAATTTCCATTATTTTCATAAATAATTGTGCCAAAAATGCCATTTTTCCTTTCCAAAGCCTTAGTCATTTCCTTTTCCAATTTCCTTAGTGATAAACAATAAAATGAACACCCCCCAGGATGTCCTTCCCAACACTCATCCTGGAATAAGTTTCCCATAAACCATGGTTATTGTTTTTAACATTCATTACATGGAATTTCCACCAAGGCAGTTACAAAACTCTCCCCCTTGGGGGACATTGTCCTCGGTGTTCAATCACACATATACCTCAGCAACCTATTGAAAGAAGACATACTTCTCATGGAGCTTTATAACATTACTCGATGTAGTATTTACAATGAAAGACCTGCTCAAAATAAAAACATCATGACAACATACTGTATATTGGAGCTGTATAACATAGCTATTTATGGTATTTACAATGATCATCCTGTTGAGTGCCAACCCACGTGACATAATAACATCATGATAACATAACCACATGATAGCATAGTAACATGACAACATAATCATAATGACATGACACTCATACTGCATAGTGGAGCCTTATAACATAGCTCATGGCGATATTTACATCCATATACATATGTACATATAGAAATATCACCAAAAATATATACCAAAAACATATACCAAAACATATATCAAAACATATTCCAAACACCATATCTAAGCATATACCAAAACACCATATCTAAGCATATACCAAAACACCATATCAAATCATATATCAAAACACCATATCAAAGCATATACCAAACCACCATATCAAAGCCTATACCAAACCACCATATCGAAGCTGCTTTGACTCAACCAAAAAATAAGGAAGGATACATAGCCCGCATCTGATCCCCCATCTCCCATGTAGCATCATCGGGCCCAAAGTGCTTCCACTGTACTTTAACTTTCTCGATTTCTCGGTTCCGGAGCATGAGCACCTTTTTCTGCAATATACACTGAGGCTCCGTCTGGAATTATCCATCTGGTTACACCTGTAATACAGACCATTCAATCACATGATTAACATCCTTAACATACTTCTTAAGTAAAGATACATGGAAAACATCATGGACTTTCATTATCGAAGGTAATGCAAGTTGATATGCTACTCGCCCAATCCTCTCAATGATATTGAAGGGTCCAAAAAACCATTGTGCCATCTTGGCACATGATCCAATATGCAAGGAGTTCTTCTTCGGTTTGATGTGCAAGTACACCTGTTCCCCAACCTAGAACTCCTTGAACAAGATGTTCCTATCTACATAACTCTTCTGCCTATCTTGTGTTGCCTTTAGATTCTTCTTGATCACATGCATTTCATGTTCCATGTCTAGCAACATCTCTGGCCTAATCAATACCCTGCTAACCGAATCACTCCAACTGATAGGATTGTTACAACTCCAACCATACAATGCCTCAAAAGGACTCATCCTCAATGACTCCTAATAACCATTGTTGTATATGAACTCTACCAAGGGGAGATACTCTTTTGACTTTCGTTGTCAATGCATCACATCCATCCTTAACATTTCCTCCAATATCTTATTGACCCTTTCTGTTTGTCCATCTATCTACAGATGATAAGTTGTACTGAAAGCCAACTCTGTGCCCAAACTTGCAAAAAACTACTTACAGACACAATCTTCTTTGCAACACCTTGCAACCTAACCACATCTCTAATGAATACCTGTGCTACATTGCTAGCGAAGAATGTAGACTTCACAGGAATGAAATGTGAAACCTTTGTCAACATGTCCACGATAACCATGATGGAATCATGTTGCTTCACTGTCTTAGGCAACCCTGTGATCAAATCCATGGAAATAACCTCCCATTTCCATTTGGATTCGCGATCGTTTGCAGCAGTCCACATGGATGTTTACACTCTGCTTTCACTTGTTGACATCCGAAACACCTCACCACAACTCTGCAACATCCCTCTTCAAATTCGACCAATAGTAAAATATCTTTACTATTGTCAGTGTCTTCTAATAACTTGGGTGACCCGAATATGGTTTTGCATGGAACTCCCTCAAGATCACCTTCCTGAGCTCACTGTTATCTAGTACATATATCTTGTCTCGAAACCTGACCAATCCATTTGCTATAAGGCAATAATCCATACCCTCTGCACCTGTACCTGTACCTGTTCCTCTACCTGTGCTTCCACCTGTTCCTCTACCTGTGCTTCCACCTGTACCTCTACCATTACTTGTACCTCTACTATCACTTGTACTTGTACCCACACCTTGTTGCAACTTGTGCACAATCTCCAAGTACCTGACATCATGCTGACCTTCCTGCAAGATCCTATCCTATAGATTTGTCCCATAGGAGCTCATAGCTGCCAAATGATTTACCTGTACTCGTCTTCTAAGAGCATCTGCCACCATGTTCTCTTTACATTTGATGTAACTGATCTTGAAATTAAACTTGATGATCCTAGCCAACCATCTAGCCTGCCTGGCATTCCAATTCAGATGGTAAAACAAATACCTCAACCCAATGTGATCACTCATAAATACAAACGTCTTGCCAATATGATAATGTCTCCACATCTTCAATGAATGTATGATCGTTGCTAACTCGAGATCATGTATCGGGTAGTGCTACTCATGCTCGTTTAGTTTCCAAGACTCATAGAAAACCACTTGTCCATCCTGCATAAGGACTCCACCAAGCCCTCTCTTGCAAGCATCTGTGCATACCACAAACTCTTTGTTCGGATCTGCAATCTGTAGCATTGATGCATGTGTCAACAACTTCTTAAGCTACTCGAAGCTAGCCTCACGCTCCTCTGTCCATTTAAACTTCTTACCTTTCATCTGCAATGGTGTGATAGGCTAATCAATCTACGAGAAGCTCCTAATGAACCTCCTATAATAGCGTGCCAAACCCAAGAAAGATATCACTTCATCCACACTGTTAGGAGCTACCCATTCCATGATGGATCTTATCTTCTCTGGATCTATTGCAATGCCCTCCTTGGAGACAACATGCCCCAAGTAATGTACCTCAGTCTGAAAAAACTACACCTACAGAGCTTAGTATACAACTGATGCTCTCTCAACAACCTCAACCATGTTGCTAAATGATCGACATGCTCTTCCTCATTTTTAGAATATACCAGTATATCATCAATGAACACAATAAAAAACTTATCCAAATATGGACGCAACAAACTATTCATCAAGCACATGAATGTAGCTGGAGCATTAGTTAATCCAAATGGAAAAATAATAAACTCATAATTCCCATACTTGGTCCTGAACGCAGTCTTGTAAATGCCCTCCTCTTTGATGCGTACCTGATGGTATCCAGATCTCAAGTCGATCTTCGAGAACACTGATGCTCCCTTCTGCTGATTGAATCCCTGCATGGAAAAGTTATCAATCCTCGGCAAAGGGTAACTGTTATTGATAGTCACTTTGTTCAACTCCCTGTAATCAATGCATAATATGATAGTACCATCTTCATTCCTCACAAACAAGAACAATGCGCCCCAAGGTGATACACTTGTCCTAATGTATCCCTTATCCAACATTTTCTTTAACTGCAACTTTATCTCAACCAACTCATCCTGTATGGTTATTCCAATGCTAGAGATGCCCCTGGAACTAACTCAATAGAAACGTCTACCTCCTTGTGAGTTGGAAACTCGGTAATGTCCTCATGGAATACATCCTGAAACTGTTGCAAAACTAGATACCTGTTCAACACATTTGCATCCTCAACCTCCTTACCCTTATCACTAGAAATGTGTGCTACAAATAGCTTGCACCCTTTCCCGTGGCTACACTTTGCTTGCATAACTATCACCATCCTAACTGATGTGGATTTATTATTACCCTGCAAAACTCTTGCTTCCCCATTATCATCAACACACTCAATTTCTTTGTCATAGCAGTCTACCTTTGTTCTATGAAGATGCAACCAATCCATGCCCAAAAACATACTATATGATCTCAACTGTAACACATTTAGATGTGTTGCGGTAGTCATACCATTCAAATCAAATGCAAAAGATCTTACCCAATTATGAACTCGCTTCTTTGTACCTATAGCCAATTGCACTAACCAAGATTTTGCATGCATTTCCTTACTCGAACCACAATTATCTACCAATTTAGGACTAACATAGCTATAATTAGATCCATGGTCAATCAAAATAGAAATAACTTGATCACAAACCTTACCGTCCATCTCAATGATAGATGCCTGGTGTTCTGCCTACCTGTTGTCCACTGCTGCATAGATACGTCGAATACTCTCACCAACATTCCCTAAATCATGTGCCTCTTCTGCACTGTATATATTAGGCCTTCCACCCTGATGTTGCAGACAATATCTCCTAAGGTGTTCTTCACCACATGTCCAACACTCCAACCAGCCAGTGCCCTCACCTCTATGCTGTTGTTGCTGTTGTTGTGACCCATTTCCCTATCCTGCTACATTAAATCTCGTTTGTGGTGCCATATTTTCTTTCCCATCTGCATTTTGAGGCCTTGTCCTCTTAGGCTACCATTTACCCCTACCTTTGTCTTTTCCCTTCCATCCATGTTGAGATTCATTCTTACGCTTTGACTTCTCATAGTAATGCTTCAATTTCCTAATGACTTGCTCAAGTGAGCCAGGCTGATCATACTCAATCTGATCTTTAAATGCTAATGGAAAACCAATGACAAATATCTGAACTTTAGCATTCTCATCAGTAAGATATGGTACATACCTACATAAATCCAAAAACTTGGTGGTGTACTCCTCATCTGTCATTGATCCCATCTTTATCACATAAAATTATTTAGCCTTAATGTCGTAGTACCTCTCTAACAAATATTTCTTCCAGAAAATCCACTTGAATTCCTGCCAACTCAAGTCATCTGTCCTGATGTCTCTGACCTGCTTAACATCTTCCCTCTAGATGTATGCTTTAGCTTTCAAAATGAATATAGTTATTCTAGCCTTCATGTTATCTATGTGCTCATGCAACTCAAAGAATTTTTTCATCTCGAGTAAGGATGATAGCTATGACAATCATGATGTCTATCAAAACTAGAACTAGAATAGTACATGTACTCATCGCCCCTCCTATCGGGAGTGTCCATTAAACTGCCATCTCTCACTATGTTAGATCTATCCGACCTAGGTCTACTAGGAGACCTACTGCCATATGCCCCATTAGTTCCATCCTCATATCCATGGCTGATCTGAGGCGACTCTTGTCGCTGCAATTCTGATAAACTCTGAAGAATTATAGCATTAACCTCTACCTGCTTTTATTGTGCATGTATGATCTAGTCATGATATGCCTTACAACTCCTTATCTCTTCCTTCAAGCTTCTCAGTGTAACTTCCAAACCAAAAGGATTCCCAACACCCTACTTTTGTTTGGATTCATAGGGAGAGTGTTTGTATTCAACCATCTTGCTAGCCATTTGATATTTCTTCTGTAATGCATAATATGTCAGATAAACCAAATCAAAATAAACCGACATACCTTGGTATAGCTCGAGGAGAATACCTTGTCTCTAAGACCACCAAATCAGTGTGATACATGTATAACATAATCATAACATCATATAGACATACACAAATAAATGTATCAACATATTAACGTCACTCTAGCTAGGGTCCAGTCATCAATGCAAGGCCATATCAACAATGCATGCTATGAACTCATGCATGACAACAACCATTACTCCATTGTACACATTTCCCCATGAAACCAACAACATGCATAAGAAATGCCTAATCAACTACACATATGCATAAACGCATGTAGTCAAACATAAGCGATCAATTCTTGTAATCAACCTACAAGACTGATACATGTAATCAACATATTCAAGAATGTAACCTAACATACAAGGATGTAAGTAGGCGACATAAAATCAACATGTAAGCGACATATAATCCATATGCAACCAGTCACATACTCATGATAGATACATTTCATGAAATCAATATCAAATTCTCCATAACAACCATATTACAACCATAATCAATCATCGATCAAGTTTATTCCTTCACTTTTTCACTTCCCTATCAATCTACCGAATCCAAGATAGTGCACCCCCTATGTGACACCCACAGTCCATCGAGATATGCCACTATCCTTCTAGGGATTTCAACTTAGGATAGTTAGGGAATCTCCAAGTCTTATGGTTTCTAAGCGTTTTAGCTACCCTCAGGGGCTTCTAGGTACCCTCCAAACCCCACACAAGGACACCTATACCTACACTTCTCTCTTTAGGGCTTTCATTCCCCAAAGCAACCCAAGGAGAAGTGCACTTGTACCTAGATCCACCAAATATCCTTAGGGTATAGTAGCTAGTCCTTGTATGTTTGTCCTTAGAGAAGACACAATAGTCTCATCAGTAGCATTGATAATGTGCAATGCCTTATTTAATTTTTATTTATAGCTTAGGATAACTAATATTACATTAAAATATATTATAATGTTACTATAGATTTTAACATCATAAACTAAAGTTACTTTAGGAATATTATATTGGTAATAGTTATTTGGCTTAGGAACCATGTCTTAGTTTCACACCCCCACTTTTCCCTCTTGTGGAGTCCTAGCCCTTCATATTATTCTTATCCCATAGTCTGTAACTATGGTGTTATTTTATTAATCTCAATATTTTTACATATTACATCTACTAGACTCATTGGCCTTTTAGCACACAGGCTCTCTAGGCTAACCAAATAGGCACTCTGGCCTTAAAATCACATCTATACATTAGCCCATAGGCCTAACACACTTATACACATAGACACTTTGGCCTCAACATAAACCGACTCACTAGCCTAGATATCATGTATTGGCTCATCGGCTTGAGTGTCACTTGTATATATACATTACAATTTGGGGATTAAGCCAGGGGTATTACAAACTGCAAACATGAGTTGACCAAATGGTCGAGTTATTTAACCATCATGTTAAACTCAACCAATGTAATATTCTAGTAAACCATTGGTTAGATTAATGAACTAGTCAATCGTTGGTTGAGTAACTAACAAATCGATTATTGGTTGGGCTAACTAGAGAGTCAACCATTAGTCAGGACGACTAACTAGTCAACCATTGATTGAGTTAACTAACTAGTTGGCCATCATTCGAGTCAAGTAACCAATCAACTATCAGTTGAGCTGACTAAAAAATTTATTATCTGATTGAACTAACTAATAGACTATTTTATTCCAATATAAATATGACTTGACTTGATAGTTGAATCAGTGGAATGTTGATGGAATTTACCACCATAATGCTAGTCGATCACTATAATGCACAAATTGACTAGGTAGTTGATATAGTTGACCATATTTTTCCTCCAACTCTCCATGGTCATCTTGGTAATCTAAAACGTGGCTAATTTTAGACTTCTACACATTTTCAACCAGCTATGATTCTAAGAATTTCCTTTGTGTTGTTTCTCTAGTTGATGCAGGCTCAATGCTGAAATTAACACTTTGCTATCACTTTATGGTACACCTAAAACCTTCTATCCACCATTGGCTATATAGGGCACCTCAATTAACAATGTTATCTGAATATTTTCATTATGATACTAATTCTTTCCTCTAGTATTTGTCTCCAAAAGTTGACTTAACCTAATGAATGATGAGGATAACTAACTAGTCGACTAGACATGAGAATCCATTACTCATCAAACACCTATGTATTATCGATTGAGTCAACTAATTAAATATATGGTTTACTTGTCATTGATTGTTTTAATGGATCTACTTCTCAATGACTACTTGTCAATGATAAATGTGGATTCCTCCAACCATCGAACTTTTGTGAGCTACATACTTGATCTATTATCTATCAACTACATAAATATAAATGATGTAGGTAATAATGCTCCATAAATGATATAAATGTTCAAGTATAACAATATGAAATCTCATGCAAATGACTTAGGAACACATAAATCAAGTGCAACCTGTTGATAAGTTAACAATAATTAATAAGATAATTACACCAACTAAATATCACGCAAGCCACATAAACACTTGTCTTTGTAAATATCGACTACGTGGCTACAAACCTCAGATATTCCACCTAGCCATAGACCACATTGTTGTAAATATTTTAGTAGTCAGTGACCTTCGAGTTGGGCTATGATTACCAAAGGAAAAAAGCTCACCTAGAGCCAACAATGGACACATAGTTTGTACCAAACAAGCGCTGACTCCAATAACCTCCCTAACTACATCCCTGCATCCCCTAGCTTAAACTACCCAAGGTAAGGCACCCCCTTCTCTATCACTGTAATCCTTTAGGCTATGCCACTACAATTTTTGGGCTTCTACTATAGTCCATCACAGAAGTCTCACAGAACTGTAACTCTAGGAGTTCCAACTACCCTCAAGGATCTTCTAGGAACCCCCCAGGCCTCACACTCGGAAATCTTACCCAACAAGTTCCCCCTCCAAGCTCCATCCTTTCCCAATATGAGAAAGTAGAATTTCCCTCATAATTCCAATGAGGAACTTCCAATAGTTTACACAAGTCATAAGCTTCAATGGATATCTAAGCTCATATCTCAGCTAGTCTCAGCAAAACTAGGGAAGTACCAAGAAGAATGGTTGTTTGGATGATGGTTGAATGATGACCAAAACTATGGAATGAAACCTCACAATCATGGAAAACATGACTTAAGTATGCATGAAGTAATTTTTCCAAATGTCACCAAGGAGCTCACCCTCACCACATGGGAACTGGCATAGCCTTATTTTTCCATTAACTTTTGGACTTAGGATAGAAAATGAGGGTATGACTTAGGCTTATACATGCCATTTTTTTTATACTTTTGGTTATGTCCATAAAGTCACTTTTGGAATATAATATTATTGACATGGCTTACGAACCATGTCTTAGTTCCACACCCTCACCTTTCTTACTATGGAGTCATACCCCCCCATACTCTTTTCATCTGGTGTTTTGCAGCCATGGTGTATTTTCTTATAACATGGGTGTGATTACATATATTCATAGCTAGGCTCACTAGCATTTTTACATAAAATCTCTTTGGCCTTAATCACACAAGCACTCTAGCTTCAAGACGTATAAGCATAGGCACACGGACCTGAAAAACAAATATGCACATATATATATGGGCACGTAGGGTCAACACAACCTAGTTCACCAACCCAATAAAAGTTTCTACAAACATATACAAGGGGTCATATTGAGTGTCTTACATCCACAAACTAATTCTATTTCTTCCAACAAAATATCTTGCAGGTCCACCTCAACCTAAGTCCATGCCCATATTCTATCATTTTTTGAGTCCCAATTTGCCTCTAACTCCACAAATTTGTTGATCTTATTTCCTATTGAACTCGAGATTTATTTTCACCCAGAAACTAGAGGGAGCCCAAACAAAATGTTCCATATTGTTTGTGTGGAAAATTGGTTCCCTTGATGAGTCAAAGTTTATGCTTCATCTTTGTACCACGAGACCTAATGGCCCCCAAGTTTGAATTTTACCTGAAAGGTTATCTGCACCTAAGCCTAAATGTGGAAGAAAACACATCCATCCTCTAGTTAAAACATGGGCCACCAAAGCATATCCATTAAAGAAACCCAATTATCCTCAATCCATATTTTAAGGGATTCTAGCCATATAATCTTACCATAGAAACACTCCACTATAGTCTTTCGTAAGATGTCTAAGACCTCCAACCCTAACACCATTTTCACCTATGTTTTTTAGCACGAATGAACCTTTTACTCCATTGCTTGGATCCCACTCTTTGAATGACCTCCTAGGAGAACTTCTTCCTATTCTACTCTGAAGGACCTAGATATTCAATTTCCTTGAGTAGTGGAGAAAGGCACTCGAAGCTTAAAAATGATGTATGTACTACATGGTCTATTTGGAGATCTATCTCAGTATAGAACAAAGGGATCACCACCTCAATGTTTTTCCTAGAGTTAATAGGGTTATTAACACTCTCGCCTAGATTATACTTGAGATTGGCAAGTGTCCCTCGAGACTTAGAGTGGAGTGGTCAAAATGTTTGGACTTGATAAGGGCTATATGCCCCATAGTCCACAATGTGTTCTTCCATGATGGCTAGCCTCCAAAAAAAGTATGTCACAATTAAATTATCAGAAGAATCCAAATAAGAGAATCATGGTACATAAACCTTGATGGAAAATCCTCCTAAAATGTTTCTTGCTAATGCATTTGCTCTCATTTGGATTAGAGAGAGATGATTGCGATAACCTTTCTCAAGCTACGCTTAGACTTGTAACCGCAATCATTCCATATCAATGACCTCAAACTCAAGAGTCCAAAACCCTTACCTTGTTGCCCATACCCTAAACATCATTCGATCTCTTTATATAAATCCACAATATATTATAAGTCAATATAAAATTTTAATAAATTTTAATAAACTATAATTGAATAAATTATAATTTGTATTATTTTTAAAGTAGTAAAATGTATTATAATTATGGCTTTTATATGTAACCAGAATAGTCATTCGTAAACATGGATTAATTATTATTTTTATTTAAAAAAATTTAATTTTTTTTTTTAAATTAATAGTTTAAACTTACACTCTTATTTTTAAAAAGTTGATAGTTTAAGGGATAAAACTTGCACTCCTATCCAATGTCCGTTAAATTTTGGGTTATTAATTTATTTCTTTTGATTTAAACTAAATGTAATCAAAACAATTTTATATTTTACTCTAATCGCAAGCTAATTCAATCTTTTCAATATAAAGATTATTTTCAATAAATTAAGCATACATTGATATAGTGAAATTTGAGGAAAAAATCCTAAAAAAACAGTTTTTCACACATTAAGGTTCCAACAATAATTACCCTCACACATTAAGGTTCCAACAATAATTACCCTCACACATAATGAAGCGCAAATAATTACCCTAGAAAATTATTATTAAATATTAATGTTGGGCTCGTGAAGCGCAAATAATGCAATGCTGGGAACAGGGAACAAGAAACACAATATGCCACATCTACTTTGGCTATATGACCACTGGCCTAAATCTAGCTACTATCAATTCACAGTTTCTATATGACCTGCTTTCCCTGATTGTCTGGGGCAAAGAGAACACTAAGAGGATACCAGGGGCTTCTGATACTTTTTGCTAACGTTTCGGAGAACCAGACGTCTTGGAATTCATCTGGAACTATTGTTTTTTTCGGAGAACCAGACGTCTTGGAATTCATCTGGAACTACTGTTTTGTTTTGTTTTTTTAAGTTTTGCAGAACCAGACATCCTCATTCTTTGAATTCAAATTCCTTTGCAACTATTGATTTCTTTTGTTTTGCGAATTTAAATTTAGGCACATTGATTGTTTGTCATACATTGTGTTTTGTCAGGTTGTTTTACCAGAGTAGGAGTAATGGAATCGCCTTGCAGTTCAATGAATTCTAACAGGCATTCCACAGAGAAGCGATGTCTCTGTCCTCTAAGAGCCTTGAAAGGTCATCATGAGCGTGTTGGTGCACTTGCTTGGAATGGTCCTATTCTCACCACAGGAGGGCTGGATGGGATTATAATCAATCATGATGTTCGCATCCGTGACCACATTGTTCAAACATACAAGGACATACCCAGGAGGTTTGTGGATTGAAATGGTCTCCTTCTGACCAACAACTTACAAGAAGGGATGGCAAATTGAAGAATCCGGTGCTGCTGACATTTGCAGACAAGAGCATGGCATCCCATAATTCTTTCTCTCAATATTTCCACCAATTAGATGAACATTGTGACGCAGTCAAGGCCTTGGCATGGTGCCCCTTCCAGAACAATCTTTTGGCACCATTGGAGGGAGTTCAGACGGTTCTATAAAGGTTATGGAACACTCAAACAGGTGCCTGCCTGAATACCGTCGACACCCATTCCCAAGTTTTTTCATTGCTGTGGAATAGACATGAGCGCGAGTTATTGAGTTCGCATGGGCTAAATCAGAACCAGTTAACCTTATGGAAATACCCATCCATGGTGAAAATTACTCAACTTACAGGGCATACTGCTAGAGTTCTTCATATGGCACAGGTATGAAAATTTATGCTTTTTATGAGTACTTATGCATGCATCCATTTTTTCCCTTTAGATTTGTCCTAACGACCCTTACCATTGATTTACTTCTTCAGAGTCCTGATGGGTACACAGTCGCGTCAGCTGCAGCAGATGAAACACTCAGGTTTTGGCAAGTTTTTGGGGCTTCCGATGCCTCAAAGAAGACTAAGACTAAAGATGCAAAAGAGGCTTTCAACATGTTTCATACTCAAATCCGCTAAGAAGTATCTGTCCAAATTCATGGAATCAGGATGGATGTTCAACTGAAGGTAGTAATTAGATGTTCTTTTTTCTGTTTACAAAGCTCTTTTGCAGGCACTCTATAGTTCTGTTGGATTTTCCTGTAGCAAATTCCAATTTCTTCTTTGTAATATAGCATGAATTGTGTATAGAGGGGCTTGCAAGTTTCATGCTCACATCCGCCAAGTATTTGTCCAGATTCATGGAATCAGAATGGATGTTCAACTCAAGGTAGTAATTAGATGTTTTATTTTCTGCTTGCAAAGCTCTTTTGCAGGCGCTCTATAATTCTGTACTCATAGTATGAATTGTGTATTTTATCTATTGTGGACCCTGATGGAACAATGTTGCAACAGCTTTGTGAGACAATGATCCATTTCTTCAGCTGCGTGATAAGCTTTAAAGTGGTTTGGCAAGTCTTTGGAACTTCAAAGACTTCCAAAAATGATAAGTTATGGCTGTTAGCAAGTATCTGATTCACATCTATAAAAAGGCCTCCATGCTTCTACACATGGAATGATGATGAGGGGATGCTCAATGTTGCAGGTAATGCTTGAATTATTTATCTTGTTCATTAGCTGTAAGGAACTTCTATCTATATTTTTATCTCCTGTATATTTTATTTCTGTAATATGATACACTATCCCATCATGCAATTCTTGTCAAGTGTGCATTCTCATAGGATATTGATTGATATTAATCAGAGTAACTAATCACATACATAAGTACTACTCTGACTCATGTGGCTACAATTCTAACATTAAAAAATATTGACTGCACTGAACTGACTAACTTCTTAAAGAAGCAGACACTAAATTGAGAGCTTCTCATGTCCTGCCAGGACAGGTAATATGGACATTGTGTGTTGTGTACCTGTTGCGAGGTCATGTCCATGGTTTTAAACCTTGGCTCTCATGGAACTGCTGGCTTCATCAATAATCCTTGTCCTGTGTCTCCAAACAAATCTTGAATTTTGTGGAAATTGTTTATGCTTCTTGTATCCACTGATCATCTCTTGCCTCCAGTTACTAATATATGTTATTTGGCTGTTTGACTGATGAGCCATTACATTCTGTATTCCTCTGCTATCATGGATTTGTCTTCCTGATCAATCACGATTGCCCTATGTCGTCAAACACATCTTGAATGTTTGTCGAAATAGTTGACGCTTATTGGTCCTATCTGGTCATTATATCTTGCCTATGATTACTGACATCTATTATTGGGCTCTTGGAGAGACCAGTCAGTCTTATCCTGTATTTCTTTGCATTTAAAATCGGTTCAAGTTCTGGCATTTTTGCTTTGTCCGATAGCCATCCTGTGCCTGTATTTTTCTATGAAACTTTGATGGTTTTTGGAGTTGTTGCGACTCCTCCATCTGGGTTCCCGCTGTATCCTTGCCATATTTTGGCTTGCATGACACAATTTTTTTTCATACTCTACGTTCAGCTAATTAGAATATTTGCAGTTACCTCTGAATTAAACATACCCATCTCTACTATTTCATGGATGTTCTCATTTTTTTAATTTTCCTAAATGTGTTTTGTAATACCTTTCTTACTAGATAATACAAGTTACCACTACCATGTAAATCAAATTAAGTTGAAATTTTAATCATGGTTTCATTTTTTTATTTTCACTTCCCCTGTCAATTTTGGTAATAAATTCAGTTAATGATGAACAAGAAATAATCGGATGAAATTCTGTCTTTGCCTGTTCTTAAATTACCTTCAAGGTAATTTAAAGGAAATACTGACAGGTATACTGGTAGCATTCAGTTTGTCAGATTTATTCATAATTTGCAGATGATTTATAATTTATTATATATGCCTGATTGATAATATACCATTTAAGAGATGTCTAGCAAACACATTTTCATTCATTTAATCAACAATTAAAATTGGATCAATGAGATGTAATCTGCAAATGAGGTCTGTGAAAAATCAGTGGAAATAATTAAGATAAATTCTAGGTTTTCTTTTAGAAGCAGGCTAAATGACACATTGTCAAGTATTTTAATCTAATGTAACAGAATTTATTAAATGAAAGACATTTTGAGTTTGAAGGATACTATTTAATTTGTTATGCATTGCTATACTTAGCACTTCCATAACATTTGTCTAACACAATGAATTATTTCTCTTTAGTACACAGGTTAAAGAAGATAGTTCAAGGTGCCTTTAAGGAACATGGGATCTTGATAGCATTCTAAGATGTTCGAGGATGGGTTCAACTCTCCTAAGAAGAATCATACGGAGAAGAGTAGCATAGTTCCTCAATTGCATTTTTTTAATGTCAAGATCCTAAGGTACGCTCTTTTGTTATTAGTTCTGTACTTAGCTAGTTGTGCTAGAATTTTCCAGCACAATTAAATTGGTAAGTGTTTCTGGTTGATACTATCTATGATTCATCTTTATTATGTTTTATGGCATGAATTGTCTTGTAATTTCATTTTATTGTATTGCATTCTTCACTGACAATTGTCTCATTGTAGCTCCTCCCTCTTCCCTTTGTGCATTGATAATCAATATCTATTGATGTCTGTCCCATAATATTCCAACGGCATTTTTCAATGCCATCAATCGAAAGGAAAATTTTCCACCTTTCAATGTCTTAAATTGAAATCAACTTGAAGTCTTTCTTGGATTAATGTTCAAGGCATTGTGAATAACCAAGATACATGAAAAAATGTTGATGAGCAGTCTCCATTACTTCAAAGCTTTTGATCATTTTTTTGAAAGGTCAATGCCTGTGTGTGGATATAAATCCAAGTGCTTAGATACAGATTTTCTGAAAATAGTTTAACTTTCAAAATTCTGTTGTTATTCTGGTGCTTAGGGTTCTGAATTACAATTTCTCATTGAGTCTAATAACTAAAAGTTCAGCTTGCCTTGTATTTTCCTTTACTGAATCTACAATATATACATTTCACTGGCATAAATTATAATACGAATGAAGTTCTGGCATTACATATGGGATCTATCTAATTCAATTAATTCAATTCTCAGATTCTTTAATTACTCTTGAAAACAACTATAAGTTGTAGTGAACATTTCTTTAGAATAAAATGTTTTAAAAACAACTGTGAAAAGTGAACTGCATAATTTCTTTTAATTTTCATACATAATGGTGTAATGCTTAATATATTTTATTTTATTATTAAGGTGTAATGCATCAATATATTTTATTGTATTATTAAGGTGTAATGCTTCAATATATTTTATTTTATTATTAAGGTGTAATGAGTCAATATATTCTATTTTATTATTAGGACTAGATATTTATTATAAATCCATAAATTAAATATCATAAATTCTTAAATTATCATCATTATTATTATTTTTAAATTTATCCTTAAAAAATAACCATTTTAACATGAAAACACAAAAAGTGCATAACTCCCAAAAATAAGTTTTTGAATATGTACAGTGAATATTGTGAAAATCTAACAAATAAATATAAGGTTTAAGGTTTAGTATAAAGTGGAATATTTGAAAATGGTATTGAAAACATGGTATTAGATTGGATAAATAAATGTATGTTTTGAATAGTCAAAACATTTGAAGATGGATTGGACAACAATTATATGAAACATGTACAAGTATGATATTTAGGTGTAATTATATGTTTTATTTTATATGGACTTGCAAATATGCACATTGCAGGTCTTTTATGAATTTTTATTTTTATATCTTAAAATTGTATTGCAGAATTTTCAATTTGACATATATATGGAATATATCACCTCTAATTGCAATTATTATTAATTATTTTTATTATTCTTACTAGTTTAGAATAATATTACAGAAATGTCAATGTGACAAATACATGGACTATATCACAACTAAATTGTACTCAACTATCAATTCTTAAAGCCTTATATATCAAGGTAGGCGGGGGAGGTTTCAAAAATATTGCAATTACAATGCATTGATAAAAATATCAAATTGTGTAAGACAACAAAAGGGATGGAGGGGTTAGCTTTGCAATGAGATGGATCATGATTTCAAATGTCAGGAACAGGTCCATTGTGACATGTGGATATTGCAATTAAAGGTTAGCCACAAGACCATTGTGACCTAGACTTAGTGATGGAGGTACAAGCAAGCAACTATTGCTGATTTAGAGCTTTCATCAATAACAATAAGTGAAATTGTATATGATTATGTAACTACACATTATATAAAGTAGTGTTGGATTTTGGCCTGCCTGACCTAAAATCCTTTTTATCATACTTTATGTTCAATAGATTGGAATGTTTGCTAGTACCTCTAAAACCTAACATACAAGTCATTATTTCATGAATGTTATACTTTTTTCCTTTTCCAATGTAGTGTGTCATACCTTTATGTAGTGTTTAATTCTTTTATTTTCACTTCCAAATAAATTTCTATAATGAATTTTGCAAATGATGAATAAGAAATACTTGGATGAAACTCTTGTTGTTTTCTTCTTAATTCTAAGGTAATTCAAAGGAAATATTGACAGGTGTCTTAACTTAATGTAGCAGCATTTAGTTTTTAGATTAATTCATCAATAACAATAAGTGAAACTGTATATGATTATGTAGCTACACATTATATAAAGTAGTGTTGGATTTTGGCATGCCTAACCAAAATCTTTTCTATCACACTTTATGTTCAATAGATTAAAATGTTTGCTATTACCTCTAAAATCTAACATAACCATCACTAGTTCATGGATGTTATACATTTTTCCTTTTCCAAAGTAGTGTTTTATACCTTTAAGTATGCCAAGTAGTGGAGATTTTCATTAGGAGATAAATTATATTTACTTAAATTTGAATCATGGTTTAATCCTTTTATTTTCACTTCCCAATAAATTTTGGTAATGAATTTTGCAAATGATGAATAAGAAATGCTTGGATGAAAATCTTGTTGTTTTGTTCTTAGTTCTAAGGTAATTCAAAGGAAATATTGGCACGTGCCTTAACTTAATGTAGCAGCATTTAGTGTTTTAGATTAATTCAAAATTTGTCAATAAATTATAATAATAAAACAACACTAATAATTCAAGCCACTAATATGAGTATCTATCTTAACATAAAAACATCTCCTTCATGTATGGTGACTTTCAAGTTAGGATTGCCAAATTCATCCATGTTTCATGGGAGTAATTGCAAACTTGAAAATTAATTGGTAATTTTTTCACTTCACTTTATTGATTCACATTAGATTAGTTATGTAAGATTTGTCCGATATGGTTTTTGGTACGAGACTCTTATGTTCCTTCCTTTTAATTGTTGATACATAGGATTCCATGCACATGCATTTTATACAAAATTTACATGCATTTTCTTACATTTAATTCAATTTGAAAATTCTTTATTTGCACCTTGTATTAGCAACTTCTTAAGTATTTAACCAAAGGCATAATAATGGGATCTTGTAAAAATATAATGTGTTACAGACATTTTTTTGTTTGTAAGCTTGAGGGGACTACGTCTTCATCATGTCCAATATCCGGAATTGAATTAGTGACTTCACTTCAAGGAGTGCCTGAACATAGCACTATCTATCCAAGATCCCGTGGACAATGGTTTATAAACATTAAATTGTTCAATTTATATTTTTTAGTATATATATATGAAGTAATTATATTATATTATTAGTATAAATTAATCTAAATAAATGCATATCAAATATTGGTAAGGTAAAAAATTAGCCTTAAATAGAAAACATGTGTATTTATAGTGGGAAAAACCTTAAACAAAGGAAAATAACCCACTCTCAAACATAAAAATTGCATCTATCTCGATCCACCATTAAATTCATCATACAACTTATTATAGTTACCAAAATCCTTAAAAAGCACAAATCTGGATCCTTTTTCCCCCTCCATTTGCCTTCTACTATTTCACTAGATATATACAATAAGGTTGCTTGCAAGGGCATTTCATTAATGTGAAAGTGCTCATCATGCTTGTTTTGTTCTTGATTTATGGGTCTCATTAATTCAAAAGTAGATTTTTTTTTCCTTCAACTAATTTATAAATGAGAGTCTTATAGCCCACCCACTTTGCCAACATGGATTGTCTATGGAAATTAACTTCTGATTTTTTTTTGTCACGTACACAAATCTTTGTTCTTGGAATGGATACAATGTCTCCATTCTCAATGAAGGCTAGTTCCAAAAACTTCTAATGGTATGTGCAAGTTCAAATGATTGCCCATTTAGAGATAATCCACTATGCCTACCCATTTCCACCAACAAGGATATCTATGTAGATAAGATAATTGGTTTTTTATTTCATATTTGAGACTTATGCATGAAATGTCATTGGGTGGGGAGATATCTAGAGCTACTACATCCATTTATATTATATCTCATTCTGAACCAATTTCTAATGTCCATCATCAAGAATGATTTGTTCTTTGTTGTTGATATAATATGGGTGTAGATTTTATCAACTACTAATCACCAGCATGCATGAGAGGATGTCTCTATTGCATACTTGGTTCATTGCTCAACTATTTTTTTGTAATGCCAATTAAGTAGAAATATCTCTATTTAACATAAGCACTCCATATTTGTTTTGAAGTTGAGTTTATCTTCTACTTATGACACCTCTAATACAAGAGTAGAGGAAAAAATTACTCTGATCCAAAATATCAATTGAAGTTCTATGCTTGAATTTCATCTACATGACACTCCTACTCAACCATGCAAAAATCATATATCTACTCTATTATTTGAAAGTGCTTACACAACACTCTATGGTCTCATATGTGCAAAAACAACTTTAGTGGTAAACTTTTGCATACATACATCTATCTATTACTTCCATTAATAATATGCATCATTATGTTGAGAGACACTTTACAATCCAATATGGGGGGGTGTTGTCATGTTATTGTTAAATAACAATATATTAAAAATAAAATAAAAGGATACTCCATTCAAAAAAAATTAAAAATATCCAAGTCATCTTTAGAGTAAATTTAGATTTATGTTTTTGAGTTAGAAGTAGAAAATATTGTCAATTTTACATAATAATAATAATAATAGTAATAATAATAACAAAGATTTACTTTTGATTATGAGTTAGTCATGGAAGTAGAAAAAAATGTTTTCTTATTTAGATTCTTAACAATGAAATCTTATTAATAAGCTCATAAGTTACTAATGAAACTAGAAAAAATATTGTTTTTATTAGTTAAAAAGGAACTAAAAAACTAACTTTATTCTAGTTGATTGCATGGAGAGTAACGAGGTGCTATACAACCCATTATGACAACAAAAATAAATAACTATACATCTACATATGCCCATGACAATAAAAAATACAAATAAACAAGATAAATAAATAACTACCTATATACATGGCAACATCTTAAAAAAACAACGTAAATCCATCATAAACTATCAAGATGGATCTAATTTCTGAGGGTATAATTTTTTTTTATCATTTAATATGAAGGAAATAATACATGACATGTAGTTAAATAGTAACAAAATTACACCTTAAGAAATATTATTCCTCTAGGTCCTTGATAGATTTGGGTTTAAAATGAATCTACGTTGATAGTACTACCAACAATTACTTAAACAAACCCTTCATGCACAATTCAAAAAATACACAATGCCCAATTTAGAATTAAATACAAATATATATGTCCTTGGAGTTGCCATGGGGGATTACCACACTAACAATCGTGGGAGTGAGTTGTAGTTAAGACTACTTAAGGATTTAAAGGGGTCTATGCCCATACCAAGGATACCATATTATATTGACAATATGATCCAAATTATAGGAAATGGTGGTGGAGGTTTAAATCATTGATTTGATGAATAAAAGAGAATGATGTATGGAATAGCCATGAACCACTTATAGCCCATATAATGTTATAGTATTCTTTTTTTTTTTGCATTTACATAGTTGGATTTTAGGCAAACCAACATTCAAAGTGCCAATTACTTAATCTATAAATGCAATAGGTAATTAAATAATTGATCCAACACATATTCAATCACCTAGCAACCAATGTATAACCTCTAGGAAATGTAAGGTAGCCTACCAAAGCATATACAACCTATGTATGGCTTGTAGGACCCCAAAGATAGGTAAAAAGAACCATATTGTTGACTATGGAGCCTATTTATCTTCTTGATTAAAAGGTCTTATTTTTATCCATGTTTGTATCCTAGTTCCCAAAGGTGGGTGTGAGAGAGGGGTGGGGGGAGTGGGTGTGAGGGGGAGGGGGAGTGGGGTGGGGGGTAGGAGACTTACCCCCCAACTACTTTTGCTAGGGGGTCCATGAGGGCTAGAAATGATTGTTTAGAGTCCCCCTTGGTTAGGGGTTCAAGGAAGTGCCTCCGGAAATACATTTTTTGAAACAAGTTATTGTAAAATATTGTAATTTTGTAGTCGATAGGGGTCATTCATCATTAAATTGTAGATATAATGCTAGAATTTACGTTGGGGTTTTTTTCCTAGAAGAAAGCCCTCTTTTTATGAGGCATTGTATTATGACTATGGATTATTGAGAAAGCATTGTAATTGAGAGATGCGAATATGAGAGAGTGAAGAGGAAGTTGCAAAAAATGTGTTGTAGGATATATTCCTTCATTTTGTTGCATAGATTAAAAAGAATGATTGGTTGTTTCTTTGTGGACATAGCCTAAATCAGGTGAACCACATATATTGGAGTCTGCTTTGTATTGTGTCATTCTATTTTTTGTTTTTTCATTTGTTTTGATTTATTGTGCCGTGATATTATTCTTGGCAAATGGTATCAAAGCCAAAGGTTTCTTTGATTGATAAAACTCATAGGAAATAAGGTTTCCTAGTTCAACTAGGAGCAATAGTGGAAGAAGGTTTTAGGGTTGAGAAGTTTAATGGTTAAAACTACCAACTATGGGATTTGCAAATGGAAGATTATCTATATCGATTTTTTTCTCCTACCATTGGCCATAATAGAAAAATAGGAAACAACTATGAAAGACAAAGAATGGTAGATTCTTGATAGAAGGGAATTGAGAACAATACAAATATACTTGGTGGCATCAACAACGTTCAACATTTCAAAATAAATGGAAATATAGTGATTGATGAAGGCATTAACTAAACTTAATCCCTCAATTTCCAACAAGTTTTTCATATGAAGCATTTATTTAATATGAATATGATCCATAACCCCTTGAGGGAAACTCAATTAGTGATCACTGTGAAAACGAAGTGTTATGCACCACGAGATTCTAGGTTCAAATCCCCTAAGTTTACCCATGGCCACATGTTTGGGGCATCATGGTTCACTTAGGGGTTATAGTGGTAGTGGTCAGAATCGACCAATGTGTCACACGAGTACGAGACCAACTCAATTGGTGATTCCTCTAGTAAACAAACAATGAATATGATCCATAAATAGTCATGGATATTCCATTAGAATGTTTGTCACAATAGATATGATAAAATAAACTAAAATTTATATTATGGGGATACCCAAGGTATGCTCTCAGAAACACTTACGAGAGAAAGAATAGCTACAAGGTGAGGGTTTTTTGCTTTCTCTTTCTCTGTAATGGAAATAATGCAAGTATAAAGGAGAAGGCACTCTCTATGGAGTTGCTTGAGGCTTGTGGATTTATAGGATACTATAGAACACTAGATCTCTTTGTTATTCTCTCTCACTCCCACTTCCATTTGTCTTTTTCTACTATGGAACATGTTAGAATCGAAATGAATGAAACCTTCTTTTCCTCCTAGTGGACCGATTATAACATTGTTTGATAGCCAACTAAGGGTTAGGTTTGACTCCTTCAACTCTTAATCAGAGTTAAAAATTTGACCCCTCTAGAGACTTCTTCAAATTCCCATGTGGCTAGCCCCATATGCATGAGTAATAGGGGCTAACCTAGCATCCACTTGAACCATGGTGGTTAATCATGATAGGTCAATTTCTATTTGGCTTAACTTTTCCATATGAACTCCAATTGATGTGATTCTTACACCATTGGAAATGTTAGTAAGAGTAGAATAATTTCACATGGTTTTTCACTTTGGTGAGAAATATTTACCCCCCAAAAATGTCATTTAACTCATCAAAATGGCCCCAAAATGTTTTTTACTGCAATTCTCCAAACCAGGTCTCATTAATAAAACTAGTCGTGCAAGTTTGTTCCTTCACTTTTTCCACTTTGGAAGCATCAATATAGATTTAAAATAATACAATTATCCATTCTAAATTACACCTCTCTATTTTGGGAGGTTTTTGGTCTATAAAATCTTTTATTAAATGAGGTAAGGTTCCTTGGAGTACCATTTAGCCTTGTCTCGAAGTTGTCCTTTCAACCCAATTTTCCAAAGATGATGTTTTCCTTGTCTTATAGTTATATACTCTTCTACAAAATTGTATCCTCTTACAACTAGGCTTAGGAATCTGGGGATAGATACTCTATGGAAGGATGGACTCACTCCTCTTCTTGATCCAACATGGAAGATGTAGAAATTTTACTAGAGAGAAATAACATTTTATACAGAGTAAAATTAAACCAACAAAAAAACACAAAGCATAAATACAATCCACACAATATTGACCGTAGGAAAAACCCAACTTCGAGGAAAATCCAAACTAATGGAATTCCATCAGATCCCTTGGCCAAAACCTAACCAAGCTAGCCAAGTGAGGCTTCACCCTCACATCCCCTAGCCCATTAAAATAGAGTTACACCCATCCTTTTAAAGGCTCTATTACATGAATTCCATGGGAACAAAACCATGGGAAACCAAAAAACTATTGATTTTTGTAGCTTGGGAGGTACTCCAAGCCTTAGGGTTTGGGGTTTAGAGGGAAAAGTGCCACAAGGATCACCTGTGGGCTTGGAACCCAAGGTAGGGGTTTTTCACCCATCAGGATTTGGGCCAACAACATGAAGGATTTCAGCATGAGAATATTTGAGGTGATAGAGCTTGGCATTCTGATTCCAGCGCTCCCAAGATCACTCAAATCGGAGCTCTAGAAAGGACAGAACGTGGGACTAGAGACATGTCTCTTCAAATGAATTCATGGATCCCTCTTTATGTGTATATATAGAGGTGGAGTGGACTTATTCCTCGTCCAATAGCATCAAATACCACATATCTGGAATTAGACTGAGCTCTAGAAAGGATAAAACGTAGGACTGGAAGGACTGTTTTGGAGAGTATTCGATCCTCAACAGGGTAGAGACACCACAGCAAGGAGGCCGCAATGTTGGAGGTAAGTTCTGGGCTATTTTTATGGGAATTTTATATGATTTTAGGTTCGAGTTGAGCATAAGAGACAACCGCAGTAGAGAAGGGGTGTTAGGGATTGTTTGAGTGTGGTTTAGGATATTACCTATGTTTGTGAGGCCGCAAGAGACTGAAGTAGGCCACAGTCCTTGCTGTCCCTAGAATAGGGATAAGTGAAGATTTAAGGACTGAACAGGGGTCTCAAGGGACAATGTCATAAAGGAGGAAACTCACGGAACTACGCCGCAACAAGTGAAGGAGGTTTTGGAGAAGAAGAGAGGGGTTGTTGCAGCATGTAAAGATTCCCTAATGAGAACCAAATCTACAACAGTCAAAGAGATCCATGAGCAAGGTATGTACTGATTTTGTTTGGTTTATTTGATGTGTGGGATCATGTCCCAGTTTGGATCAGAGTATTGTGTCCTGTGGAAGCCATGTATTGGAGTTGACTTGGGTGGCGAGAAGACTTCAATTAGGAGCATATTTTGCAGTGAAGTATTGGCCATCATTGGTCTGGTGGAGGGCAACGTGTTGATAGCCCAAAGTAGCACTAGACATGATATCTTGAAGTGACGAAGGGGAGGTAAAGGTTGGGTGAATTTTGGTTCTGAAGTGTAGTGCCTTAATGGAAAAAGGTGACCTCTAGCCTGGCAGTTTGGAGCTCAGGAATTAGGCCTATCCAAAGAGCAGATTGGATCAGCCCATGTACATGCTACAAAAGTTACTCACAACAATGTTAGCTGGCGGCCCTCCTGGAGTCTCAATGTGTTGTCCTTTGAAGGACTAAGGATCAGCTAGTGAGCAATATGGGAACAAAGGACGAATAGGAGAAGATACGTCATCGAGTTTATGTAACATGTTTTTCATTGTATCTTGTATACCATAGACTGTTGTATTATTCAGATTTGGTTTAATATAACGAAGATTGGGTTGTACATTATTGTACAATATTTGTTAAAAATTGTGTATACTTGTGTACAAGTGATTTTTTGCTTTATATTTTCTACTATGGAAAGTGGTTCTTGTTGAGATTCTTGGTTTGGTAGAATCGTATTTTTTAAGATTCTAACAAAGACCCAAGATCATGGAAATTAAAAATGGTATCAAAGTGTGTCTCATCTACTTTGTAAGTCAGTGAATTAGAGTTGTGCATAGAGAAGTACATCTTAAGATGGAGTTGGTAACATTGTAGGTGACAATGTTGAAGTTGCATGCTGGAATATGTTATGAGGACAAATTGGAGGGGTTGTCCAACTATAGTCCGTGGTAGGAAATATCATGTTGGTCTTGCAAGTTAACATGATCTAGGAGTTTGCCGAGAAAGCCATCAAGAAGCCAATTGACCCAAAGGAGCTAGAAGAGTACAAAGATTTGGATACGAGGGCGAGATCGATCATACTAGATGGTGTGAAGGATGCCCTAATACCTCATTTGTTCGGGAAGAACACTGCACATGAGATGTGGATGGCACTTCAGAATTTCTTTCAGAATAAGAATGAGAATCAGGTATTGGCATTGGAGGATAAGTTCAAGTCCACCAAGATGATAAAGGGTGAATGCATGACTTCGTATCTGACAAGATTGTCTCAGGTCAAAGATGAGATTCATGTCGTCAGTGTGACTATTTCAGATGGAGATATGGTGAGGATTGACTTGAAAGGGTTCACTGAGAAATGGAAGCCCTTCATAAAAGGGATTGTTGCCAGAGAGAAGTTGCTAGATTGGAATGGGTTGTGCGATGACTTCATTCAGGAAGAGTTGAGAGATGAGGATCTTCATCCAAAGAAGAGGACTTTCGGTGATGACATGGCACTTGCAGCACGAATGAAGGGTAAGAAAAAGAAGGACTTGAGTAAGGTCAAGTGTTTCAACTGTGGTGAGATGGGTCATTTTTCATCGAGATGTCTGATGAAGAAGAAGGGAGATGACAAGAAAAAGAAAGGAAAGTAGGTCGTTGATGTTTCCACTTCGACTGAGATAGATGATCTTACCAAGAGATTGGAGGAGGAGGACTTTGCTATGATCTGTCATTTTTCGCAGGGTATTGTCGATGAGGATGGATGGTACATGGACAGTGGTGTGACAAAACATATGACAGGGTCACATGAGTTTTTTGAGACTCTAGCTGAATGGGACTTGAAGTTGCACATGGTGTTGGGTGACAAGAGTCAGAAGGAGATCCAAGGATCGAGAGTTGTGCCATTCAGGATGGAGACATGACGTGTGATGTAGGTCTAGGATGTAATGTTTGTACCAGGACTCAGATATAGCATGATTTATATCTCAATGATCGAGAGGAAGGGGTTTGAGGTCTTGTGCCAGGATGGGAAGGAAAGACTCAGGTCCAGATGCTCTAAGTCCGATGGGATTGTACTCGGAGTTAGAGAGCGTGGTCTATATAGGTTGACAGGCAAGCCTATGGATCATGAGAAGAAACTGTAGGTTCCAGAGATGTAGGAGAAGGTGCAGGTGCAAGCTTCAGAGGAGTAGGTACAGGTTCCCAAGAAGAAGGAACACCTTCCTGAGAAGAAGGTCGAGGTTCAAGAGAGGGATTCAAGTTCAAGAGGGAGCTTGTAGGTTCAGAGGGAGACTCTGTAGTCCAAGAAGGGTGCATGGTTAGTGGGGAGAAAGGGTGATCCTAAAACTTCCAAGAAGGAATCATGGATAGAGTGGAACACATTACAGGATACGAAGAAGAAGGAGGATGCTTCTAGTGACAACAACACTTCCGTGAAGAGAGTAGTTCGCAAAACAAGGATTGTTGTGATTGTGAGTGCCAGGAGTTGGGTAAGTGTTGTGAATAGTGATGATGATGTTGAGTTACTTCCTAGTCTTGGAAGTACCTCCCTCGCTAAGAGGAAGTGCTGGTTTGTGTAGCTTGGTAGGTACTCCAAACCCTAGGGTTCGAGGTTTGGAGGGAAAAGCACCACAAGAGTCACTTGTGGGCTTGGAACCCAAGGTAAGGGTTTTGCACCCATCGAGATTTGGGACAAAACCATGAAGAATTTGAGCATGAGAAAATTTGAGGTGATAGAGCTTGGTGTGTCGATTCCAACGCTCCCAAGATCACTCAAATTGGAACTCTAGAAAGGACAGAACATGGGACTAGACACATGTATCTTCAAATGAATTCGTGGAGTCCTCTTTATGTGTATATATAGAGGTGGAGTGGAGGACTTATTCCTCATCCAAGAGCATCAAATACCACAATACATCTCTGAAATTAGGCCGAGATCTAGAAAGGACAGAACATGGGACTGAAAGGATTGTTTTGGAGAGTATTTGATCCTCAACAGGGCTGAGACACCACAACAAGGAGGCTGCAAGCTTGATGGTAAGTTATAGGCTGCTTTTATGGGAATTTTATATGATTGTAGGTCTGAGTTGAGCATAAGAGACAATCGTAGTAGAGAAAGGGTGTTAGGGATTTTTGGGGGTGGTTTAGGTGAGGATGTTACCTCTATTTGTGAGGCCACAGGAGATTGAAGCACGTCACAGACCTTGTTGTCCCCAAAACAGAGATAAGTGAAGGTTTAAGGACTGAACAAGGGTCTCAAGGGGAAACTTCATAAAGGAGGAACCTCAGGGAACTAAGCCGCAACAAGTGAAGGAGGTTTTGGAGAAGAAGAGAGGGGTTGTTGCAACATGTAATAATGCCCTAACCAAAACCAAATCTACAACAATCAAACAGATCCATGAACAAGGTATGTATTGATGGCGGTTGTTTGATTTGATGCATGTAATCGTGCCCTAGTTTGGATCAGAGTATTGAAGCCTGTGGAAGCCATGTATTGGAGTTGACTTGTGTGGCGAGAATACTTCAATTAGGAGTAGATTTTGCAGTGAAGTATTGGGTATCATTGGTCTGATGAAGGGCAGCTTGTTGATATCTTGAAGTGACGAAGAGAAGTTGAAGGTTGGGTGAAGTTTGGTGCCGAAGTACACTACCTTTATGGAAAAAGGTGACTGCTAGCCTAGCAGTTTGGAGCTCAGCAATTAGACCTACCCAAATAGCAGATTGGATCAACCCATGTACATGCTACAAAATTGACGTGCTGCAGTGTTAGGTGGAAACCCTCTTGGAGTAGAAATGTGTTTTCCTTTGAAGGACTAAGGGGCAGCTAGTGAGTAGTGTGGGCGCAAAGGACCGACAAGACAAGTTACGACATAGATTTTGCGCAACATGTTTGTCATTGTACCTTGTATACCATAGATTGTTGTATTATTAAGATTTGGTTTAATGTAACGAAGATTGGGTTTTACATTATTGTACAATATTTGTTAAAAATTGAGTATAGTTGTGTACATGTGATTTACTGCTTTATATTTTCCGTTGTGCAAAGTAGTTCTTGTTGAGATTCTTGGTTTGGTAGCATCAGAGATTTTAAGATTCTAACCTAGACTTGAGATCATGGAAATTCAATAAAAACCATGGGACAAAAACCACTAATGTTGAGTTACTCAAATTTGACTCTTTCCTTGAGTCAAGTTTACCTAAACATCCCCTCTTAAACCTTGAGTTTGGGTTCTCTAGACCAAATCCAATCAAACCGAAGAAGTGAGTTAGTCCCGCTTACTCTAGCCCTTACCCCCCTCAAAAATTTTACCCATGCTATTTTCTAACATGGCATGCCCCCTATCATTTAGGTCTAACATTAGACTTTACTGACAACTTCCCAGGGGTACACATGGCTTAACGGGTATTACAATAATATTCCCATTTACATGCAATAATTTTTACTACATTGTAATAATTTGTCTTTTTTTCTCTCCTTATATGACCATCCTCTTGCCTTGACACACTATAAGCTTCATGATTTCCTCTCTAGTGTTGAATTTCATGACTGCATTTGACCAATGAAACGGTTATTTCATTTAAGTATTCCTTTAAACACTTTATGTGCAACCACCACCTATGATTTATCTCTCTATGGATCTACACACCAATGCATTCTTCTCTCACTACGTGTAGCCAAGCCTTCGGTCTCTAGAAACACAGACCTCCACCTTTATTCTATACTATATATATAAAAAAACACTGACCTTTAGATAAAATCACATAAGCAAGCTCTTAATAAAATCATAACCATGTTAGCATTGAAGAGCATCGTGGCTACCATATCCAACCCGAAGGTTGTCCTATTAACAATCATCAACCATTCCCTAGGTTATAACTCAAATAACTGATTCTCCACCATGGTTGTGGCCAAAAGCTTGGCCACTATGAGCATTAGAGAAATTTTGACGTATAAAATGGGCCTCAAAACAAGAATGTACAACCAAAATCAAATTTATAAGAACCAATAGGATTCAAGATGATGATTTCAACCATGGGGAATGATTCACGATTTTTGGAGTAAAAAGGTAAAAAGATTAAAAAATTAATTTTTCAATGGAAAGAGGAAGGAGCCCACGAAATCATATTAAGTCAAGAAAAGACATATCCAAATCCAGATTAGGGATATTGTACTAGAAATGTGGGAAGAAAGGACACCTGAAGAAAGGTTGTAAATCTCGAAAGGGAAAATAAAGAGATCTACACCAAGATAAATATAATGAAGCGAATGTGACAAGGGATGTGTTGCAAGATGATTTGGTTCTTTAATTAGATAATATTATTGATGCCTAGGTGGTAGATTCAGGGGCCTCATTCGATGCCACACTTGATACGAAACTTTTTCGTGACTATGTTGAAGGAGATTTTGGACAGGTTCATCTCAGTGATGATAAACCCTGTAAAATCATTGGAATGTGTAAGGTTTTTATAGAGAAACACAACAGAAACCAACTTGTATTGAAGGAGGTAAGGCATGTTCTAGATACGAAGAAAAATATAATTTCAACAGGGAAGTTGGGAGGTGAAGGTTGTGTAACTACTTTTACAGCCAAAACCTGCAAGGTTACTAAAGGATCCCTGGAAATAACAAAAGGAGAAAATTTTGGTACATTCTATTTATGCAATAGTATTTCTAATTTTGTTAATTCTTTAACCTCCACGGGAGTAGATACGACACTTTGACATCATAGGCTCAGGCACATGAGTGAGAAGGGGATATAGATTCTTCACTCAAGAAATTTGTTGCCAGGTTTGAAGCATGTTGATTTGGATTTTTTTGAAATTTTTTTTTAAGGAAGATAGAAGAGAGTCAAATTTATCAGAGTTGGGAAGGAAAAGAAGAGCGAAAAATTAGATCTTGTGCATACAAATGTATGGGGAAAAAATCATGTATCATCTCTAAGTGGCTCTCGCCATTATGTTACTTTTATTGATGATGCAACTAGGAAAACCTAGATTTATTGTATTTGAAATAACTCTGATTTATTTGATACTTTCAAGATATGGAAAGCTTTGGTTGAGAATGAGACATGAAATAAATTGAAGTGTCTTAGATCATACAATGGAGGTGAATACTGCAAAAAAGAGTTTGATAACTACTGTCTAGAGCATGGAATTCATAGAGAGAAGACAATTCTAGGAATGCCATAGTAAAATGGTGTGTCTGAAAGGATGAATAGTAAAATCATGGAGCGTGCAAGGTGCATGAGATTGCATGCATGATTGCCCTTATAATTTAGGACAAATGCTATATATACTATTGTTTATCTAATAACCATAGGGCCTTCAAGTTCCTTGGATGGTGATTTTCCGGAGGAGGCATGGACAGGTAAAAAGGTAAACTACTCATTTTTAAAGACTTTCGACTATGAAGCCTTTGTCCACATCAATAAAGAAAATAGAACAAAGCTTGAGCAAAAATCAAAGAAATGTACCTTTATTGGATATGATGTAAATGATTTTGGTTATCGCTTATATGATTATGAAAATAAAAAACCATTAAGAGCATAGATTTCATATTCAATGAAAAGGTATTATATAAGGATCAAATGTTGGGAAAGAAACAGGAAAAAGAAAACAAAGTATACGTAGTGCTTGATGAGATCACATAAAAAGTAAAGGTGACTAAAAATCATAATGATCAGTAGCCACAACAACCACAACAACAAAAAGCACCTCAAACACCTGAAAGTGGTGTTAGAAGATCTATCAGGGTAATTAGACCCCTTGAATGATGCTCCCCTTCATTATATTATGTATTGTTGAATGATTTTGATGAACCAGAAATATATGAAGAAGCAATGCAGGTAGAAACTAGGAAGAAGTGAGAGAAACCCAGAGAAGAAGAGATGGACTCCTTGACGCAGAACGAGACTTGGGACTTAGTCAAGTTTCCTATTGGTAAAAAAACATTGTAGAACAAATGGCTTTTCATGTTGAAGGAAGAAGATGGAGGTAAATAGAGGTATAAGGTAAGACTTGTGGTGAAGGGATTTGCACAAAAGTAAGGTATAGACTTTGATGAAATTTTTTCTCTTGTTGTTAAAATGACTTCAATCAAAACTATTTTAAGTCTAGTGGCAGCGTAAGATTTGAATCTTGAGCAGTTAGATGTAAAGACAACCTTTCTCCATGGGGATTTGGAGGAAGAAATATATATGCAACAACCTCAAGGGTATGAGGTCAAAGGGAAGGAGAAATTAGTGTGCAAATTGAAGAAGAGCTTGTATGGCTTATAACAAGCTCCAAGGCAATGGTATCTAAATTTTGATAGATTTATGTTTAAACAAGGTTATACTATATGTCACTCTAACCATTGTGTTTGTTTTAAAAGGAAAAATGATGGAAACTATATTATATTGCTATTGTGTGTAGATGACATGGGTGTTACAGGGTCTAACATGTAGGAAAAAAATGTGCTCAAAGAAAAATGGGCAAATTCATTTGCAATGAAGGATTTGGGTGTTGCAAAGAAAATCCTTGGTATGATAATAACTAGAGACAAGAAAAGTTACAAATTAACATTGTCTCAGAATGAGCACATAGAAACGTTATTGTAAATATTTAATATGCCTAATGCAAAACCATTAAATACACCTTTGGCTAGCCATTTCAAACTATGTAAGGAGATATGTCCCAAGACCCAAGAAGAGATGGATTATATGCGTAAAGTTCCATATGCATTAGTGGTCGGAAGGTTGATGTATGCAATGGTATGCACAAGACCTGATATTACACATGTAGTGGGAGTTTTAAGCAGGTATATGAACAATTCAGGAAAAAGAGCATTGGATGGCAGTGAAGTGGATTCTCATGTATTTGAGAGGTACCACAAATCAAGAATTATCTTTTGGAAGTTCAAAAATTTCTCTATAGGGATATGTTTGATGTAGATATGGCAGATGACAGAGATAATAGGAGAAGCACCACAGTATATGTGTTTACTGTAGGTGGAACAACTGTTAGTTGGGTTTCAAAATTGCAAAACATTGTTGCACTTTCAACAACGGAAGTAGAGTATGTTGTTGCTACAAAGGCTAGTAAAGAAATGATTTGGTTACAAAGGTTTATAAATGAGTTGGGTAAGAAGTAGGAGATGAGCAGGTTATATAGTGACAACCATGGTGCAATTCATGTTGCAAGGAATCAACCTTTAATTCTAAGACTAAACATAAGCATCTCAGGTCTCAGGTATCATTTCATATGGTCAGTTTTGGATGATGAACAATTGAAGCTGGAAAAGATACACACTAGTCAGAATCTTGTAGATATCTTAACAAAGGTTGTAACTAGGGAGAAATTGAGTTGCTACTCAATTTCAATTGGCCTTCAAGAATGATGATGAAGATGAGAAACAACCAGGTGCAAAGTGGAAGCATTGTCCAACAAGTGAAGCAATGATGGAGTTGATATAATCAGTCTCCAAGTGAGAGATTGTTGGATGTGGAGCCTGATTATCTTCCTGATTCATAGGTCTTGTTTCAACCACGTTTGGATACCAATCCCTGACTGCAGGGTGTGGTGCAGATTACCCCCCCACTATTGCCTCTTGGGGGGTCCAGCAGGTGGAAATATATGATTTTTTCTTTTTGTAAAATATTATAATTTCGTAGTAAATATGGGTCATTCATTAGGCGGATGATCTAATGGTAGAAGTTATGTTAATTTAAGGTTTTTTTCCCTAGAAGGAAACCCTAGGTTTGTATGAGGAAATTGTATTGCGATTGTGTATTATTATTCTAAGCGAGAAAGGGACATGAGACTGTGTGAGAGTGAAAAGGAAAACACAACGGATCTGTTGTAGGTTGTATCTCTTCATTTGCTAGATTACATAATAGGAAGGACTGGTCATTTCCTTGTGGATGTAGCACAAATTAGGTGAACGAGGTATATCTATGTCTCTCTTATTCTATGCATTTTTGTATTTGTGTTTCCACAATATTTTTTGTATTTCATTGCTCCATTAATTAATTTCTAACAAAAAATTCTCTAATGATCCATCTAGTTGGTCATCTCTTCTCACTCTTTTAACATAGTTAATGAGCTTCACAACCCCATTAATGGTTGAGTCTTCTTCGGTGATCTACCACGTCTAACACCATAGATAAGTCAAACTCCTTATCAAAATCCTCCTTGTAGACCACACACTCAAAAGAATAACAAGACGCTTTTCTAATATTACCATCAACGACAAGGCTTCCATGGTTGTCTTCACAACCAGTGGGTTATTGTAACAATTTATATCATTCACTTCTCCTTTCCTTGACTTCGCCTGATTGCCCTAACATTCTTCTTCCCAATTAAATAGACTGCCCATTCCTTCATAGCTATCAATGAAGCTTGCTGTGGAGTTTTGTTCAGTGGCTAGTCCCATACCTTTCATCCTCAATTGCCTCCTATGCAACCTGATCACTCCTACCACATCTAATGTTGACGATGCATATTTTTTGTACTAGTAGGCATTCACCATCATGGCCATGGGGATCACTAGTGGCTCCATCGTGGAGCACATGTAGTTCGCAATGCATTTTTTATTTCCTCCATCCCACCCTTTCTCAACCACTAGGATCCATTGCCGACTCTTCTAACCATTGGGTTATAGATATAGATCTGCGCCAATGTAGTAGATCAAACCTACTTCATGCACCCATCTCCACATGTGGAACACTTTGCAACTTATAATATAGGTGAAAAGATAAAAAATTAAATCAACCAACCATATTCCATATATATGGGATCTTGCGGATGCAACTATTTCACGTCTTTCCACTTGTAATGAAACTCATTCTAGAGGGATTCTACCTATACCTTTAGTTCTCATTTTGATGTGTGCCTGCACCACCACTATTCTATATGGTCCTCCCTAGCATAGGAGTGCACTCATTCTCCCTCTTCATTGCAACTATTTCTTCCTTATCTTTGGCCACCAACTCTTCTCACTGCAACCCACTTCTGGGCAGTCCACGCTCCTCCCCTCAATCATCAATCCAACTATACTTTTTATAAAATCTTGGGCCTCTCTTCAACAACACGGCTTTTTAGAAGATGCCTTATTCATCAAGCTATATAAACCCTTTACAACAAAGGCATCCCTCCAAAGCCAATATTTAGCACTGATACCAAAATGTAGAAATCTTACCGAAGAGAAACAATATTTACAAAGAGGAAAATTAAACGAGCAAAAAAAAAACAAAGCATAAATACAATGAACACAATATTTACCCTTGGAGAACCCCAACTCTAGGGAAAAATCTAGCTAACAAAATTCTGTTAGATCCCTTGGGAAAAACCTTGCCAAGCTGGCCAAGTGAGCCTTTACCACTCACATATGTTGGCCCATTACAATAGAGCTCCCCCCAACCTTTCAAAGGCTCCATTACATTAATTCCATGGACACAAAAACCATGGGAAACCAAAACCAAAACCACTAATTTTGACCTAGTCAACTTTTAATCTTTGCTCGAGTGAAGTTTTACTAATAGAAGGCTCATAAATATTGATATTTTCCACATTCATCACTAAATAAATGTGCATGTATGCGGGTAGACTAAGTCTATTGGAGTTAAATCCCATATTTTCTAGTATCTTGAAAGGACAATATTATAGAGCCTTGATTATATTTCCAAAACCTATAGCCTATCCTTGTTTCATTGTAACCATACTCTATCTCCCATTCTAAATGACCTCTCTATCCTATGATTCTATTTTTTGTGACTAGAGGAATCAACAACTAGGATGGGTTCATACTCACATGAAATGGGGTTAATTCCAACCACTACAACTATAACTTCTATATGAAATGACATGCTCCCCAACACATGGCTCACAGTCTAAATCAAGGAGAATTGAACCTTGTATCACATATTTTACATAATACTTCATAATATAGTCATCACTAATTAAGTTGCTCCTCAAGGGCCCCTCTGTCCTATGTTGATGATGTCACGACTCGTATTTTTCCTATGACTTATTTAGTGTCTCTTGTACTTATAAATGGATCTTCCTATTCTTCTCAACATTTGTAACACCCTCCTCCCACACCTACCTAAGTAACCATGACAACTGGGGTAAACATGAGATGAGAGGCTACTATGATTAGATTTGACCTCCTATATAACCTTAAGGAAGTATAATTGACATAAAAAGCACACACAATCATCCAACATTAGCTTCAAAATCCTTAGAAGACATGTCAGCAGCTCAGACAGCCTGTGCCTGGGTACCACTACTATTTTCGATCTCTTAGGCCATAGTCTCTCTCATGCTATGGGCAAGGGAGTGACCAAAAACCCAAATTCGCTCTCACAAGCTTGCTTGCCAGAGACCAGAGACCAAAATTACTAGTTTTGTGTCACCGACACCGGGATTTAGGCCACTTTTTCAGGGCCAGAGCCCAGGTCACTGCCTGGAATGGAGTGATAGCTTGAAATTAATAAAAGTATAGGGGAACAATGATGCAAAAGTAATAAGCTAAAAGAGACCATAATCAGACCCCTACTAGCCATGACAGACATTTCATTAAACATATCATCAACATGTAACCTACAAGTGTAAACAACATAATTAAGTGTAGGGATCTCATACTTATCTAAGAATAGCTATGAACCATTGTTCCTTCATTTCATTTGTTGCACTATCATCTTTTAGGTCATAGACACATTATCAATTCATGTACAAGTAAAAACATGCTGAGAGCCATACATAGTTTTTGTCATAAAATAGACATATAACCAACATAATAGGAACAAAAATACCATAAACATATCAGCCATCAAAATCCACATATACATCAATACATTTACACATGAAAATAAAGGGAATGAATTTCTCATTAATGAATAAAATGAACCAACTGGAGATGGGATTACCACGTTCCACCCAACCATAGATTGGCTAAGCCAAGTCTCTCTTCAGCCAATCACCCCTGTCCCATATTCCAAGCATGAATGTGGGACTCATAGAACACACCAAAAACACGAACAAGCATGGATTCCACTAGAGTTCTCTGCCTACACCGTGAGAAATTTGAGTGCCTCCTAGTCTCTTAGGCTTTACCGTGCATCCACATTCCGATCCAGGGATCACTAGGCCCTACATTGAGAGATACTCTCCAGGATTTACCATGCATCCCATCTTAGGACCACTAGGCCCAACAGAGAGAAAATCCACCTCTTGGATTTATCGTATATCTTGCCATTCATCGGCAAGGATTCCTAGGCCCACCAAGGCACACAATCTAGCTTTACCACAACCCATGGTCTGGTTCAAAGGTTACTGGGCCATTGGCTTCGTGATCCTCAGTCCGGTTCAAGGACCACTTAGACCATGTGTTTGTGAATTTGGAGATCCACCCCACTTAGCTTCAAATCCAATTCGGCCATCCCAAATAAACCGAATGAGAGAACACATTTCATCAAAGCTATCAAGAAATGGCAAGGTGAGGCTGAAAATACTCTCACACCTGGAAAAACACATGCCATGGTAGAAAAGAAACACATGAAATCCCATGCATGCCAAATCTATCAAGGAAAATACACATGCAAGTTGATACTTGAAATGAAGCATGTCGTAGCTACTTGATCTTGCCTTTCCCTTCTTGATCTTTGCTTCCTCTTGCCTTCTTTTCCTTTCTAGCTCCAATGCAAAAGTGCTCCAAGAAACTTTAAGTGTCCAATAGTATGGGAGAGAGAGAGAGAGTAATGAAAGAGATCCAACACTGAAGTGACAAAAGGTTACCAACTGATCCTCATAAGCCTTTTTATGAATGAGGCCTCTATTTTCTTCATTTTCCACTATTTTTCTTCATTTTTCTCCTCACATCCAACCTGTGACCTTTCACCTCCTTTTTCTCCTAATTTCCATTATTTTCATAAATAATTGTGCCAAAAATGCCATTTTTCCTTTCCAAAGCCTTAGTCATTTCCTTTTCCAATTTCCTTAGTGATAAACAACAAAATGAACACCCCCTAGGATGTCTTTCCCAACACTCATCCTGAAATAAGTTTCCCATAAACCATGGTTATTGTTTTTAACTTTCATTACATGGAATTTCCACCAAGGCAGTTACAAAACTCTCCCCCTTGGGGGACATTGTCCTCGGTGTTCAATCACACATATACCTCAGCAACCCATTGAAAGAAGACATACTTCTCATGGAGCTTTATAACATTACTCGATGTAGTATTTACAATGAAAGCCCTGCTCAAAATAAAAGCATCATGATAACATACCGTATATTGGAGCTGTATAACATAGCTATTTATGGTATTTACAATGATCATCCTGTTGAGTGCCAACCCACGTGACATAATAACATCATGATAACATAACCACATGATAGCATAGTAACATGACAACATAATCATAATGACATGACACTCATACCGCATAGTGGAGCCTTATAACATAGCTCATGGCGATATTTACATCCATATGCATATGTACATATAGAAATATCACCAAAAATATATACCAAAAACATATACCAAAACATATATCAAAACATATTCCAAACACCATATCTAAGCATATACCAAAACACCATATCTAAGCATATACCAAAACACCATATCAAATCATATATCAAAACACCATATCAAACCATATACCAAACCACCATATCAAAGCCTATACCAAATCACCATATCGAAGCTGCTTTGACTCAATCGAAAAATAAGGAAGGATACATAGCCCGCATCTGATCCCCCATCTGCCATGTAGCATCATCGGGCCCAAAGTGCTTCCATTGTACTTTAACTTTCTCGATTTCTTGGTTCCGGAGCATGAGTACCTTTTTCTGCAATATACACTAAGGCTCCGTCTGGAATTATCCATCTAGTTACACCTGTAATACAGACCATTCAATCACATGATTAACATCCTTAACATACTTCTTAAGTAAAGATACATGGAAAACATCATGGACTTTCATTGTCGGAGGCAGTGCAAGTTGATATGCTACTCGCCCAATCCTCTCAATGATATTGAAGGGTCCAAAAAACCATTGTGCCATCTTGGCACATGATCCAATACGCAAGGAGTTCTTCTTCGGTTTGATGTGCAAGTACACCTGTTCCCCAACCTAGAACTCCTTGAACAAGATGTTCCTATCTACATAGCTCTTCTGCCTATCTTGTGTTGCCTTTAGATTCTTCTTGATCACATGCATTTCCTATTCCATGTCTAGCAACATCTCTGGTCTAATCAATACCCTGCTAACCGAATCACTCCAACTGATAGGATTGTTACAACTTCAACCATACAATGTCTCAAAAGGACTCATCCTCAATGACTCCTGATAACCATTGTTGTATATGAACTCTACCAAGGGAAGATACTCTTTTGACTTTCGTTGTCAATGCATCACATCCATCCTCAACATTTCCTCCAATATCTTATTGACCCTTTCTATTTGTCCATCTATCTACGGATGATAAGTTGTACTGAAAGCCAACTCTGTGCCCAAACTTGCAAACAACTACTTACAGACACAATCTTCTTTGCAACACCTTGCAACCTAACCACATCTCTAATAAATACCTGTGCTACATTGCTAGCGAAGAATGTAGACTTCACAGGAATGAAATGTGAAACCTTTGTCAACCTATCCACGATAACCATGATGGAATCATGTTGCTTCACTGTCTTAGGCAACCCTGTGATCAAATCCATGGAAATAACCTCCCATTTCCATATGGATTCACGATCGTTTGTAGCAGTCCACATGGATGTTTACACTCTGCTTTCACTTGTTGACATTCGAAACACCTCACCACAACTCTGCAACATCACTCTTCAAATTCGGCCAATAGTAGAATATCTTTACTGTTGTCAGTGTCTTCTGATAACTTGGGTGACCCGAATATGGTTTTGCATGGAACTCCCTCAAGATCACCTTCCTGAGCTCACTGTTATCTAGTACATATATCTTGTCTCGAAACTTGACCAGTCCATTTGCTATAAGGCAATAATCCATACCCTCTGCACCTGTACCTGTACCTGTTCCTCTACCTGTGCTTCCACATGTACCTCTACCATTACTTGTACCTGTACTATCACTTGTACTTGTACCCACACCTTGTTGCAACTTGTGCACAATCTCCAAGTACCTGACATCATGCTGACCTTCCTGCAAGATCCTATCCTATAGATTTGTCCCATAGGAGCTCATAGCTACCAAATGATTTACCTGTACCCGTCTTCTAAGAGCATCTGCCACCATGTTCTCTTTACATTTGATGTAATTGATCTTGAAATTAAACTTCATGATCCTAGCCAACCATCTAGCCTGCCTGGCATTCCAATTCGGATGGTCAAACAAATACCTCAACCCAATGTGATCACTCATAAATACAAACATCTTGCCAATATGATAATGTCTCCACATCTTCAATGCATGTATGATCGCTGCTAACTCAAGATCATGTATCGGGTAGTTCTACTCGTGCTCATTTAGTTTCCAAGACTCATAGCAGACCACTTGTCCATCCTGCATAAGGACTCCACCAAGCCCTCTCTTGCAAGCATCTGTGCATACCACAAACTCTTTGTCCGGATCTGCAATCTATACCATTGGTGCATGTGTCAACAACTTCTTAAGCTACTCGAAGCTAGCCTCACGCTCCTCTGTCCATTTAAACTTCTTACCTTTCCTCTGCAATGGTGTGATAGGCTAATCAATCTACAAGAAGCTCCTAATGAACCTCCTATAGTAGCGTGCCAAACCCAAGAAAGATATCACCTCATCCACACTGTTAGGAGCTACCCATTCCATGATGGATCTTATCTTCTCTGGATCTATTGCAATGCCCTCCTTGGAGACAACATGCCCCAAGTAATGTACCTCAGTCTGAAAGAAACTACACCTACAGAGCTTAGGATACAACTGATGCTCTCTCAACAACCTCAACCATGTTGCTAAATGATCGACATGCTCTTCCTCATTTTTAGAATATACCAGTATATCATCAATGAACACAATAAAAAAATTATCCAAATATGGACGCAACAAACTATTCATCAAGCACATGAATGTAGCTGGAGCATTAGTTAATCCAAATGGAAAAATAATAAACTCATAATTCCCATACTTGGTCCTGAACGCAGTCTTGTAAATGCCCTCCTCTTTGATGCGTACCTGATGGTATCCAGATCTCAAGTCGATCTTCAAGAACACTGATGCTCCCTTCTGTTAATCGAATCCTTGCATGGAAAAGTCATCAATCCTCGGCAAAGGGTAACTATTATTGATAGTCACTTTGTTCAACTGCCTGTAATCAATGCATAATCTGATAGTACCATCTTCATTCCTCACAAACAAGAACAATGCACCCCAAGGTGATACACTTGTCCTAATGTATCCTTTATCCAACATTTCTTTTAACTGCAACTTTATCTCAACCAACTCATCCTGTAAGGTGATTCCAATGCTAGAGATGCCCCTGGAACTAACTCAATAGAAACATCTACCTCCCTGTGAGTTGGAAACTCGGTAATGTCCTCATGGAATACATCTTGAAAATGTTGCAAAACTAGATACCTGTTCAACACATCTGCATTCTCAACCTCCTTACCTTTATCACTAGAAATGTGTGCTACAAATAGCTTGCACCCTTTCCTGTGGCTACACTTTGCTTGCATAACTATCACCATCCTAACTGATGTGGATTTATTATTACCTTGCAAGACTCTTGCTTCCCCATTATCATCAACACACTCAATGTCTTTGTCATAGCAATCTACCTTTGTTCTCTGAAGATGCAACCAATCCATGCCCAACAACATACTATATGATCTCAACTGTAACACATTTAGATGTGTTGCGGTAGTCATACCATTCAAATCAAATGCAAAAGATCTTACCCAATTATGAACTCGCTTCTTTGTACCTATAGCCAATTGCACTAACCAAGATTTTGCATGCATTTCCTTACTCGAACCACAATTATCTACCAATTTAGGACTAACATAGCTATAATTAGATCCACGGTCAATCAAAATAGAAATAACTTGATCACAAACCTTACCGTACATCTCAATGATAGATTCCTGGTGTTCTACCTACCTGTTGTCAACTGCTGCATAGATACGTCGAATACTCTCACCAACGTTCCCTAAATCATGTGCGTCTTGTGCACTGTATATATTAGGCCTTCCACCCTGATGTTGCAGACAATATCTCCTAAGGTTTTCTTCACCACATGTCCAACACTCCAACCGGCCAGTGCCCTCACCTCTATGCTGTTGTTGCTGCTGTTGTGACCCATTTCCCTATCCTGCTACATTAAATCTAGTTTGTGGTGCCATATTTTCTTTCCCATCTGCATTTTGAGGCCTTGTCCTCTTAGGCTACCTTTTACCCCTACCTTTGTCTTTTCCCTTCCATCCATGTTGAGATTCATTCTTACGCTTTGACTTCTCATAGTAATGCTTCAATTTCCCAATGACTTCCTCAAGTGAGCGAGGTTGATCATACTCAATCTGATCTTTAAATGCTAATGGAAAACCAATGACAAATATCTGAACTTTAGCATTCTTATCAGTAAGATATGGTACATACCTACATAAATCCAAAAACTTGGTGGTGTACTCCTCATCTGTCATTGATCCCATCTTTATCACATAAAATTATTTAGCCTTAATGTCGTAGTACCTCTCTAACAAATATTTCTTCCAGAAAATCCACTTGAATACCCGCCAACTCAAGTCATCTGTCCTGATGTCTCTGACCCGCTTAACATCTTCCCTCTAGATGTATGCTTTACCTTTCAAAATGAATATAGTTATTCTAGCCTTCATGTTATCTATGTACTCATGCAACTCAAAGA
The DNA here is from genome assembly GCA_031772625.1 of Pinus tabuliformis. NCBI lineage: Eukaryota > Viridiplantae > Streptophyta > Pinopsida > Pinales > Pinaceae > Pinus > Pinus tabuliformis. The sequence continues at coordinate 1,190,777,046 of CM062813.1, read as the reverse complement.
ATTTTTCCATCTAGCTATGACAATCATGATGTCTATCAGAACTAGAACTAGAATAATACATCTACTCATCGCCCCTCCTATCGGGAGTATCCATTAAACTGCCATCTCTCACTATGTTAGATCTATCCGACCTATGTCTACTGGGAGACCTACTGCCATATGCCCCATTAGCTCCATCCTCATATCCATGGCTGATCTGAGGCAATTCTTGTCGCTGCAATTCTGATAAACTCTAAAGAATTATAGCATTAACCTCTACCTGCTTTTATTGTGCATGTATGATCTAGTCATGATATGCCTTACGACTCCTTATCTCTTCCTTCAAGCTTCTCAGTGTAACTTCCAAACCAAAAGGATTCCCAACACCGTACTTTTGTTTGGATTCATAGGGAGAGTGTTTGTATTCAACCATCTTGCTAGCCATTTGATATTTCTTCTGTAATGCATAATATGTCAAATAAACCAAATCAAAATAAACCGACATACCTTGGTATAGCTCGAGGAGAATACCTTGTCTCTAAGACCAACAAATCAGTGTGATACATGTATAACATAATCATAACATCATATAGACATACACAAATAAATGTATCAACATATTAACGTCACTCTAGCTAGGGTCCAGTCATCAATGCAAGGCCATATCAACAATGCATGCTATGAACTCATGCATGACAACAACCATTACTTCATTGTACACATTTCCCCATGAAACCAACAACATGCATAAGAAATGCCTAATCAACTACACATATGCATAAACACATGTAGTCAAACATAAGCGATCAATTCTTGTAATCAACCTACAAGACTGATACATGTAATCAACATATTCAAGAATGTAACCTAACATACAAGGATGTAAGTAGGCGACATAAAATCAACATGTAAGCGACATATAATCCATATGCAACCAGTCACATACTCATGATAGATACATTTCATGAAATCAATATCAAATTCTCCATAACAACCATGTTACAACCATAATCAATCATCGATCAAGTTTATTCCTTCACTTTTTCACTTCCCTATCAATCTACCGAATCCAAGATAGTGCACCCCCTTTGTTACACCCACAGTCCATCGAGATATGCCACTATCCTTCTAGGGATTTCAACTTAGGATAGTTAGGGAATCTCCAAGTCTTATGGTTTCTAGGCGTTTTAGCTACCCTCGGGGGCTTCTGGGTACCCTCCAAACCCCACACAAGGACACCTATACCTACACTTCTCTCTTTAGGGCTCTCTCATTCCCCAAAGCAACCCAAGGAGAAGTGCACTTGTACCTAGATCCACCAAATATCCTTAGAGTATAGTAGCTAGTCCTTGTATGTTTGTCCTTAGCGAAGAAACAACAATCTCATCAGTAGCATTGAAAATGTGCAATGCCTTATTTACCTTTTATTTATAGCTTAGGATAACTAATATTACATTAAAATATATTATAATGTTACTATAGATTTTAACATCATAAAATAAAGTTATTTTAGGAATCTTATATTGGTAATAATTATTTGGCTTAGGAACCACGTCTTAGTTTCACAACCCCACTTTTCCCTCTTGTGGAGTCCTAGCCCTTCATATTATTCTTATCCCACAGTCTGTAACTATGGTGTTATTTTATGAAACTCAATTTTCTTACATATTACATCTACTAGACTCATTGGCCTTTTAGCACACAGGCTCTCTAGCCTAAGCAAATAGGCACTCTAGCCTTAAAATCACATTTATACATTATCCCATAAGCCTAACACACTTATACAGATAGACACTTTGGCCTTAACATAAACCGACTCACTGGCCTAGCTATCATGTATTGGCTCATCGTCTTGAGTGTCTGTTGGGTCCCTATAATACTAGTGATTACCCCATTACTATTGTAGTTATACCCCTTATTTATATTGTTGTGCCCCTATTACCCCCATATTGTTATTTCTGTGCCCCATAGAATCCCTCTATTGTTATTTTTGTGGCTTTATATTATTATTGTTAGGTCGGCTGGATTATATTGTGACTCCTTAGACTCCTATATATAGAAAGGAGGTTTTGTCATTTGAATCATCCAAGAATTGTTCATTTATGTAATGTAAAGGAGGTTGCCCCCTCGAAGAGGCTGAATTCTAAGGCGTTGATCTATCTTTTCTATCTTTCCTTGAGCTGGTTTCATAACATTTGGTATCAGAGCTTTGGATTCTAGGGTTTCGCTGCTCTAAACAGGTCATCGTGGCATTTTCGCTATAACTTTTTTCTGTGATGTTTCACAAGTCGCAAAAAAAACCCATTTGAGAAGAGATCGCGTTGAACCTTGGGTCCAAATTTCAGAGCTTTTCGCGCGATATTTGCGGAGATATGATCTGAGGAAGTTGGTCTTTTTACAGACTCCTGAATTACATTCAAAACAGGTGACCTGGGGAAAATCGTCATAACTTTCTCTCTGGGAATAAGATTGCAATTTCGTAAGAAGGTATAGAAAGAGGACGGACTGTAGTTTCTTGTATATCTTTTTCAGAACCAAATATCGAAAATTGTACACGTGGCACTTTATACAAGTTCGCTCTTCTGGAAAGGTCTATAATCAGGTCATCTTGGGAGATTGTGCATAACTCTTTCTTGGAGAATCCAATTTGGATCAAACTGGTGGCATTGGAAAGAGGACACAGAGACCTACTACAGGTCACAAATTCAGAACTAGATGATTGGAAAGTACAGAGATACATCAAAGGCAATATCGAGCTCCTACAAAGTGAAAAAAGTAAGGAACCTGAAAGCTGTAGCATGACTCATGAAGAAGAGGAAGAAATGCTACATGATATATCAAAATTACAAGAACAAGTGCAACAAATGTCACGCTCACAAAAGTTAACATAAGCTAAGATAAATGGTGTGGAAGCTAAGATGAATGGCATGGAAGCTAAGATGGACAATTTGAAGATAGATTTGAACACAAATTTGAAGACAGGCATGGCAGATTTGAGGACAGATTTGACAAATTTTCTACAAGAAATACTTACTAATGGTGAAAAGGTAGTAAATGAAACTCATGATGAGAACAAAAGAAATGTTAATCATGATTCCATAGAGGCTAATGTTGGATCGAAGAATCACCACATTCCAAAAATCGATATGAGGAAGTTTGATGGCAAGGATCCCGCCACATGGATATTACAAATGGAGCAATTCTTCGATCTCAATAATGTGCAAAACGCACAAAAGGTATGTATGGAAACTATGGTATCAATGGCTTTGTTCTCGTAAACAATTTATCACTTGGGCAATTTTTACGGAAGAATTGATAGCACATTATGAGGATACAAAAAGCAACACTTTTTTTAGCCAATTGATAAGTCTCAAACAAAAGGGTTCAATAATGGAGCACATTGAGGAGTTCCAAAAATTGAACATAAGGGTAAAAGATATTCCAGAGGAGCATAGGATTGATGTGTTCATAGGGTCTTTAAAGTATAATATCCAACATGATGTTCGCCTTTGGGAACCTGATTCATTAGAGAAGGCATTCAGGTTAGCAAGAAAAAAGGAAAGCAAAATTATGGCAACTAGGAAGCGTACCACTCACAACTATAAAGACGGAAGTGTTGTTGCCCCTAGTCTTCCACAACCTACAAGGTTGACACCACAACAATTGGAAGAAAAAAGAGCAAAAGGGCTTTGTTACAATTGTGATAGCAAATACACAAAAGGTCATAAGTGTGCTGAGAAGAAATTTTTCTACATAGATTGTAAAGAGGAAGAAGAAAAGGAGCAAGAAAGGTCAAAAGAAGAGGATATACTCCAGGAACAAAGCCTAGATGAAGAACAAATAAATCCGACCATATCTTTTAATGCATTGGTGGGAATTACCACTCCTCAAACCATCAAGATAGAAGGACAAATCAAGAAGAAAAAGGTAATAGTGTTGATTGATTCAGGAAGCACCCACAATTTTATTCATTGTAGGGTAGCAAAAGAATTGAATTGCTTCCTATATCCAGCACCAGAGTGTCAAGTGATGATTGCAAATGGAGGAACAATAAATTGCTCTGGAAAGTGCCATAATATCAAGCTATCCATGGGAGAATATGTATTGACTAGCCCAATGCTTTCCATTCCAATGGGAGGTGCTGATGTTGTACTAGGAGTCCAATGGCTACAATCCTTGGGTACAATAGCTTTTAATTTTCAAGAACTTTTCATCAAATTTTCTACGGAAGGAAAGGAATTTGAATTAAGAGGTATTGCAGGGAAACCAGGAAAGATAATCAGCTCTAATGGCATGACAAAGCTTCTAAAAAAGGAGCAAAGAGGTGTAATTGCACAATTATGTTCGCTAGATGTTTCCACATTGGAATCATCTATTTCTCCAGATCTCCAAAAAGTCCTGGACAATCATTCCAAGGTATTTGAAACTCCCAAAGGTCTCCCACCTATGCGTAATCATGATCATGCTATTCATCTGATTCCAGGAAGTGTTCCTCCAAACATCAGGCCGTACAGATATCCCTATGTCCAAAAAAGTGAAATTGAACGTATGGTTGCAAAAATGCTAGAGGGTGGTATAATTCAACCGAGTCAAAGTTCTTTCTCAGCTCCAGTAGTATTGGTGCACAAGAAGGATGGATCATGGCGCATGTGTCCGGATTATAGGGAGCTCAACAAGCTCACTATTAAAGATAAGTTCCCCATTCCTGTCATTGATGAATTACTGGATGAATTGCATGGATCAATTTACTTCACCAAGTTGGATCTTCGTTCGGGATATCATCAAATCAGAATGAAGATTGAAGACATTCCGAAAACGGCATTTAGAACTCATGAGGGTCATTATGAATTTTTGGTCATGCCTTTTGGCCTTACCAATGCACCTTCAACATTTCAAGGTTTGATGAATTCAATTTTCAAACCATTCCTTAGAAAATTCTTGTTAGTATTTTTTGATGATATACTAATCTACAGCAAGTCTTGGAAGGATCATGTTGAACATGTTGACAGGGTGCTACAACTATTGGAGGAGAAACAATTATATGCAAAAAGATCCAAATGTTTCTTTGGAGTCCAGGAGGTGGAATATTTGGGTCATATTGTATCTCATGAAGGAGTTAAGGTAGACCCTAGAAAAATTAAAGCCATTAAGGAATGGAAAATCCCCACATCCATAAAGCATCTGCGAGGATTTCTTGGATTGACAGGGTATTATCGCAAGTTTGTTAAGAATTATGGGAGAATAGCAGCACCTCTAACAACATTATTGAAGAAAGATTCATTTTCATGGACTCCGGAAGCAACAAAGGCCTTTGAACATCTTAAAGAGGCAATGTGCCAAGCACCGGTCTTAGCTACACCGGACTTCACAAAAACCTTTATTGTGGAATGTGATGCTTCAGGAAATGGAATTGGTGCTGTTCTAATGCAAGATGAAAGACCCATTGCTTTTGAAAGTCGTCCAATCAAGGGAAAGTTTTTAAGCAAAGCTATTTATGAGAAGGAAATGTTGGCAATACTCCATGCACTTAAGAAATGGCGACCCTACCTAATGGGAAGACACTTCAAGGTAAAAACGGATCATGATAGCCTTAAATACTTTTTAGAACAAAGACTATCCTCTGAAGAGCAACAAAAGTGGGTCACAAAGATGTTGGGTTATGACTTTGAAATCATCTACAAAAAGGGAAGCAAAATGTGGTGGCAGATGCACTCTCAAGAAAGGATGAGGATGTGGAAGCATTGTTGTGTGCCATTTCTATTATCCAACCAGATTGGATAAACGAAGCAAGGGAGGAATGGAAGAATGACGAAGAAGTGTGGGCACTTATTCGAAAGCTACAAAAAGATTCCAGTACTTCTGATACATTTAGCTGGCAAAATGATTCGTTATGGTACAAAGATCGATTATACCTCTGTAAGAATTCCCAGCTAAAACAAAAGATTCTTATGGAATTGCACACTTCTCCCTTAGGAGGGCACTCAGGATTTTTAAAAACTTACCACAGGGTTAAGAAGGAATTTTTTTGGGATGGCCTTAAATCAGATATTCAAAAGTTTGTGGCGGAATGTTTGGTTTGCCAACAAAATAAAGTTGAAACAATTAAGAAACCGGGTCTATTACAACCTTTATCCATTCCAAGCCAACGTTGGGAGGAGGTTTCAATGGATTTTATCACAGGTTTACCCAAGTCTGAGGGAAAGAGTGTCATCATGGTGGTAGTTGACAGACTTACCAAGTATGCACACTTTTGTGCATTATCACATCCATTTAAAGCCAGTACAGTTTCTACTACATTTATGGAAACAGTTCAAAAGCTACATGGAAACCCAAAGATTATTGTAAGTGACAGAGATCCCATTTTCACTGGAAATTTTTGGACATAATTATTTTCTTGTCTTGGTACTCAGTTAGCTCATTGCTCATCTTATCATCCTCAATCTGATGGGCAAACTGAGATAGTAAACAAATGTTTGGAAGGATATCTTCGTTGCTTTGTATCTGATAAACAGACACAATGGGTCAAATGGTTGCCTCTGGCTGAATGGTGGTATAACACTTCCTTCCATACAGCAACAAAAATGACCCCATTTATGGCACTTTATGGGTATCAACCACCATCCATCACCTCATATTTAAGAGAAAATTCTAAGGTTCAGGCAGTGGAACATCACATCGAACATCAACAACAAGTCCTCCAACTCTTAAAGGATAACCTCGTGTTGGCACAAAATAGAATGAAACAACAGGCAGATCAACATCGCAGTGAAAGAAGTTTTGATGTTGGTGATTGGGTATTCCTACGGCTACAACCATATAAGCAAATATCCCTAAAGCAAGCTAAGAAGGATAATAAATTATCACCAAAATATTATGGTCCATACAAGGTGTTGCAAAAGATTGGTACTATGGCATACAAATTGGAGCTTCATGTAGCTTCTCGATTGCACCCAGTTTTCCATGTTTCATATTTAAAGAAGGTTATAGGCGACAAGCTCCCAATTCAAACAATATTGCCAGAACTTGACGAGGAAGGAAAAATTATATTGGAACCGGAAGCAGTCACAGAAACAAGAACTCGACAACTATGAAATCGATCAATTTCAGAGTATCTTATCAAGTGGAAGAACTTATCCGCTGAAGATTCCACAAGGGAGGATGAGAATTTTATGCAGAAGTATCCATAACTACTCAAGCGTTGAGGACAACACTTTTTTGAAGGAGAGGGGCATGTTGGGTCCCTATAATACTAGTGATTACCCCATTACTATTGTAGTTATACCCCTTATTTATATTGTGTTGCCCCTATTACCCCCATATTGTTATTTCTGTGCCCCATAGAATCCCTCTATTGTTATTTTTGTGGCTTTATATTATTATTGTTAGGTCGGCTGGATTATATTGTGACTCCTTAGACTCCTCTATATAGAAAGAAGGTTTTGTCATTTGAATCATCCAAGAATTGTTCATTTATGTAATGTAAAGGAGGTTGCCCCCTCGAAGAGGCTGAATTCTAAGGCGTTGATCTATCTTTTCTATCTTTCCTTGAGCTGGTTTCATAACAGTGTCACTTGTATATACATTACAATTTGGGGATTAAGCCAGGGGTATTACAAACTCCAAACATGAGTTGACCAAATGGTAGAGTTATTTAACCATCATGTTAATCACAACCAATGTAATATTCTAGTAAACCATTGGTTAGGTTAATGAACTAGTCAAATGTTGGTTGAGTAACTAACAAATCGAATATTGGTTGGGCTAACTAGAGAGTCAACCATTAGTCAAGATGACTAACTAGTCAACCATTGATTGAGTTAACTAACTAGTTGGCCATCATTCGAATCAAGTAACCAATCAACTATCAGTTGAGCTGACTAAAAAATTTATTATCTGATTGAACTAACTAATAGACTATGTTATTCCAATATAAATATGACTTGACTTGATAGTTGAATCAGTCGAATGTCGACGGAATTTACCACCATAATGCTAGTCGATCACTAGAATGCACAAATTGACTAGGTAGTTGAAATAGTTGACCATATTTTTCCTCCAACTCTCCATGGTCATCTTGGTAATCTAAAACGTGGCTAATTTTAGACTTCTACACATTTTCAACCAACTATGATTCTAAGAATTTCCTTTGTGCTTTTTCTCTAGTTGATGCAGGCTCAATGCTAAAATTGACACTTTGCTATCACTTTATGGTACACCTAAAACCTTCTATCCACCATTGGCTATATAGGGCACCTCAATTAACAATGTTATCTGAATATTTTCATTATGGTACTAATTCTTTCCTCTAGTATTTTTCTCCAAAAGTTGACTTAACCTAATGAATTATGAGGATAACTAACTAGTCGACTAGACATGAGAATTCATTACTCATCAAACACCTATGTATTATCGATTGAGTCAACTAATTAAATATATGGTTTACTTGTCATTGATTGTTTTAAGGGATCTACTTCCCAATGACTACTTGTCAATGATAAATGTGGATTCCTCCAACCATCAAACTTTTTTCAGCTACATACTTGATCTATTATCTATCAACTACATAAATATAAATGATGTAGGTAATAATGCCCCATAAATGATATAAATGTGCAAGTATAACAATATGAAATATCATGCAAATGACTTAGGAACACATAAATCAAGTGCAACATGTTGATAAGTTAACAACAATAATTAATAAGATAATTACACCAATTAAATATCACACAAGACACATGAACACTTGTCTTTGTAAATATTGACTACGTGGCTACAAACCTCAGATATTCCACCTAGCCATAGACCACATTGTTGTAAATATTTTAGTAGTGGGTCACCTTCGAGTTGGGCTATGGTTACCAAAGGAAAAAAGCTCACCTAGAGCCAACAATGGACACATAGTTTGTACCAAACAAGCGCTGACTCCAATAACCTCCCTAACTACATCCCTGCATCCCCTAGCTTAAACTACCCAAGGTAAGGCACCCCCTTCTCTATCACTGTAATCCTTTAGGCTATGCCACTACAATTTTTGGGCTTCTAGTATAGTCCATCACGGAAGTCTCAAAGAACTGTAACTCTAGGAGTTCCAACTACCCTCAAGGATCTTCTAGGAACCCCCCCGGCCTCACACTTGGAAATCTTACCCAACAAGTTCCCCCTCCAAGCTCCATCCTTTCCCAATATGAGAAAGTAGAATTTCCCTCATAATTCCAATGAGGAACTTCCAATAGTTTACACAAGTCATAAGCTTCAATGGATATCTAAGCTCATATCTCAGCTAGTCTCAGCAAAACTAGGGAAGTACCAAGAAGAATGGTTGTTTGGATGATGGTTGAATGATGACCAAAACTATGGAATGAAACCTCACAATCATGGAAAACATGACTTAAGTATGCATGAAGTAATTTTTCCAAATGTCACCAAGGAGCTCACCCTCACCACATGGGAACTGGCATAGCTTTATTTTTCCATTAACTTTTGGACTTAGGATAGAAAATGAGGGTATGACTTAGGCTTATACATGCCATTTTTTTTTATAGTTTTGGTTATGTCCATAAAGTCACTTTTGGAATATAATATTATTGCCATGGCTTATGAACCATGTCTTAATTCCACACCCTCACCTTTCTTACTATGGAGTCATACCCCCTCGTACTCTTTTCATCTGGTGTTTTGCAGCCATGGTGTATTTTTTTATAACATGGGTGTGATTACATATATTCATAGATAGTCTCACTAGCATTTTTACATAAAATCTCTTTGGCCTTAATCACACAAGCACTCTAGCTTCAAGACGTATAAGCATAGGCACACGGACCTGAAAAACAAATATGCACATATATATATATATATATATATATATATATATATATATATATATATATATATATACTTGCACCTAAGCCTAAATGTGGATCCCAAACAAAATGTTCCATATTGTTTGTGTGGAAAATTGGTTCCCTTGATGAGTCAAAGTTTATGCTTCATCTTTGTACCACAAGACCTAATGGCCCCCAAGTTTGAATTTTACGTGAAAGGTTATCTCCACCTAAGCCTAAATGTGGAAGAAAACACATCCATCCTCTAGTTAAAACATGGGCCACCAAAGCATATCCATTAAAGAAACCCAATTATCCTCAATCCATATTTTAAGGGATTCTAGCCATATAATCTTACCATAGAAACACTCTACTATAGTCTTTCCTAAGATGTCTAAGACCTCCTCAATCCACACATCCAACCCTAACACCATTTTCACCTATGTTTTTTAGCACGAATGAACCTTTTACTCCATTGCTTGGTTTCCACTCTTTGAATGACCTCCTAGGAGAACTTCTTCCTATTCTACTCCGAAGGATCCTAGATATTCAATTTCCTTGAGTAGTGGAGAAAGGCATTCGAAGCTTAAAAATGATGTATGTACTACATGGTCTATTTGGAGATCTATCTCAGTATAGAACAAAGGGATCACCACCTCAATGTTTTTCCTAGAGTTAATAGGGTTATTAACACTCTCGTCTAGATTATACTTGAGATTGGCAAGTGTCCCTCGAGACTTAGAGTGGAGTGGTCAAAATGTTTGGACTTGATAAGGGCTATTTGCCCCATAGTCCACAATGTGTTCTTCCATGATGGCTAGCCTCCAAAAAAAGCACGTCACAATTAAATTATCAGAAAAATCCAAATAAGAGAATCATGGTACATAAACCTTGATAGAAAATCCTCCTAAAATGTTTCTTGCTAATGCATTTGCTCTCATTTGGATTAGAGAGAGATGATTGCGATAACCTTTCTCAAGCTAGGCTTAGACTTGTAACCGCAATCATTCCATATCAATGACCTCAAACTCAAGAGTCCAAAACCCTTACCTTGTTGCCCATACCCTAAACATCATTCGATCTCTTTATATAAATCCACAATATATTATAAGTTAATATAAAATTTTAATAAACTATAATTGAATAAATTATAATTTGTATTATTTTTTTTAAAGTAGTAAAATGTATTATAATTATGGCTTTTATATGTAATAAACATGGATTAATTATTATTTTTATTTAAAAAAAATTAAGTTATTTTTAAAAAGTTAATAGTTTAATAGGTTAAACTTACACTCTTATTTTTAAAAAATTAATAGTTTAATGGATAAAACTTGCACTCTTATCCAATGTCGGTTAAATTTTGGGTTATTAATTTATTTCTTTTGCTTTAAACTAAATGTAATCAAAACAATTTTATATTTTACTCTAATAGCAAGCTAATTCAATCTTTTTAATATAAAGATTATTTTCAATAAATTTAATATTACATAAAAGCATACATTGATATAGTGAAATTTGAGGAAAAAACTCCTTAAAAAAAGTTTTTCGCACATTAAGGTTCCAACAATAATTACCCTAGAAAATTATTATTAAATATTAATGTTGGGCTCGTGAAGCGCAAATAATGCAATGCTGGGAATCTGCCACATCTACTTTGGCTATATGACCACTGGCCTAAATCTGTTTATGTTCATCTGGAACTATTGTTTTTTTCGGAGAACCAGACGTCTTGGAATTCATCTGGAACTACTGTTTTGTTTTGTTTTGTGTTTTTAAGTTTTTCAGAACCAGACATCCTCATTCTTTGGATTCAAATTCCTTTGCAACTATTGATTTCTTTTGTTTTGCGAATTTAAATTTAGGCACATTGATTGTTTGTCATACATTGTGTTTTGTCGGGTTATTTTACTAGAGTAGGAGTAATGGAATCGCCTTGCAGTTCAATGAATTCTAACAGGCATTCCACAGAGAAGCGATGTCTCTGTCCTCTGCAGAAACAGGGTGCTTCAACGAATAAACACAACGTATGCATTCTCTCCTTTTTTTTACGGATAATTTATATGCTGCAAACATGCCATTCCCCCAATTAGCATGGTCATTCCCATTTTTGGCACGTTCAATTGGAAGTGTGAACCAAAATTTGGTTTTATTGTTTTTGCTATCACAGAGCGATAGATTTATCCCGGCAAGAGGATCCATCGATTTGGACGTAGCTAGATTCATGGTCACGCAGAGGCAAAATGACAATGACGATACCCATGCCCTCTTCCCTTCCCCCTCCCCTTCCAAAAAAGCATACAAGAAGGAGATGGCAGCCACTTTATTGAATAATGCCGGTGCTGCTGACAACAATTGCAGAATTCTTTCTTTCAATGCAAAATCATCTGCTGACAACAATTGCAGAATTCTTTCTTTCAATGGAAAATCATCGACTGTTTCCCAGGCTTCACAAGAAAATGTGCTGCCTAATCTCCCTATTTCTAGAAGAGCACGCAGATATATTCCACAGGTAGGCCTGGATTTCATATTTTTTTACAGTCATTTTCACTAGATATTCCATAATCAAATCTTGAATACCATTGATGTTTACTCGTTATTGAATCAGAGCCCTTGATCCTATTTGTAACTGCAGCATTATCCCATATGGAGGAATGCGTAATACAGATATTTTTCTTTTTCATTTGCAACGCTGAAATTGCTACCACGCCCATTCTTTTTTAACTTTTTTTTTAACAGAATAATGTTAGAAATCATTTCAGTACAGGAAAAGTACCCCTTTGCAAACAAAGCCATGATCGCATTTTTTTGTGTGTTAATCATTGATATACTCTTCGGACACCAGATAAACTACATAGTATTTGGGATTTTTGTTATTAGCACACTGGATATGCCTATCTGAGGACCATTGTCCTTTGTCTTTCTTTCTTCACCTAGTAATTTAACTTATCCATGTTGATTGCAGTCTGCAGATAGAACCTTGGATGCGCCCGACCTTCTGGATGATTATTACTTGAATCTATTGGATTGGAGTTCCACCAATGTTTTGTCCATAGCCCTGAACGACACTGTATACTTGTGGCATGCTTCTGATAGCTCTATATCTCAGCTTCTGATTGCAGATGAAGAAGAGGGTCCCGTTACCAGCGTTAGTTGGGCACTCGATGGGAGGCAAATTGCCGTTGGGTTGAATAATTCTGTTGTACAGTTATGGGACTCGCAATCTGATAAAAGGGTAAATAAAACTTGTTTATCTCTGCCAAGGTTTTCTCATTCTAATATAATGGCAATCGCTAAATTTGATATGATACAACTGCAGCTAAGAGCCTTGAAAGGTCATCATGAGCGTGTTGGTGCACTTGCTTGGAATGGTCCTATTCTCACCACAGGAGGACTGGATGGGATTATAATCAATCATGATGTTCGCATCCGTGACCACATTGTTCAAACATACAAGGGACATACCCAGGAGGTTTGTGGATTGAAATGGTCTCCTTCTGGCCAACAACTTGCAAGTGGGGGAAATGACAATCTACTGTACATTTGGGACAAGAGCATGGCATCCCATAATCCTTCCTCTCAATATTTCCACCAATTAGATGAACATTGTGACGCAGTCAAGGCCTTGGCATGGTGCCCTTTCCAGAACAATCTTTTGGCATCTGGTGGAGGGAGTTCAGACGGTTCTATAAAGGTTTGGAACACTCAAACAGGTGCCTGCCTGAATACCGTCGACACCCATTCCCAAGTCTGTTCATTGCTGTGGAATAGACATGAGCGCGAGTTATTGAGTTCGCATGGGCTAAATCGGAACCAGTTAACCTTATGGAAATACCCATCCATGGTGAAAATTACTGAACTTACAGGGCATACTGCTAGAGTTCTTCATATGGCACAGGTATGAAAATTTATGCTTTTTATGAGTACTTATGCATGCATACATTTTTTCCCTTTAGATTTGTCCTAACGACCCTTACCATTGATTTACTTCTTCAGAGTCCTGATGGGTACACAGTCGCGTCAGCTGCAGCAGATGAAACACTCAGGTTTTGGCAAGCTTTTGGGGCTTCCGATGCCTCAAAGAAGACTAAGACTAAAGATGCAAAAGAGGCTTTCAACATGTTTCATACTCAAATCCGCTAAGAAGTATCTGTCCAAATTCATGGAATCAGGATGGATATACTCAAATCCGCTAAGAAGTATCTGTCCAAATTCATGGAATCAGGATGGATGTTCAACTGAAGGTAGTAATTAGATGTTCTTTTTTCTGTTTACAAAGCTCTTTTGCAGGCACTCTATAGTTCTGTTGGATTTTCCTGTAGCAAATTCCAATTTCTTCTTTGTAATATAGCATGAATTGTGTACAGAGGGGCTTGCAAGTTTCATGCTCACATCCGCCAAGTATTTGTCCAGATTCATGGAATCAGAATGGATGTTCAACTCAAGGTAGTAATTAGATGTTTTATTTTCTGCTTGCAAAGCTCTTTTGCAGGCGCTCTATAGTTCTGTACTCATAGTATGAATTGTGTATTTTATCTATTGTGGACCCTGATGGAACAATGTTGCAACAGCTTTGTGAGACAATGATCCATTTCTTCAGCTGCGTGATAAGCTTTAAAGTGGTTTGGCAAGTCTTTGAAACTTCAAAGACTTCCAAAAATGATACGTTATGGCTGTTAGCAAGTATCTGATTCACATCTATAAAAAGGCCTCCATGCTTCTACACATGGAATGATGATGAGGGGATGCTCAATGTTGCAGGTAATGCTTGAATTATTTATCTTGTTCATTAGCTGTAAGGAACTTCTATCTATATTTTTATCTCCTGTATATTTTATTTCTGTAATATGATACACTATCCCATCATGCAATTCTTGTCAAGTGTGCATTCTCATAGGATATTGATTGATATTAATCAGAGTAACTAATCACATACATAAGTACTACTCTGACTCATGTGGCTACAATTCTAACATTAAAAAATATTGACTGCACTGAACTGACTAACTTCTTAAAGAAGCAGACACTAAATTGAGAGCTTCTCATGTCCTGCCAGGACAGGCAATATGGACATTGTGTGTTGTGTACCTGTTGCGAGGTCATGTCCATGGTTTTAAACCTTGGCTCTCATGGAACTGCTGGCTTCATCAATAATCCTTGTCCTGTGTCTCCAAACAAATCTTGAATTTTTGTGGAAATTGTTTATGCTTCTTGTATCCACTGATCATCTCTTGCCTCCAGTTACTAATATATGTTATTTGGCTGTTTGACTGATGAGCCATTACATTCTGTATTCCTCTGCTATCATGGATTTGTCTTCCTGATCAATCACGATTGCCCTATGTCGCCAAACACATCTTGAATGTTTGTCGAAATAGTTGACGCTTATTGGTCCTATCTGGTCATTATATCTTGCCTATGATTACTGACATTTATTATTGGGCTCTTGGAGAGACCAGTCAGTCTTATCCTGTATTTCTTTGCATTTAAAATCGGTTCAAGTTCTGGCATTTTTGCTTTGTCCGATAGCCATCCTGTGCCTGTATTTTTCTATGAAACTTTGATGGTTTTTGGAGTTGTTGCGACTCCTCCATCTGGGTTCCCGCTGTATTCTTGCCATATTTTGGCTTGCATGACACAATTTTTTTTCATACTCTACGTTCAGCTAATTAGAATATTTGCAGTTACCTCTGAATTAAACATACCCATCTCTACTATTTCATGGATGTTCTCATTTTTTTTTTTTTAATTTCCTAAATGTGTTTTGTAATACCTTTCTTACCAGATAATACAAGTTACCACTACCATGTAAATCAAATTAAGTTGAAATTTTAATCATGGTTTCATTTTTTTATTTTCACTTCCCCTGTAAATTTTGGTAATAAATTCAGTTAATGATGAATCGGATGAAATTGTGTCTTTGCCCCTTCTTAAATTACCTTCAAGGTAATTTAAAGGAAATACTGACAGGTATACTGGTAGCATTCAGTTTGTCAGATTTATTCATAATTTGCAGATGATTTATAATTTATTATATATGGCTGATTGATAATATTACCATTTACGAGATGTCTAGCAAACACATTTTCATTCATTTAATCAACAGTTAAAATTGGATCAATGAGATGTAATCCGCAAATGAGGTCTGTGAAAAATCAGTGGAAATAATTAAGATAAATTCTAGGTTTTCCTCTAGAAGCAGGCTAAATGACACATTGTCAAGTATTTCAATCTAATGTAGCAAAATTTATTAAATGAAAGACATTTTGAGTTTGCAGGATACTGTTTAATTTGTTATGCATTGCTATACTTAGCACTTCCATAACATTTGTCTAACACAATGAATTATTTCTCTTTAGTACACAGGTTAAAGAAGATAGTTCAAGGTGCCTTTAAGGAACATGGGATCTTGATAGCATTCTAAGATGTTGGAGGATGGGTTCAACTCTCCTAAGAAGAATCATATGGAGAAGAGTAGCATAGTTCCTCAATTGCATTTTTTAAATGTCAAGATCCTAAGGTGCGCTCTTTTGTTATTAGTTCTGTACTTAGCTAGTTGTGCTAGAATTTTCCAGCACAATTAAATTGGTAAGTGTTTCTGGTTGATACTATCTATGATTCATCTTTATTATGTTTTATGGCATGAATTGTCTTGTAATTTCATTTTATTGTATTGCATTCTTTACTGACAATTGTCTCATTGTAGCTCCTCCCTCTTCCCTTTGGGCATTGATAATCAATATCTATTGATGTCTGTCCCATAATATTCCAACGGCATTTTTCAATGCCACCAATCGAAAGGAAATTTTTCCACCTTTCAGCTTCTTAAATTGAAATCAACTTGAAGTCTTTCTTGGATTAATGTTCAAGGCATTGTGAATAACCAAGATACATGAAAAAATGTTGATGAGCAGTCTCCATTACTTCAAAGCTTTTGATCATTTTTTTTGAAAGGTCAATGCCTGTGTGTGGATATAAATCCAAGTGTTTAGATACAGATTTTCTGAAAATAGTTTAACTTTCAAAATTCTGTTGTTATTCTGGTGCTTAGGGTTCTGAATTACAATTTCTCATTGAATCGAATTGCCTTGTATTTTCCTTTACTGAATCTACAATATATACATTTCACTGGCGTAAATCATAATATGAATGAAGTTCTGGAATTACATATGGGATCTATCTAATTCAATTCTCAGATTCTTTAATTACTCTTGAAAACAACTATGAGTTGTAGTGAACATTTCTTTAGAATAAAATGTTTTAAAAACAACTGTGAAAAGTGAACTGCATAATTTCTTTTAATTTTCATACATAATGGTGTAATGCTTAATATATTTTACTTTATTATTAAGGTGTAATGCATCAATATATTTTATTGTATTATTAAGGTGTAATGCTTCAATATATTTTATTTTATTATTAAGGTGTAATGAGTCAATATATTGTATTTTATTATTAAGACTAGATATTTATTATAAATCCATAAATTAAATATCATAAATTCTTAAATTGTCATCATTATTATTATTTTTAAATTTATCCTTAAAAAATAACCATTTTAACATGAAAACACAAAAAGTGCATAACTCCCAAAAATAAGTTTTTGAATATGTACAGTGAATATTGTGAAAATCTAACAAATAAATATAAGGTTTAAGGTTCAGTATAAAGTGGAATATTTTAAAATGGTATTGAAAACATGGTATTAGATTGGATAAATAAATGTATGTTTTGGATAGTCAAAACATTTGAAGATGGATTGGACAACAATTATATGAAACATGTACAAGTATGATATTTAGGTGTAATTATATGTTTTATTTTATATGGACTTGCAAATATGAACATTGCAGGTCTTTTATGAATTTTTATTTTTATATCTTAAAATTGTATTGCAGAATTTTCAATGTGACATATATATGGAATATATCACCTCTAATTGCAATTATTATTAATTATTTTTATTATTCTTACTAGTTTAGAATAATATTGCAGAAATGTCAATGTGACAAATACATGGACTATATCACATCTAAATTGTACTCATCTATCAATTATTAAAGCCTTATATATCAAGGTAGGCCGGGGGAGGTTTCAAAAGTATTGCAATTACAATGCATTGATAAAAATATCAAATTGTGTAAGACAACAAAAGGGATGGAGGGGTTAGCTTTGCAATGAGATGGATCGTGATTTTGACATGTGGATATTGCAATTAAAGGTTAGCCACAAGACCATTGTGACCTAGACTTAGTGATGGAGGTACAAGCAAGCAACTATTGCTGATTTAGAGCTTTCATCAATAACAATAAGTGAAATTGTATATGATTATGTAACTACACATTATATAAAGTAGTGTTGGATTTTGGCCTGCCTAACCTAAAATCCTTTTTATCATACTTTATGTTCAATAGATTGGAATGTTTGCTAGTACCTCTAAAACCTAACATACCAGTCATTATTTCATGAAGCTTATACTTTTTTCCTTTTCCATTGTAGTGTGTCATACCTTTATGTATGCCAAGTAGTGGAGAATGAAAAATTAGATTCACTCAAATTTGAATCATGGTTTAATTCTTTTATTTTCACTTCCAAATAAATTTCTGTAATGAATTTTGCAAATGATGAATAAGAAATACTTGGATGAAACTCTTGTTGTTTTCTTCTTAATTCTAAGGTAATTCAAAGGAAATATTGACAGGTGTCTTAACTTAATGTAGCAGCATTTAGTTTTTAGATTAATTCATCAATAACAATAAGTGAAACTGTATATGATTATGTAGCTACACATTATATAAAGTAGTGTTGGATTTTGGCATGCCTAACCTAAAATCTTTTCTATCATACTTTATGTTCAATAGATTAAAATGTTTGCTATTACCTCTAAAATCTAACATAACCATCACTAGTTCATGTATGTTATACATTTTTCCTTTTCCAAAGTAGTGTTTTATACCTTTAAGTATGCAAGTAGTGGAGATTTTCATTAGGAGATAAATTATATTTACTTAAATTTGAATCATGGTTTAATCCTTTTATTTTCACTTCCCAATAAATTTTGGTAATGAATTTTTCAAATGATGAATAAGAAATGCTTGGATGAAAATCTTGTTGTTTTGTTCTTAGTTCTAAGGTAATTCAAAGGAAATATTGGCACGTGCCTTAACTTAATGTAGCAGCATTTAGTGTTTTAGATTAATTCAAAATTTGTCAATGAATTATAATAATAAAACAACACTAATAATTCAAGCCACTAATATGAGTATCTATCTTAACATAAAAACATCTCCTTCATGTATGGTGACTTTCAAGTTAGGATTGCCAAATTCATCCATGTTTCATGGGAGTAATTGCAAACATGAAAATTAATTGGTAATTCTTTCACTTCACTTTATTGATTCACATTAGATTAGTTATGTAAGATTTGTCGGATATGGTTTTTGGTAAGAGACTCTTATGTTCCTTCCTTTTAATTGTTGATACATAGGATTCCATGCACATGCATTTTATACAAAATTTACATCCATTTTCTTTCATAATAGTTATCTGATGTAATCCTTACATTTAATTCAATTTGAAAATTCTTTATTTGCACCTTGTATTAGCAACTTCTTAAGTATTTAACCAAAGGCATAATAATGGGATCTTGTAAAAATATAATGTTTTACAAACATTTTTTTGTTTGTAAGCTTGACGGGGCTACGTCTTCATCATGTCCAATATCTCACCCCGATTAGGGCGGGGAATTGAATTAGTGACTTCACTTCAAGGAGTGCCTGAACATAGCACCCGGTCACTATCTATCCAAGACCCCGTGGACAATGGTTTATAAACATTAAATTGTTCAATTTATATTGTTTTTAGTATATATATATATATGAAGTAATTATATTATATTATTAGTATAAATTAATCTAAATAAATGCATATCAAATATTTGTAAGGTAAAAAATTAGCCTTAAATAGTAAACATGTGTATTTATAGTGGGAAAAACCTTAAACAAAGGAAAATAACCCACTCTTAAACATAAAAAGTGCATCTATCTCGATCCACCATTAAATTCATCATACAACTTATTATAGTTACCAAAATCCTTAAAAAGCACAAATCTTGATCCTTTTTCCCCCTCCATTTGCCTTCTACTATTTCACTAGATATATACAATAAGGTTGCTTGCAGGGGCATTTCATCAATGTGAAAGTGCTCATCATGCTTGTTTTGTTCTTGATTTAGGGGTCTCATTAATTCAAAAGTAGATTTTTTTTTCCTTCAACTAATTTATAAATGAGAGTCTTATAGCCCACCCACTTTGCCAACATGGATTGTCTATGGAAATTAACTTCTGATTTTTTTTTTGTCACGTACACAAATCTTTGTTCTTGGAATGGATACAATGTCTCCATTCTCAATGAAGGCTAGTTCCAAAAACTTCTAATGGTATGTGCAAGTTCAAATGATTGCCCATTTAGAGATAATCCACTATGCCTACCCATTTCCACCAACAAGGATCTCTATGTAGATAAGATAATTGGTTTTTTTATTTCATATTTGAGACTTATGCATGAAATGTCATTGGGTGGGGAGATATCTAGAGCTACTACATCCATTTATATTATATCTCATTCTGAACCAATTTCTAATGTCCATCATCAAGAATGATTTGTTCTTTGTTGTTGATATAATATGGGTGTAGATTTTATCAACTACTAATCACCAGCATGCATGAGAGGATGTCTCTATTGCATACTTGGTTCATTGCTCAACTATTTTTTTGTAATGCCAATTAAGTAGAAATATCTCTATTTAACATAAGCACTCCAAATTTGTTCTGAAGTTGAGTTTATCTTCTACTTATGACACATCTAATACAAGAGTAGAGGAAAAAATTACTCTGATCCAAAATGTCAATTGAAGTTCTATGCTTGAATTTCATCTACATGACACTCCTACTCAACCATGCAAAAATCATATATCTACTCTATTATTTGAAAGTGCTTACACAACACTCTATGGTCTTATATGTGCAAAAACAACTTTAGTGGTAAACTTTCGCATACATACATCTATCTATTACTTCCATTAATAATATGCATCATTATGTTGAGAGACACTTTACAATCCAATATGGGGGGGTGTTGTCATGTTATTGTTAAATAACAATATATTAAAACTAAAATAAAAGGATACTCCATTCAAAAAAAATTAAAAAATCCAAGTCATCTTTAGAGTAAATCTACATTTATGTTTTTGAGTTAGAAGTAGAAATAATTGTCAATTTTACATAATAATAATAATAATAGTAATAATAATAACGAAGATTTACTTTTGATTATGAGTTCGTCATGGAAGTAGAAAAAAATGTTTTCTTATTTAGATTCTTAACAATGAAGACTTATTAATAAGCTCATAAGTTACTAATGAAACTAGAAAAAATATTGTTTTTATTAGTTAAAAAGGAACTAAAAAATGTACTTTATTCATAGTTGATTGCATGGAGAGTAACGAGGTGCTATACAACCCATTATGACAACAAAAATAAATAACTATACATCTACATATGCCCATGAAAATAAAAAATACAAATAAACAAAATAAATAAATAACTACATATATACATGGCAACATCTAAAAAAAACAACTTAAATCCATCATAAACTATCAAGATGGATCTAATTTCTCAGGGTATAATTTTTTTTTATCATTTAATATGAAGGAAATAATACATGACATGTAGTTAAATAGTAACAAAATTACACCTTAAGAAATATTATCCCTCTAGGTCCTTGATAGATTTGGGTTTAAAATGAATCTACGTTGATAGTACTACCAACAATTACTTAAACAAACCCTTCATGC
This sequence comes from Pinus tabuliformis, assembly GCA_031772625.1. Taxonomy (NCBI): domain Eukaryota; kingdom Viridiplantae; phylum Streptophyta; class Pinopsida; order Pinales; family Pinaceae; genus Pinus; species Pinus tabuliformis. The sequence continues at coordinate 1,190,755,386 of CM062813.1, read as the reverse complement.
ACAATTCAAAAAATACACAATGCCCAATTTAGAATTAAATACAAATATATATGTCCTTGGAGTTGCCATGGGGGATTACCACACTAACAATCCTGGGAGTGAGTTGTAGTTAAGACTACTTAAGGATTTAAAGGGGTCTATGCCCATACCAAGGATACCATATTATATTGACAATATGATCCAAATTATAGGAAATGGTGGTGGAGGTTTAAATCATTGATTTGATGAATAAAAGAGAATGATGTATGGAATAGCCATGAACCACTTATAGCCCATATAATGTTATAGTATTCTCTTTTTTTTTTGCATTTACATAGTTGGATTTTAGGCAAACCAACATTCAAAGTGCCAATTACTTAATTTATAAATGCAATAGGTAATTAAATAATTGATCCAACACATATTTAATCACCTAGCAACCAATGTATAACCTCTAGGAAATGTAAGGTAGCCTACCAAAGCATATACAACCTATGTATGGCTTGTACGACCCCATAGATAGGTAAAATGCACCATATTGTTGACTATGGAGCCTACTTATCTTCTTGATTAAAAGGTCTTATTTTTATCCATGTTTGTATCCTAGTTCCTAAAGGTGGGCGTGAGAGAGGGGTGGGGGGAGTGGGTGTGAGGGGGAGGGGGAGTGGGGTGGGGGGTAGGAGGCTTACCCCCCAACAACTATTGCTAGGGGGTCCATGAGGGCTAGAAATGATTGTTTAGAGTCCTCCTTGGTTAGGGGTTCAAGGAAGTGCCTCCGGAGATACATTTTTGGAAACAAGTTATTGTAAAATATTGTAATTTTGTAGTCGATAGGGGCCGGTCATCATTAAATTGTAGATATAATGCTAGAATTTACGTTGGGGTTTTTTTTCTAGAAGAAATCCTTCTTTTTATGATGCCATTGTATTATGACTATGGATTATTGAGAAAGCATTGTAATTGAGAGATGCGAATATGAGAGAGTGAAGAGGAAGTTGCAAAAAATGTGTTGTAAGATATATTCCTTCATTTTGTTGCATAGATTAAAAAGAATGATTGGTTGTTTCTTTGTGGACATAGCTAAATCGGGTGAACCACATATATTGGAGTCTGCTTTGTATTGTGTCATTCTATTTTTTATTTTTTCATTTGTTTTAATTTATTGTGCCATGATATTATTCTTGGCAAATGGTATCAAATCCAAAGGTTTCTTTGATTGATAAAACTCATAATAGGAAATAAGGTTTCCTACTTCAACTAGGAGCAATAGTGGAAGAAGGTTTTAGGGTTGAGAAGTTTAATGGTTAAAACTACCAACTATGGGATTTGCAAATGGAAGATTATCTATATCGATTTTTTTCTCCTACCATTGGCCATAATAGAAAAATAGGCAACAACTATGAAAGACAAAGAATGGCAGATTCTTGATAGAAGGGAATTGAGAACAATACAAATATACTTGGTGGCATCAACAACTTTCAACATTTCAAAATAAATGGCAATATAGTGATTGATGAAGGCATTAAATGAACTTAATCCCTCAATTTCCAACAAATTTTTCATATGAAGCATTTATTTAATATGAATATGATCCATAACCCCTTGAGGGAAACTCAATTAGTGATCACTGTGAAAACGAAGTGTTATGCACCACGAGATTCTAGGTTCAAATCCCCTAAGTTTACCCATGGCCACTTGTTTGGGGCATCATGGTTCACTTAGGGGTTATAGTGGTAGTGGTCAGAATTGACCAATATGTCACACGAGTACGAGACCAACTCAATTTTTGATTCCTATAGTAAACAAACAACGAATATGATCCATAAATAGTCATGGATATTCCATTACAATGTTTGTCACAATAGATATGATAAAATAAACTAAAATTTATGCTATGGGGATTAATTTTCCTTTGCTTCCAAATTTAATAATTATTGTTTTTTCGTTATCCATGTAATAAATAAAATGAAAAAAATAGCGAAAAATAAAATATTATCACACATCAACCACCAATGAACACAAGATATGCTCTCAGAAACACTTGCAAGAGAAAGAATAGCTACAAGGTGAGGTTTTTTTGCTTTCTCTTTCTCTGTAATGGAAATAATGCAAGTATAAAGGAGAAGGCACTCTCTATGGAGTTGCTTGAGGCTTGTGGATTCATAGGATACTATAGAACACTAGATCTCTTTGTTATTCTCTCTCACTCCCACTTCCATTTGTCTTTTTCTACTATGGAACATGTTAGAATCGAAATGAATGAAACCTTCTTTTCCTTCTAGTGGATTGATTATAACATTGTTTGATAGCCAACTAAGGGTTAGGTTTGACTCCTTCAACTCTTAATCAGAGTTAAAAATTTGACCCCTCTAGAGACTTCTTCAAATTCCCATGTGGCTAGCCCCATATGCATGAGTAATAGGGTCTAACCTAGCATCCACTTGAACCATGGTGGTTAATCATGATAGGTCAATTTCTATTTGGCTTAACTTTTCCATATGAACTCCAATTGATGTGATTCTTACACCATTGGAAATGTTAGTAAGAGTAGAATAATTTCACATGGTTTTTCACTTTGGTGAGAAATATTTACCCCCCAAAAATGTCATTTAACTCATCAAAATGGCCCCAAAATGTTTTTTACTGCAATTCTCCAAACCAGGTCTCATTAATAAAACTAGTCTTGCAAGTTTGTTCCTTCACTTTTTCCACTTTGGAAGCATCAATATAGATTTAAAATAATAAAATTATCCATTCTAAATTACACCTCTCTATTTTGGGAGTTTTTTGGTCTATAAAATCTTTTATTAAATGAGGTAAGGTTCCTTGGAGTACCATTTAGCCTTGTCTCGAAGTTGTCCTTTCAACCCAATTTTCCAAAGATGATGTTTTCCTTGTCTTATAGTTATATACTCTTCTACAAAATTGTATCCTCTTACAACTAGGCTTAGGAATATGGGGATAGATACTCTATGGAAGGATGGACTCACTCCTCTTCTTGATCCAACATGGAAGATGTAGAAATTTTACTAGAGAGAAATAATATTTTATACAGAGTAAAATTAAACCAACAAAAAAACACAAAGCATAAATACAATCCACACAATATTGACCGTAGGAAAAACCCAACTTCGAGGAAAATCCAAACTAATGGAATTCCATCAGATCCCTTGGCCAAAACCTAGCCAAGCTAGCCAAGTGAGGCTTCACCCTCACATCCCCTAGCCCATTAAAATAGAGTTACTCCCATCCTTTTAAAGGCTCTATTACATGAATTCCATGGGAACAAAACCATGGGAAACCAAAAAACTATTGATTTTTGTAGCTTGGGAGGTACTCCAAGCCTTAGGGTTTGGGGTTTAGAGGGAAAAGTGCCACAAGGATCACCTGTGGGCTTGGAACCAAAGGTAGGGGTTTTTCACCCATCGGGATTTGGGCCAACACCATGAAGGATTTCAGCATGAGAATATTTGAGGTGATAGAGCTTGGCATTCTGATTCCAATGCTCCCAAGATCACTCAAATCGGAGCTCTAGTAAGGACAGAACGTGGGACTAGAGACATGTCTCTTCAAATGAATTCATGGATCCCTCTTTATGTGTATATATAGAGGTGGAGTGGAGGACTTATTCCTCATCCAAGAGCATCAAATACCACATATCTGGAATTAGGCTGAGCTCTAGAAAGGATAAAACGTCGGACTGGAAGGACTGTTTTGGAGAGTATTCGATCCTCAACAGGGCAGAGACACCACAACAAGGAGGCCGCAATCTTGGAGGTAAGTTCTGGGCTATTTTTATGGGCATTTTATATGATTTTAGGTTCGAGTTGAGCATAAGAGACAATCGCAATAGAGAAGGGGTGTTAGGGATTGTTTGAATGTGGTTTAGGATATTACCTATGTTTGTGAGGCCACAAGAGACTGAAGTAGGCCACAGTCCTTGCTGTACCTAGAATAAGGATAAATGAAGATTTAAGGACTGAACAGGGGTCTCAAGGGACAATGTCATAAAGGAGGAAACTCACGGAACTATGCCGCAACAAGTGAAGGAGGTTTTGGAGAAGAAGAGAGGGGTTGTTGCAACATGTAATGATTCCCTAATGAGAACCAAATCTACAACAATCAAAGAGATCCATGAGCAAGGTATGTATTGATTTTGTTTGGTTTATTTGATGTGCGGGATCATGTCCTAGTTTGGATCAGAGTATTGTGTCCTGTGGAAGACATGTATTGGAGTTGACTTGGGTGGCGAGAAGACTTCAATTTGGAGCATATTTTGCAGTGAAGTATTGGCCATCATTGGTCTGGTGGAGGGCAACGTGTTGGTAGCCCAAAGTAGCACTAGACATGATATCTTGAAGTGACGAAGGGGAGGTAAAGGTTGGGTGAATTTTGGTTCTGAAGTGTAGTGTCTCAATGGAGAAAGGTGACTTCTAGCCTGGCAGTTTGGAGCTCAGGAATTAGGCCTATCCAGAGAGCAGATTGGATCAGCCCATGTACGTGCTACAAAAGTTACTCACAACAATGTTAGCTAGCGGCCCTCCTGGAGTCTCAATGTGTTGCCCTTTGAAGGACTAAGGATCAGCTAGTGAGCAATATGGGAACAAAGGACGAATAGGAGAAGATACATCATCAAGTTTATGTAACATGTTTTTCATTATATCTTGTATACCATAGATTGTTGTATTATTCAGATTTGGTTTAATATAATGAAGATTGGGTTGTACATTATTGTACAATATTTGTTAAAAATTGTGTATACTTGTGTACAAGTGATTTATTGCTTTATATTTTCTACTATGGAAAGTAGTTCTTGTTGAGATTCTTGGTTTGGTAGCATCGTATTTTTTAAGATTCTAACAAAGACCCAAGATCATGGAAATTAAAAATGGTATCAAAGTGTGTCTCATCTACTTTGTAAGTCAGTGAATTAGAGTTGTGCATAGAGAAGTACATCTTAAGATGGAGTTGGTAACATTGTAGGTGACAATGTCGAAGTTGCATGCTGGAATATGTTATGAGGACAAATTGGAGGGGTTGTCCAACTATAGTCCGTGGTAGGAAATATCATGTTGGTCTTGCAGGTTAACATGATCTAGGAGTTTGCCGAGAAAGCCGTCAAGAAGCCAATTGACCCAAAGGAGCTAGAAGAGTACAAAGATTTGGATACGAGGGCGAGATCGATCATACTAGATGGTGTGAAGGATGCCCTAATACCTCATTTGTTCGGGAAGAACACTGCACATGAGATGTGGATGGCTCTTCAGAATTTCTTTCAGAATAAGAAAGAGAATTAGGTATTGGCATTGGAGGATAAATTCAAGTACACCAAGATGATAAAGGGTGAATGCATGAATTCGTATCTCACAAGATTGTCTCAGGTCAAAGATGAGATTCATGTCGTTAGTGTGACTATTTCAGATGGAGATATGGTGAGGATTGACTTGAAAGGGTTCACTGAGAAATGGAAGCCCTTCATAAAAGGGATTGTTGCCAGAGAGAAGTTGCTAGACTGGAATAGGTTGTGCAATGAGTTCATTCAGGAAGAGTTGAGAGATGAGGATCTTCATCCAAAGAAGAGGACTTTTGGTGATGACATGGCACTTGCAGCACGAATGAAGGGTAAGAAAAAGAATGACTTGAGTAAGGTCAAGTGTTTCAACTGTGCTGAGATGGGTCATTTTTCATCGAGATGTCTGATGAAGAAGAAGGGAGATGACAAGAAAAAGAAAGGAAAGTAGGTCGTTGATGTTTCCACTTCGACTGAGATAGATGATCTTACCAAGAGATTGGAGGAGGAGGACTTTGCTATGATCTCTCATTTCTCACAGGGTATTGTCGATGAGGATGGATGGTACATGGACAGTGGTGTGACAAAACATATGACAGGGTCACATGAGTTTTTTGAGACTCTAGCTGAATGGGACTTGAAGTTGCACATGGTGTTGGGTGACAAGAGTCAGAAGGAGATCCAAGGATCGAGTTTGTGCCATTCAGGATGGAGACATGACGTGTGATGTAGGTCTAGGATGTAATGTTTGTACCAGGACTCAGATATAGCGTGATTTCTATCTCGATGATCGAGAGGAAGGGGTTTGAGGTCTTGTGCCTGGATGGGAAGGAAAGACTCTGGCCCAGATGCTCTAAGTCCGATGGGCTTGTACTCCGAGTTAGAGAGCATGGTCTATATAGGTTGACAGGCAAGCCTATGGATCATGAGAAGCAATTGTAGGTTCCAAAGATGTAGGAGAAGGTGCAGGTGCAAGCTTCAGAGGAGTAGGTACAGGTTCCCGAGAAGAAGGAACACCTTCCTGAGAAGAAGGTCGAGGTTCAAGAGACTAGGAGGGATTCGAGTTCAAGAGGGAGCTTGTAGGTTCAGAGGGAGACTCTGTAGTCCAAGAAGGGTGCATGGTTAGTGGGGAGAAAGGGTGATCCTAAAACTTCCAAGAAGGAATCATGGAGAGAGTGGAACACATTACAGGATACGAAGAAGAAGGAGGATGCTTCTAGTGACAACAACACTTCCGTGAAGAGCGTAGTTCGCAAAACAAGGATTGTTGTGATTGTGAGTGCCAGGAGTTGGGCAAGTGTTGTGAATAGTGATGATGATGTTGAGTTACTTCCTAGTCTTGGAAGTACCTCCCTCGCTAAGAGGAAGTACTGGTTTGTGTAGCTTGGTAGGTACTCCAAGCCCTAGGGTTCGAGGTTTGGAGGGAAAAGCACCACAAGAGTCACTTGTGGGCTTGGAACCCAAGGTAAGGGTTTTGCACCCATCGAGATTTGGGACAAAACCATGAAGAATTTGAGCATGAGAAAATTTGAGGTGATAGAGGTTGGTGTGTCGATTCCAACGCTCCCAAGATCACTCAAATTGAAACTATAGAAAGGACAGAACATGGGACTAGACACATGTATCTTCAAATGAATTCGTGGAGTCATCTTTATGTGTATATATGGAGGTGGAGTGGAGGACTTATTCCTCATCCAAGAGCATCAAATACCACAATACATCTCTGAAATTAGGCCGAGATCTAGAAAGGACAGAACATGGGACTGAAAGGATTGTTTTGGAGAGTATTTGATCCTCAACAGGGCCGAGACACCACAACAAGGAGGCTTCAAGCTTGATGGTAAGTTATAGGCTGATTTTATGGGAATTTTATATGATTTTAGGTGTGAGTTGAGCATAAGAGACAATCGTAGTAGAGAAAGGGTGTTAGGGATTTTTGGGGGTGGTTTAGGTGAGGATGTTACCTCTATTTGTGAGGCCGCGGGAGATTGAAGCACGTCACAGACCTTTTTGTCCCCAGAACAGAGATAAGTGAAGGTTTAAGGACTGAACAAGGGTCTCAAGGGGAAACTTCATAAAGGAGGAACCTCAGGGAACTAAGCCGCAACAAGTGAAGGAGGTTTTGGAGAAGAAGAGAGGGGTTGTTGCAACATGTAATAATGCCCTAACCAAAACCAAATCTACAACAATCAAACAGATCCATGAACAAGGTATGTATTGATGGTGGTTGTTTGATTTGATGCATGTAATCGTGCCCTAGTTTGGATCAGAGTATTGCAGCCTGTGGGTGGCGAGAATACTTCAATTAGGAGTAGATTTTGCAGTGAAGTATTGGGTATCATTGGTCTCATGAAGGGCAGCTTGTTGATAGAAGTGACGAAGAGAAGTTTAAGGTTGGGTGAATTTTGGTGCCGAAGTACACTACCTTTATGGAAAAAGGTGACTGATAGCCTAGCAGTTTGGAGCTCAGCAATTAGGCCTACCCAAATAGCAGATTGGATCAACCCATGTACATGCTACAAAATTGACGTGCTGCCGTGTTAGGTGGAAACCCTCTTGGAGTAGCAATGTGTTTTCCTTTGAAGGACTAAGGGGCAGCTAGTGAGCAGTGTGGGAGCAAAGGACCGATAAGACAAGTTACGACATAGATTTTGCGCAACATGTTTGTCATTGTACTTTGTATACCATAGATTGTTGTATTATTCAGATTTGGTTTAATGTAACGAAGATTGGGTTTTACATTATTGTACAATATTTGTTAAAAATTGAGTATAGTTGTGTACATGTGATTACTGCTTTATATTTTCCGTTGTGCAAAGTAGTTCTTGTTGAGATTCTTGGTTTGGTAGCATCAGAGATTTTAAGATTCTAACCTAGACTTGAGATCATGGAAATTCAATAAAAACCATGGGACAAAAACCACTAATGTTGAGTTACTCAAATTTGACTCTTTCCTTGAGTCAAGTTTACCTAAACATCCCCTCTTAAACCTTGAGTTTGGGTTCTCTAGACCAAATCCAATCAAACCGAAGAAGTGAGTTAGTCCCGCTTACTCTAGCCCTTACCCCCCTCAAAAATTTTACCCATGCTATTTTCTAACATGGCATGCCCCCTATCATTTAGGTCTAACATTAGACTTTACTAAAAACTTCCCACGGGTACACATGCCTTAACGGGTATTACAATAATATTCCAATTTACATGCAATAATTTTTACTACTTTGTAATAATTTGTCTTTTTTGCTCTCCTTATATGATCATCCTCTTGCCTTGACACACTATAAGCTTCATGATTTCCTCTCTAGTGTTGAATTTCATGACTGCATTTGACCAATGAAACGGTTATTTCATTTAAGTATTCCTTTAAACACTTTGTGTGAAACCACCACCTATGATTTATCTCTCTATGGATCTACACACCATTGCATTCTTCTCTCACTACGTGTAGCCAAGCCTTCGGTCTCTAGAAACACAGACCTCCACCTTTATTCTATACTATATATATATATATATATATATATACACTGACCTTTAGATAAAATCACAGAAGCAAGCTCTTAATAGAATCATAACCATGTTAGCATTGAAGAGCATCGTGGCTACCATATCCAACCCGAAGGTTGTCCTATTAACAATCATCAACCATTCCCTAGGTTATAACTCAAATAACTGATTCTCCACCATGGTTGTGGCCAAAATCTTGGCCACTATGAGCATTAGAGAAGTTTTGAGGTATAAAATGGGCCTCAAAACAAGAATGTACAACCAAAATCAAATTTATAAGAACCAATAGGATTCAAGATGATGATTTCAACCATGGAGAATGAATCACGATTTTTGGAGTAAAAAGGTAAAAGGATTAAAAAATTAATTTTTCAATGGAAAGAGGAAGGAGCCCACGAAATCATATTAAGTCAAGAAAAGACATATCCAAATCCAGATTAGGGATATTGTACTAGAAATGTGGGAAGAAAGGACACCTGAAGAAAGGCTGTAAATCTCGAAAGGGAAAATAAGGAGATCTACACCAAGATAACAATAATGAAGCGAATGTGACAAGGGATGTGTTGCAAGATGATTTGGTTCTTTAATTAGATAATATTATTGATGCCTAGGTGGTAGATTCAGGGGCCTCATTCGATGCCACACCTGATACGAAACTTTTTCGTGACTATGTTGAAGGAGATTTTGGACAGGTTCATCTCGGTGATGATAAACCCTGTAAAATCATTGGAATGTGTAAGGTTTTTATAGAGAAACACAACAGAAACCAATTAGTATTGAAGGAGGTAAGGCATGTTCCAGATACGAAGAAAAATATAATTTCAATAGGGAAGTTGGGTGGTGAAGGTTGTGTAACTACTTTTACAACCAAAACCTGGAAGGTCACTAAAGGATCCCTGGTAATAAAAAAAGGAGAAAAGTTTGGTACATTCTATTTATGCAATAGTATTTCTAATTTTGTTAATTCTTTAACCTCCACGGGAGTAGATACGACAATTTGACATCATAGGCTCGGGAACATGAGTGAGAAGGGGATACAAATTCTTCACTCAAGAAATTTGTTGCCAGGTTTGAAGCATGTTGATTTGGATTTTTTTGAATTTTTTTTTTAAGGAAGATAGAAGAGAGTCAAATTTATCAGAGTTGGGAAGGGAAATAAGAGCGAAAAATTAGATCTTGTGCAAACAAATGTATGGGGAAAAAATCATGTATCATCTCTAAGTGGCTCTCGCCATTATGTTACTTTTATTGATGATGCAACTAGGAAAACCTAGATTTATTGTATTTGAAATAACTCTGATTTATTTGATACTTTCAAGATATGGAAAGCTTTGGTTGAGAATGAGACATGAAATAAATTGAAGTGTCTTAGATCATACAATGTAGGTGAAGATTTTTTTTTGCAGGGACGGCGATTAGGTCACGAGGCGCTCTGCAACTCGACTTAGGGTTTCAGTAGATACCTGCTACAGCAGGCACTCCTGACAGCGATCATCCTTTGCAGAACACGAAAGAGCAGTAGGTTCCAATCCGTGGGTTTTGGCTGACGGAAATCATGAACCCCCCTCAGGGGGAAGGAGGGGCGCCTCCTCCAACAAACGACAAACAGAAGAGCCGGATCGAGGACTCAGACAGTGAAAAAGGGCACAAGGATGGAAACGCTGATAGCAGCCAGCAGGCACATAATGAACAAGCACAGAAAGATAAGCCTAAAGTCAGCTCTTCCACATGCAAGCCAGTTGCCACGCATAGGCCAAAAGTAGAGTTACCCAGCCACCGCATCAATGCCAGAATACAATATATGAGAGATCATGCCCTCATTGGCAAATTCATTGGAATATGGCGAAATGAGAAAGCGTTGAGAGCCTGGATTAATGTCAAATGGCATCCAAAAGGACACATAACCTTGCATCTAGGGCCTAAAGGGTTTTTTACTGCAGTCTTCAACTGCCTGGAAGATAGAAATAGAGTTTTAGATGGAGGGCCTTACTTCTTTAACTCTGCGGGACTGTTTCTCAAAGAATGGATCGAACGTTTTAAACCAGATAAGGAAGACCTAAGTTGTGCACCGGTGTGGATCAGGCTGTATTCTCTGCCATTGGAATACTGGGAAGAGGAATCTCTCAAGGCGATTGGTAATGTTCTGGGCGAGTTCGTCAAGGTAGCAGAGGAAACAAAGACGCATAGATATACCTCATACGCCCGGATCTGTGTCTATATGGACCTTAAACAAGCTCTGCCTGATACAGTAAGTATTTTTCAAGAAGATGTTGAATGGATACAGTTGATTGATTATGAGCATGTACCCTTTAGGTGCAGGAAATGTCATGATTTAGGACACCTCTATAGAGACTGCCCGCTGAATAGTAAGCCCTCATTTCAAATAGACCCGGAAAATCCAACACCGGATGGTTTCACTAAAGTGCTGAATCGCAGAAGAGGAAATAAAAAAACAGCAGTCTCTACAAAGATTCCTCCGGCTGACCAATCAAAACCCTCGACAAGCAATAGCTTTGCAGCCTTAGCCAGTGAAGACATGCAGGATCCAGATAACACACCTTCCAATGAAAAAGAAACCAGTCAGGAAAAGATTGAAGGATCTCAATCGAAAACAGGGGAAAAGGTAGCAGAACAATCAGATAATCATCTTAAAACTGCTTCAAATACCTGGAGCTTCCCTGGAATGGATATAGATGGTACCAATCCCAATATAGAAGACGAGAAGGAAAGCGATGGAAACTTTCAAGAACCTCAGATCATGGAGGAGGACACGGAATCTATAGATATTGGCGAGCTGGATATTCTAGGCTTAGAACAGGCTTGTAAAACGGGAAACTTCGACAAAATACCTGATCGACAAGTGGATAATCTAGTGGCAGTCCTCAATAAAGCCCAAAAAAAATACTCATTAGGGGTTCAAATTGGTAGCCAATGGGATGGGAAATTCATCACCAAAGACAGTAAAAAACGGGGAAGGAAGACCACTCTGGAGAGAACCATCAAGATAGGAGAAGTGTTGGTAGAATCAGGCCGATATGCCAAGTTAACCAAGTATTTCAATGCCAACCCCAAACCTTCTCAATGAAGTTGATCTCATGGAATATTAGGGGGCTCAATAGCCCAAGGAAAGGAAGATTACTAAAAAACATGCTAATGGAGGAAAAACCTACCATTCTCTTTCTGCAAGAAACAAAATGTAACTCGATAGTCTTGGAAAAAATAGCAGCAAAGGCCTGGCCAGGAGGGTTAGTAACAGTTGTTGATGCTCAGGGTGCGTCAGGAGGACTTGCAGTGCTCTGGGATGCACGAGTGATTCAACTGAACAACATACATGCAAATAAAAATTTCATTCAAGCTATATTTCACATAATTGGCACCAATATCTATGGCCATATGACAAATGTGTATTTCCCTCAAGAAACCCAGCACAAAGTTGAAATTCTGGATACCTTGACGCAGCTGAACACAGAGAGGATGCACCCGTTATGGATATCCGGAGGTGACTACAATATGATAGCAACAATGGAGGAAAAAAAGGGAGGCAGATGCAGAATCAATAGAGATGGATCCATATTAAAAGACTTCATTCATAACAACTGGCTGATTGATCTCCCTTCAAATAACGGCCTATTCACTTGGAACAACAAGAGGGCAGAACCAATGCAAATAGCCTCTCGTCTTGATAGATTTCTGATATCAGATAATGCAGTTCACCTAGGAGGAGAATTCATTGCCTCTATCCTTCCTGTCTCAGGCTCTGATCATTGGCCAATAGCCCTCCATTGGAATCGTCCTGGTTGCAGTATTAGGCGCCCCTTCCAGTTTGAGGCTTTTTGGTTATCTCATCCTGAATTTAATGAATTTGTCAGAGCATCTTGGTTAAAATTCAATCCTACGGATGGCACTAAAATGTCCATATTCCAACGGAAGCTGAAATATCTCAAAGGGGAAATTAAACGCTGGAATCAATCCATCTTTGGCAACATCTTCAAAGCTAAGGAAACTCTCAATCACGAAATGAAAACCATTCAGCAAAGGATGATCACAGAAGGACGCTCCGAAGAGCTAGCCAAGAAAGAGCAGTACATAGAAAATCAAATCCTTGAAAGAGCCTTACAGGAGGAAACTCTCTGGAGGCAAAAATCAAGAGTTAGATGGTTGAAGGATGGTGAAAAGAATATGAAATTCTTTCACAAAACTACAGTGCAAAGAAGAATGAACAATCAAATTTCCCATATAAAAAATGAGCAAGGAAGCAAAATTGTAACCCATGAAGGCATTGAACAGGAATTCCTCAATTACTTCAAAAAGGTGAATCAAGAACCTAACATAGATAGAACAGAGGCCATTGATAAAGTCATTAGACATATTCCCAGATTAATCACTGAGGATCATAATCTTCTCCTTCTCGCTCTCGCCCTTTCTGTTTGTCATCTTAGCTGAAGGACTAGGATGCAGCATCAAATCGGCTCTCCTCTCTCAAAGCCTCAAAGGTCTCGCTTTCTACCATGCTCCCTCCTTTTCTCACCAGCAATTCGTGGATGATAATATGCTTTTCGGTCATCCATCTGTTCAAGAAGCTCGTTCCTTAAAATCCATTCTTTCCACCTTCTCTGATGCTTCAGGAGCCCTCATTAACAAAGTTAAGTCTCAGATATTCTTCTTTAACACTCCTCCCCCCACCCAAAGAGCCATTGCCCGCATTCTAGGCTTCACCATTGCTTCCCTTCCTTCTAAGTATCTGGGCGCTCCCTTAATTGCCTCAGCTCTCAAGCATTCCTCTTGGAAAGACCTTTTAGAAAAACTTGAAGCCAGACTGTTCCTATGGACCCACAGAGCTCTTAATATGGCCAGCAGGTTGGTGCTCATTAAAGTTGTCCTTCATTCCATGCCTCTTTACCTTTTTTCTATTCTAGCTGCACCTAAGTGGGTTCTCAAAGCAATAAAGCAGCTTCAGCGCAATTTCTTATGGGGAAATTCAGGTCCAAATCGAAAGTGGGCTCTAGTCAAATGGGAGAATGTCTGTCTCCCAAAGAAAGCTGGAGGTATTGGGCTAAGAGACCCAGAACATAGCAATATGGTAATGGGGGCCAAAATTTGGTGGAGATGGCTCTCAAATCCCAACACTCCTTGGGTCTCCCTATGGACAGCGAAATATGCGAGAAATACACCCATAGAGGATAGAATTAGAATGTCAGAAGTAAGTAAAGGATCAGTCATCTGGAACTCAGCCATTCAACATCGAAATCTAATTCAAAAGCATAGCTTCTAGGATGTGAAGGACGGCAACACAGCACGGTTTTGGGAAGACTCATGGCAGCAGCTTCCAAATCTTAGAGACACTCTCCCTAACCTTCCAGAACAAGATATAAATCAGTATGATAAGGTGAGTAAATTTTGGGACTCACTCTCTGCACAGGAATACAGAAAGTGGAAAGAAGCTAGTCATATAATACCGCACAGCACAGAGCAAATTCAACTTTCTCTTTCTTCAGAACTTCAAAAACGAAAAATCCTATCATCGGCAGGAATGGACATTCTCAGGTGGGGATATGAGGAGAAGGGCACCTTCACCACCAGAGAAGCATACAAAATCATTATCAAAGACAGGATAATCAGAGACAATTTATGGGATAAGATCTGGAATTCATCTATCTGGCCGAAGGTGTCTACTTTTCTGTGGCTTCTGTCTCATAACAGGATTCTCACATGGGACAACCTCAGGAAAAGGAATTTCTCTGGGCCCTCCATATGTCCTAACTGCAAACAGGAAGAGGAATCAGCATTACATCTAATGCAAACCTGTCAGCTAGGGAGGAAATTGTGGGAAAAGGTTACATTCCGCTGTCAAAAGGAAGGCAGAGTGCATGGAGACATCAAAGGCACTCTTCGCACTTGGAGACAAGAGCCATATCAAAGCAAACTTTTAAACACACTATGGCAGCTTATTCCGGGGTTACTAATGTGGAATATATGGAAGGAGAGAAACAGAAGAATCTTTAAAGATCAATCACTGTCGATTGAGCAGATATGGACTGGATTGCACCAAAATATTAAAGAAACCTTGCCTATTAAAGCCTGGTCCCAAGAAGACTTCCCATCAATCCCGCAAGAACAAACTATTTGGGACAAGTAGAAGATTCACTTAGATCATCCGCTCTCTTCCATTAACAATTCCTCAAGGTATCATAATCCTCCAGCAAGATGGACTCCACCGCCAATCAATGTGTTTCAACTCAACTTTGATGGAGCTTCGAGGGGGAATCCTGGGAAAACAGGATTTGGCGGAGCCATCAAAAATCATCAGGGCACTCCCCTTCTAACATTTTTTGGTTCAAAAGGTTGGAACACCAACAATGCAGCGGAATTGGAAGGATTATGGAGAGGGCTTAATCTTGCGCAAGAAAGAGGCTTTTTTCCTCTAATTGTTGAAGGGGACTCACAAATTATCATCGATATGGCCTCAAAACTTATGCAAGGATCCCCCATTCACAAGGTCAGCAGCAGCTGGAGAATGGCTCCAAGACTTGAGCTTCTAAACCAATGGCTTTCTCATCACCAAGCAATCTCCTTCAAACACATCAGACGGGAAGGAAACAAGCTGGCGGACTTTCTTGCTAATTTAGGCGTGGACACTAGAATGGAATTCTTCGAAGGCCCTCTCTCCAGCATAGCATCAGAGAACCAACTCTCCAACTTCCATACCATTGTAAAAAATGACATGCATTCGAAGGAAGATACACACCCGGATGCGGGTGTAATAACTGCGTGTTAATCGCAATGCATGCGACAGAGGCAGTTGTCCACCCACTTGGACGGTTCCGGCAGCTTACGGTAAGTGATATCAAGGCTCTGGTTATAGCATTTATGGTTCATTCGGCTCGAGATCTTCAGGCAAGGGATTTAATCATGGCGTGCTTTAATCACGGCTCATTCGATACGAGTTCTTCAAGCATTGGTAATCTGGTTTTCCTCTGTTTGTTATGCCTTCAGCACCCCTGCGCAGCTCAGGGTGTATGGAAGCCCCTTTGGCTTCTTAACCGGTCTCACTTTGCCTGTGTCTGGTATATTGATTTGGTCCTCTCCGCCTGTGTCTGGTTTATTGATTTGGTATTCTCCGCCTGTGTCTGGTTTATTGATTTGGTCTTCTCAGCCAGTATCTGGTCCACTCATTGGGTTCATTCTGCCTGTGCCTGGCTTCTTAACCTGGTCTACTCCATTTGTGGCGAGTCTAGCAATTGGGTTTATCACGTAGGTGTCTGGTCCTTTAACTGGGTCCATTCAGCCTGTGTCTGGTCGCCTTACTCCCAGCTTCGGTCTCCCTACTCACCCAAGTTGACTGCGCACCCTGTCATGGCTCGTCGACGCAGCGTCCCCGGCGTGGAAGTAATTCAGGCTCTCGTGGAGGTTCTCGGGGTCGTGGTGGCTCTGCCCCTCAATGCATCACTCCTTTAGCCTCCGCCTCTCCATCCTCTCCGCCCTCTGATCATTCTCGGCCCTCCCTGAATAGCTCCTTTCAAACAACCCGGTTCAAGTTCAGAAGTAGGCTCAATAAGCCTCTAATCTCAGCCACTATTACTGTTATCTTCTCGGAGGAGGAAGATGAGCTCACAAGCTCAGATGAAACCTCCAGGGCTCAGTCTCAGTCTCAGAATTCAAGTGACTTTCAGGGTGACATGGCTGGAGTTGTCCTCAATGAAACTTCCGTGTAGCACGAGGAGGGCCTTCAGGAAGAACCTCAACCCCAGCCAGCTTCACCACAAGAGTAAATTCTTGCTTGTGAACCAGCGCACCTCTCTGGAAGCGTTCTGAATCTTGTTCTTCCTCCAGAAGGCAGCATGATGGAAGCTGAAGACAATGTAATGGTGACCTAGATTGGCTCCCCCAACCAGGCAAACGTGGCCGCGACAGGCTCTCCTCCGCAGGTTTAAAGACTTCTGGCTCTAGCGTCATGACAGAAATCCATCTTCTGATTTCTGGTACTCGTGTGAAGTTCCCATGGTTCATTATGTGCATGCCTCCGGCTTCTTTTGATATCAACATGAAATACTATAGTCTTCAGGTCAAAAGTCTGGTTTTGAATCTTTTTGTAATATCAGTTTTAAAGGATAGCATTTTTGTAAATGATCAGCTACTTCTGAAGCTTCGATCACCTATAGAACAGTTTAGTTTTTGGTCTCTCAAGCTCACTACAATTCTCGCTTCTACAACTCTCATTTTTGTAAAAGGAATGTAGCTTGCTACCTGCAATAGTCTTTTTGGCGAAGGGCAGGCTACGGCCCCCTCAGAGGTTTAATCCTCTCTGTAAATATTTTTTCTTTTTATCTTTTTAATAGAATAGTCTTTATCCAGAAAAAAAAAAATGTAGGTGAATATTGCAAAAAAGAGTTTGATAACTACTGTGTAGAGCATGGAATTCATAGAGAGAAGACAATTCTAGGAATGCCATAGGAAAATGGTGTGTCTGAAAGGATGAATAGTACAATCATGGAGCGTGCAAGGTGCATGAGATTTCATGCATGATTGCCCTTATAATTTAGGGCAAATGCTATATATACTATTGTTTATCTAATAACCATAGGGCCTTCAAGTTCCCTGGATGGTGATTTTCCAGAGGAGGCATGGACAGGTAAAAAGGTAAACTACTCATTTTTAAAGACTTTCGACTATGAAGCCTTTTTCCACATCAATAAAGAAAATAGAACAAAGCTTGAGCAAAAATCAAAGAAATGTACCTTTATTGGATATGATGTAAATGATTTTGGTTATCGCTTATATGATTATGAAAATAAAAAATCATTAAGAGCATAGATTTCATATTCAATGAAAAGGTATTGTATAAGGATCAAATGTTGGGAAAGAAACAAGAAAAAGAAAACAAAGTATACGTAGTGCTTGATGAGATCACATAAAAAGTAAAGGTGACTAAAAATCATAATGATCAGTAGCCACAACAACCACAACAACAAAAAGCACCTCAAACACCTGAAAGTGGTGTTAGAAGATCTATCAGGATAATTAGACCCCTTGAATGATGCTCCCCTTCATTATATTATGTATTGTTGAATGATTTTGATGAACCAAAAATATATGAAGAAGCAATGCAGGTAGAAACTAGGAAGAAGTGAGAGAAACCCAGAGAAGAAGAGATGGACTCCTTGACGCAGAACCAGACTTGGGACTTAGTCAAGTTTCCTATTGGTAAAAAACATTGTAGAACAAATGGCTTTTCATGTTGAAGGAAGAAGATGGAGGTAAATAGAGGTATAAGGTAAGACTTGTGGTGAAGGGATTTGCACAAAAGTAAGGTATAGACTTTGATGAAATTTTTTCTCTTGTTGTTAAAATGACTTCAATCAAAACTATTTTAAGTCTAGTGGCAGCATAAGATTTGAATCTTGAGCAGTTAGATGTAAAGACAACCTTTCTCCATGGGGATTTGGAGGAAGAAATATATATGCAACAACCTCAAGGGTATGAGGTCAAAGGGAAGGAGAAATTAGTGTGCAAATTGAAGAAGAGCTTGTATGGCTTATAACAAGCTCCAAGGCAATGGTATCTAAATTTTGATAGATTTATGTTTAAACAAGGTTATACTATATGTCACTCTAACCATTGTGTTTGTTTAAAAGGGAAAAATGATGGAAACTGTATTATATTGCTATTGTGTGTAGATGACATGGGTGTTGCAGGGTCTAACATGTAGGAAAAAAATGTGCTCAAAGAAAAATGGGAAAATTCATTTGCAATGAAGGATTTGGTTGTTGCAAAGAAAATCCTTGGTATGATAATAACTAGAGACAAGAAAAGTTACAAATTAACATTGTCTCAGAATGAGCACATAGAAACGTTATTGTAAATATTTAATATGCCTAATGCAAAACCATTAAGTACACCTTTGGCTAGCCATTTCAAACTATGTAAGGAGATATGTCCCAAGACCCAAGAAGAGATGGATTATATGCGTAAAGTTCCATATGCATTAGTGGTCGGAAGGTTGATGTATGCAATGGTATGCAGAAGACCTGATATTACACATGCAGTGGGAGTTTTAAGCAGGTATATGAACAATTAGGGAAAAAGAGCATTGGATGGCAGTGAAGTGGATTCTCATGTATTTGAGAGGTACCACAAATCAAGAATTATCTTTTGGAAGTTCAAAAATTTCTCTATAGGGATATGTTTGATGTAGATATGGCAGATGACAGAGATAATAGGAGAATCACCACAGTATATGTGTTTACTGTAGGTGGAACAACTGCCAGTTGGGTTTCAAAATTGCAAAACATTGTTGCACTTTCAACAACGGAAGTAGAGTATGTTGTTGCTACAAAGGCTAGTAAAGAAATGATTTGGTTACAAAGGTTTATAAAAGAGTTGGGTAAGAAGTAGGAGATGAGCAGGTTATATAGTGACAACCATGGTGCAATTCATGTTGCAAGGAATCAACCTTTAATTCTAAGACTAAACATAAGCATCTCAGGTCTCAGGTATCATTTCATATGGTCAGTTTTGGATGATGAAAAATTGAAGCTGGAAAAGATACACATTAGTCAGAATCTTGTAGATATGTTAACAAAGGTTGTAACTAGGGAGAAATTGAGCTGCTAATCAATTTCAATTGGCCTTCAAGAATGATGATGAAGATGAGAAACAACCAGGTGCAATGTGGAAGCATTTTCCAACAAGTGAAGCAATGATGGAGTTGATATAAACAGTCTACAAGTGAGAGATTGTTGGATGTGGAGCCTGATTATCTTCCTGATTCATAGGTCTTGTTTCAACCGCGTTTGGATACCAATCCCCGACGGCAGGGTGTGGTGGGGATTACCCCCCCACTATTGCCTCTTGGGGGGTCCAGCAGGTGGAAATAGATGATTTTTTCTTTTTGTAAAATATTATAATTTCGTAGTAAATATGGGTCATTCATTAGGCGGATGATCTAATGGTAGAAGTTATGTTAATTTAAGGTTTTTTCCCTAGAAGGAAACCCTAGGGTTGTATGAGGAAATTGTATCGTGATTGTGTATTATTATTCTAAGCGAGAAAGGGACATGAGACTGTGTGAGAGTGAAAAGGAAAACACAACGGATCTGTTGTAGGTTGTATCTCTTCATTTGCTAGATTACATAATAGGAAGGACTGGTCGTTTCCTTGTGGATGTAGCACAAATTAGGTGAACCACATATATCTATGTCTCTCTTATTCTATGCATTTTTGTATTTGTGTTTCCACAATATTTTTTGTATTTCATTGCTCCATTAATTAATTTCTAACAAAAAATTCTCTAATGATCCATCTAGTTGGTCATCTCTTCTCACTCTTTTAACATAGTTAATGAGCTTCACAACCCCCTTAATGGTTGAGTCTTCTTCGGTGATCTACCACGTCTAACACCATAGATAAGTCAAACTCCTTATCAAAATCCTCCTTGTAGACCACACACTCAAAAGAATAACAAGACGCTTTTCTAATATTACCATCAACGACAAGGCTTCCATGGTTGTCTTCACAACCAATGGGTTATTGTAACAATTTATATCATTCACTTCTCCTTTCCTTGACTTCGCCTGATTGCCCTAACGTTCTTCTTCCCAATTAAATAAACTGCTCATTCCTTCATAGCTAGCAATGAAGCATAGAGATCTATAACCATGAACAATATAGGATCAGATGTATATTAACCATACAAATGCATATACAAATACAAGATTCAGAGATATACAAATATATGGAGGAAAACTCAAATAGCTTTATTGATAGAATTAGTAGAAGAGAGGATTACAACCAAGATGTCTGATCCAGCATCATCCTTCCAGCATGAAAGCCCTCTTCACCTCATACAAAGCAAGATCACCCAACAATACAATGTCTCAAAGAGAAACCAACATCACTTCCTTACAAATTACAAAATTCCAACCTTTGGATCTCTAGGATGAGGGATCCATATATAGATGTTTGCAGGAGAGTGAGTCAACTTCTGGGATTTTGATTAGTGTCATTCCACTGATAGTTCTTGTTTCCACTTGGAGATTTCATGATCTCTTACTCATCCCTGGGCGAATTCAGAGAGGCAAGTGTCATATGAGCAGTTTCTAGAAGATTCTTTGAGTTTCCACCTAGCAAACTGCTTTTGCAATTTGTCTGCTCTAGATCATCGCACCCTACAGAAGGGATTTTCAGTATGCATCACACTCCCCTTGTGTAATAGGTGAGATGCATCGCACCCTTAGCATGGAGCGGTCTATATGGTCTAGTTTTGACCAGTTCTGAGCTGTTTTTCAGGGAGAACTTCTGGGAAATGATGTAATCAGTTGACCTTGCTCCTTTAGGGTATGAAACAACACTTTTAGGGGATTGAGAGCCCTTGGTTTATTGACATATGTGATTGGGGTTGCAATGCCCAAATATGTCTATAACAGTTGCCCCCTAAAGCATAAGGTCGTAAATCTTCTGATGTCGAGTGAAATGCTTTATCATGAGGATCTGAGGTTTTTCGAACTGGAAGGTGACCTGTGATAAGATACAATACAATACATTATCTTCATAATATTTTCATGATCTAGCTGAGGTGGGCATTCCCATGCTCAGCTTTATAAATTCATTTTCATGTACATAGGACAGACAACCATCTGTGTGGCAAACTGATGATTCTGGTAGAGCCATCATCCCTTAGCTTGGATGATTACCTGTGTAGTAATGATGTACATTTGATGTATTTATTTTCTTGAATATATCGCAGGCCGGATGGATGAAACTAGATTTGGGGTCTTCAAACTTGTTCAATCTTCGCCCGAAGTACAAGTCGATCCATGTGAAAAGATGTTCTGATGTCGAACATGGAAAGACATCGCCTGATTACCAGCCAATGATGTAAGTTGTTAACAGGTGCGAGAGGAATCACCGATAATGATGATGACCCTCAAGGTACTGCAGTACAATTCACGTGGTGTGAATACATGAGTTGATGTCGAACACCACGTAAAATCTTTCGGTCGAACGCCATTGATGTAAACCTATCGCCGGAAGTGAGAAACTTACCATTGAGGCATGAAAACTTCAAAGTACTGAAAGGGTTGTTCCTAAGTTAACTTCTTGGATAATGAGCTGATGTCGACAAGAAGTGACCCATCGTAAGAGGGCCTTAATGAATCCCACATCTACAACATGGAACAGAGCAAATGATTTTGTGGAGGTGAAAACGATTTGATGATACAAGGTTCAGGGTGGCGGTCATGAAAAATGGAGAGTGAAGGTATTGCAACGGATGAGGCATTAATTGGGTTGCTGAATTCTCTGAGAGACTTCTCTTGAACATATCGGTGACACTTAAATGGATTGGTAGCGTTAACCCCAAGATGGATGGTACGGAGGACCAATGCTGATACGACCAATGAACGGAATAACCCAACCCAACTCAATCATGGTGATGGAGTGAAAGTGTCATGTTCAAGAGTGACCTGCTACCAATGAAGTTATTCAAGTTTTCTTCCCTTTTTCCCCAGTCATTACTGACCAGTACCACTTTATTTTTGTCAAGCTTGAGGAGGATAACATATGCTTGTTCTATAATTTTCCCTTCAGGAAAACCTGTAGCTATGTTTTAACGAGCCTAGTGACAGTGAAACTCGTTCTTGTCTGCATGGACAAGTTTGTCACTATTGTTTTAACGAGTTTAACGACAAAGATAACTCAGCCCTTTTCAATTTTAGAGAGTCTAAAAAGAGACAGAAAGGAAACTCCAGTAGTCCTTTTTTGTAATATAATCCCTTAAGTCTGAAAAAGTATAAAACAATATGAAAGGGATGACTTTTCGATAGTTTTAACGAGCCGAACATGACAAGCGCTCAATCTTTTTGTGTAATGATCCCTCAGGTCCAAAAAGATTAAAATATAGAGGAGGGATGGCACTTCTAATGACTTTAACGAGCTGGAGAGGCCAATTACTCGACAACCTTTTCATATTTTATGAGTCAGATGAAAAGAGCTTAAAGGAGACTCGTTTTTTAGGAACGAGTGATGTTTTCAGATAGCAACTAGTTCTAGGTAAGGTTTGGAACTTTTCAATAACGACAGTGTAAAGAAGGTGGCTAATAGAATAACTTGTCACAGTTGTTCCTCAAAATGGGTAAACAATCAAATGGAGGCATATGATCAGCTAAAAAAAGTGGAGGTGATGGTAAGAACACGACCAAGGTTCAAAAGCTGATAATTATGTGATTGCAATGGTTATTTACCGAAGGTGGGTTCATTTTTTAATGAGTTTGAACTCTGGGGGAACATTTGCTCATTGCTAGGTTTATTTTTTAACAAGCTTGAACTTCGCATAAACCTGCTCGTGTCAGTCGTGTTATCACTTAAGAAAAAATTCAAATTTCTGAGCATCAGTTTGATTTCAAAAGATTGGTGTTAGTCTTGGTCTGGTCTTTCCATGGTTGTTTTAGAGTCTAAGATTTTGAATAGAGTCTTGTTGGTATGGTCAAATAGGGTCAATACTCTGTTCTTGCCTATCATTGGTCTCATCTCACACATGGATTCCATATGTAAAACTTGTTTCAAGGTTCTTATGCGCTACGAAACTGTCTAGGAGTTTTCGTAGCGCAAATCCCAGTCTAGGTGTTTTTGTAGTGCAAAACCTAGAATTTGCATTGGCTGCACTACAAAATCGGGGATTCGTGTAGATCCGTAGAAAATCTCATCTAGCTGTCAAATCTATCAAAATTCGTTATTTTTACATCATCATTTGTCATCCCATAATCTTTGCCTATCACATTCAACCGCTTATTCTCATCATTAGGGTCGTTAAGTGTCTTGATACGCTCAAGTTGCAAGTTTCAAAAAGAAGACTAGTATTCAAAATCATGATTATGTTTGGGTTCATGCATGAGGATCAAATTGGCAGGCGTTCAATTATAATTCCTTGAAGATCAAGTGAGGCAGGTTTTCAAGCGAGGCAGTGATCAAGATTGAGACAGTGCGAGTTTGTTCAAATTTTCACTTTGTTGGAATTTCATGGAGGGGTCTACAGAAAGAAGAGATCATAGGTCAGGCAGGTGTCTAAGGAATGAACCTAAAGGCTTAGATATAATCCTAAAGAACAATGAAGTTGAACAAGCCTTCAAACAGGTTGGCTGTTGGAGATTTTGTGAAAAACTTTAATGAGGTCATATGCAAGTCACCATGGAATTTGCTTTAAATTTCACAAGATTGAATTCGAAAGTTGGGGTGCTTGAATTTCAAATCTCTCCAGAGGTTATATCTACAGTCACTGAGATTCAAAGGGGACAAGAGAGATGGTTTAAAAATTTCAAGTTTGATATGACCCCCTGCAAGGAATTTCTGAAGCCGGAGTTCATTGATTCAGACTTAAACAAGTCAGTGCCCAGGAGTTTTGTCAAAGATTCATATGCTAATTTACTTACCTGCATACAAAGATACTTCACCTGTGAGGGGAGGTATCATAAGGTGTATTCTTATCACTTCAAGCTTCTGCTTCATTTCACTGGAAAGATATCTCTTGATTTGCCTTTCTATTTGTTTCGTAGCCAAGGCAAAATGTGTGACAAGGTTCAGTTGAAGAAGGAAGCTTGTGAGACCTCGTTGTTTCATCACGACTTATTCAAATTGATCATTTTGCATGAGCTCCGGAAAATAGATAGGGAATGGTCCATGTTTGTGTTTATGTCTGGCTTCAAGAATGAAACTGGTCTCAGTCCTTAGGCTACGAAGAGTTCTCCACCAGTAGTTAGTCATCGTGCAGAAACAAGATCAAGGAGATTCGTGAAATTGAAGGCTAGGAAACAGGTAAAGGAGCCCCCAAGATCACTAGTAATCCAAGACACACCTCAACAGTCACAAAAAGGGAAAGGTCAGATAAAAAAGCGGGCACAAGAGCAATCTACAGGTGAAACGGTCCAAAGAAGAGTAACCAGGAGCCAGTTAGCTAAAGAAAAAGGCAAGATAGTGGTTACTGAGGCAAGCCCGGCTTCAAAAGGAAGTCTGAATGATTTGCTTCAAGCTATTGACATTGAGGAGTCTCCTTTGGTTCGAGCAGACTTGATAGAAACAGGTAAAGGCAAAACCAGAAAGGCCAAAACCTCTAAAAAGCTAAAGCTTGATGATCAGGTTTCTGAATTTGTTTTTAAGCCAAGAAGACCTGTGACAAGGCATTCAAAAGAGATACAAGAGACGCTGCCAGAAGTAAGTGAAATAGGGGAGGTAACAAAATCTCATGAAGGACCTGTGACTTCATCAGAAACATCATCACAGCTGCATAAAAACAATAGAGGTAAGGCAGTTATCTCTCAAGAGGAATATAGTTTTGAAGAGTTGAAAAAGAAGTTGAAGTTAGCAAATCTTGAAATTGCCAAACTGAGGAAAACCTCAAGGAAACATGCAATCAAGGAATCTTATTTACTTAAAATGGAGGCTTTGTGGGAAGACAAAATGATTTCAATACCCGAAGTGGTCAACTGTCATGCTCAATACTACACCTAGTCAGTCCCTGTAATAAAGGAAGTGAAATACATCAGGAAAGTTAATACAAAACTGAGAGCTGGAATCAGAATTATGAAGAGGAAAATTGAGGATCTGAAGATACAACTAAGCCAGCGTGAAGGACATCCTTAGCTAAGAGAAATCACATAGCAAGTAAGGCTAAGTCCTAAATTTTGATAAATTACCTTTTTGAAGTTTACCTTGAAGAATAGTGTCTATGCATTCAATTTTGAACAGCTTTAGGACAGATGAAAAAGACATTTCAAGAAAAATAAAGCTCAATACAGTCAAATTTTGGCCTTAAACTGTGTTTTTGAAATTACACAGCAATTTCGTAGCGCGCTACGAAACTGCTGTAGGTGATGCCTAATGCACAGCAGTTTCGTAGCGCGCTACGAAGCTGTTGTAGCTGCATATTATGTTTCGGTTGACCAATTTTGAGAGACAAAAGGGAAATCTTTTTGAAAGGGAGTTTCTAAAGAGGATCATTTACAAAGTGTAAGCATCCAGCAAGGGAAAAACAAGCAGAGGAAAGACATATATGAACTCTAAGCTATCTGTTACAAAAATTATCATTATTCATAGCTAGTATTGTTCATGATGCTTCATGCAGCATTAAAGAGGTTTTGTCTTCTCACGTGTATATGGGCAAGGTCTACAATACATGGAAAACAAGATAGTCCAATACATTTTTGTGTAATTAAGAAGAACAACAGGGATAACTGATTTTGAAGATCCTTGTAGAGACCAAAAGCAGAAAAACAAGAGTAGTTTCCTAGTTTCCAGGAGCAGTAAAGAGATGAGGCATCAAGGGCCAGCAAGGAATTTCAAACCTCCACCAAAGCTAAACTGAAGAAGGCCATTTGTTAGAGAACAAGTTTGGATTGTAATAAATGCTACTACCAACATGATGAGGAGTTATACTCCTAATTGTTTTAGGTCTCTAGAACTGCCAGTTAGCAGTCAGTTACATTTAATAGTTAGTTTTAAGTGTAAATAGGTGTCATAGTAGGAAGAATTCGAGTTCCCCTCATGCTGGAGGAGGAATCTCAGTTATGTAAGGAGCTCTATATATAGGAGAAAATCTAATGTACAAAGGGTTGGAAAATTTCAGAGAAACTTTGTTATTGTGCTTTGTGTAAGACTCTATTTTTAGTAATACAGTATTTGGCTTTACTTCTCAGGAATCAGAAGGAATTCAATGTTCAGAATGTCTTGTATTGTTCTCTTCTCATTATCTACAGTGGTATGAATGTATGTTTACTTATAAATCACTGATTGTGCTCTAACTTCCTTCATACATTTATAGACTGTGTTGTCCTATATTTTTCTGATGTGTTCTCCATCTGTTGAATTCTAGATGCCCTGACTTCCATGTAAGGCTAACATTATTGTCATACTGAAACATGTTTGACTCCATAAGCCCAATGAATATTTTCTAATTGTGTTTCAACCATTTACACTTCTTCATTTGTTTCATAGAGTTAGCCATCTTATTCATTATCAAAATATTTAGTCTTGTGAGAGAGCCCTCTCAGGTTGAGGAGGCTAAGCCTCAGCCAAAAGTAGGTTTGAAATAGTTACTCAAGGTCTACCTGATCAGCAGCCTTTCAGGGGTTTATTTTGAGATAACAAGTTGTATAATAAGGATGTCTCTCATTAGTCGGTTTATTTTTTAAGTAGCTTGCCCTATGCGAAACTTTGCTCCGGAGCCTTTTGTATGCAAGCTAGGAATGACCACCTATGAGTTTAAAGGGTTGAGAGCCTACAAACTAAGAAAATAAAAGGCCGCTTTTCACTTGCATGCAAAAGGTTTGCATGCCCCTAGGTATAAAGAGAATTAGAGGCGATCACAGTGGGACCCTTTTCCAGTCTTATCCCATTTTCCTAAATGGACAGGGGCATCAGACCAGTCATAAATCCTACGTGGAAAACCTACCTTCTCTCTGGGGTTTTCCTGCTGATGCAGACCAGGGCGCGTGCCCCCTGGGTTTAGTCACAATCACCGAATCACTCGCACTCATCAAGTGGATGGACTGGAGGTTGATGAGACATTCCTTATGTAAAAAGACTAGTTAGGGATGACATTTGACTAGCAGCTATGTTTGAAAGAGGGAATGAAAGCAGGTCAACTAGGTGGACCACTCTGCCTTAATGTGGAAAACACATCACTCGAAAGAGTGAGGAAACAATAGCTCCCATGCTATAAATGTAGTCATGCCCAAGGAGTAGATTGTAATATAGAGGCCCTTGGACTACCATCATGTTTAGATGAACGGTTTTCCTTCTCAAAGTTATAGGCAAATTTGGAAGGATCCCTAACGATCGACTGGTTCCTTTGTTGAAGCCTAACAGATTTTGAATCTCGGGCAGAAGTGATGGCGAACCAAGCACTTTCCAAGCAGTTGAGGAAAGGATACTCGCAGAAGCCCCTTCACCTATGATAGTACCAACCATGATCATTCTGTAAGCTTGTACTATGATTCGGAATAGTACATTAGATGATAGGCGGGGTCTCCCTAGTAGATTTCAATCGAAGGAAATGACTAGATTTCTTAGAGGAGGGACGGAATAAACGACCAGATGAATCTCTAACGAACTTCCTTCCTGCAGTAAAGGGAACAGGTAGATTTCCCTCATGTTCATTGGATTTTGTGTTAAAGAAAAGAATTTGAACGGTGTCGTTGTCACCTTTGGTGACTGTATCATCTAAAGGTGGACCTTCTGAAGACAAGACTGGGTTGACTTCCGTCTCAACCTGTTGACTTTGTTATCGGGAAAACTAGTGTCCATTCAGAGCTACTAGTCCCACTAATATGGCTAGCTATATTAGAAAAAAACAAACTAAAGTTACTTGTGTTTTCCTTTATGAGAGATAGATGTGAGAGAAGCAGAGAGTACCAACCTCAGTCTTTCGCTAGTCTCCTTGCTTGTTTCCTCTCTCCCTTGATAGAGCTTTCGCCACTCCTTTCTCACTTGTCCCGCTTCAAACAACACCTGTAGAGTCAAGGCAGCAAAATACCATCAAAGCATAGATATCTATAAGCATAAACAATATAGGATCAGATGTATATTAACCATACAAATGCATATACAAATACAAGATTCAGAGATATACAAATATATGGAGAAAAACTCAAATAGCTTTACTGATAGAAGTAGTAGAAGATAGGATTACAACCAAGTTATCTGATCTAGCATCATCCTCCCAGCATGAAAGCCCTCTTCAACTCATACAAAGCAAGATCACCCAACAATACAATGTCTCAAACAGAAACCAACAACACTTCCTTACAAATTACAAAATTCTAGCCTCTGGATCTCTAGGATGAGGGATCCATATATAGATGTTTGCATGAGAGTGAGTCAACTTCTGGGATTTTGATTAGTGTCATTTCATTGATATTTCTTGGTTCCACTTGGATATTTCATGATCTCTTACTCATCCCTGAGTGAATTTAAAGAGGCAAGTGTCATATGAGCAGTTTCCAAAAGATTCTTTGAGTTTCCACCTAGCAAACTGCTTCTGCCATTTGACTGCTCTCGCTCATCACACCCTATAGAAGGGCTTTTTAGTATGCATCGCACACCCCATGTGTAATAGGTGAGATGCATTGCACCCTTAGCATGGATCAGTTTGTATGGTCTAGTTTTGACTAGTTCTGAGCAGTTTTTCAGGGAGAACTTCTGGGAAATGATGTAATCAGTTGACCTTGCTCCTTTAGGGTATGAAACAACACTTTTAGGGGTTTGAGAGCCCTTGGTTTATTGACATATGTGATTGGGTTGCAGTGCCCAAATATGTCTATAACAGTTGCCCCCTAAAGCATGAGGTCGCAAATCTTCTGATGTCGGGTGAAATGCTTTATCATGAGGATCTGAGGTTTTTCGAACTGGAAGGTGACCCATAATAAGATACAATACAATACATTGTCTTCATAATATTTTCATGATCTAGCTGAGGTGGGCATTCCCATGCTCAACTTTATAAATTCATTTTCATGTACATAGGACAGACAATCGTCTGTGTGGCAGACTGATGATTCTGGTAAAGCCATCATCCCTTAGCTTGGATGATTATCTGTACAACAGTGATGTACATTTGATGTCTTTATTTTCCTGAATATATCACAGCCCAGATGGATGAAACTAGATACAGGGTCTTCAAACTCGTTCAATCTTCGCCTGAAGTATAAGTCGATCCATGTGAAAAGATGTTCTGATGTCGAACATGGAAAGACATTGCCTTATTACCAGCCAATGATGTAAGTTGTTAACAAGTGCGAGAGGAATCACCGATAATGATGATGAACCTCAAGGTACTGCAGTACAATTCACGTGGTGTGAATACATGAGTTGATGTCGAACACCATGCAAAATCTTTCGGTCGAAGGCCATTGATGTAAACTTATCGCCGGAAGTGAGAAACTTACCATTGAGGCATGCAAGCTTCAAAGTACTGAAAGGGTTGTTCCTAAGTCAACTTCTTGGATAATGAGATGATGTCGACAAGAAGTGACCCGTCATAGGAGGGCCTTAATGAATTCCACATCTACCACACGAAATGGAGCAAATGATTTTGTGGAGGTGAAAACGATCCGATGATACAAGGTTTAGGGTGGCGGTCATGAAAAATGAAGAGTGAAGGTATTGCAATGGATGAGGTGTTAGCTGGTTTGGTGAATTCTCTGAGTGACTTCTCTTGAACATATCGGCGACACTGAAATGGATTGGTAGCATTAACCCCAAAATGGATGGTACAGAGGACCAATGGTGATACGACCAGTGAATGGAATAACCCAACCTGACTCAATCATGGTGATGGAGTGAAAGTGTCATGTTCAAGAGTGACCTGCTACCAATGAAGTTATTCAAGTTTTCTTCCCTTTTTCCCCAGTCATTGCTGACCAGTACCTCTTTATTTTTGTCAAGCTTGAGGAGGATAACATATGCTTGTTCTATAATTTGCCCTTCAGGCAAACCTGTCACTATGTTTTAATGATCCTAGCGACAGTGAAACTCGTTCTTGTCTGCATGGACAAGTTTGTCGCTATTGTTTTAACGAGTTTAACGACAAAGATAACTCGGTCCTTTTCAATTTTAGAGAGTCTAAAAAGAGACAGAAAGGAAACTCCAGTAGTACTTTTTCATAATATGATCCCTTAAGTCCGAAAAAGTATAAAATAATACGAAAGGGATGACTTTTTGATAGTTTTAACGAGCTGAACAAGACAAGCACTCGATCTTTTTGTGTAATGATCCCTCAGGTCCAAAAATATTAGAATATAGAGGAGGGATGGCACTTCCAATAACTTTAACAAGCTGGAGAGGCCAATTGCTCGGCAATCTTTTCATAGTTTACGAGTCAGATGAAAAGAGCTTAAAGGAAACTCGTTTTTTAGGAACGAGTGATGTTTTCGAATAGAAACTGGTCCCAGGTAAGGTTTGGAACTTTTCAATAACTACAGTGTAAAGAAGGTGGCTAATAGAATCAGTCATCGCAGTTGTTCCTCAAAAGGGGTAAACAATCAAATGGAGGTGTATGATCGGCTAAAAAAGAGTGGAGATGATGGTAAGAACACGACCAAGGTTCAAAAGCTAATAGTTATGTGATCGCATTGGTTATTTACCGAAGGTGGGTTCATTTTTTAATGAGCTTGAACTCTGGGGGAACATTTGCTCATTGCTAGGTTTACTTTTTAACGAGCTTGAACTTCACGTAAACCTGCTCATTCCAGTCGTATAATAAGGATGTCTCTCATTAGTCGATTTATTTTTGAGGGAGCTTGCCCTATGTGAAACTTTGCTCCAGAGCCTTTTGTATGCCAGCTAGGAATGACCACCTACGAGTTTAAAGGGTTGAGAGCCTACAAACTAAGAAAATAAAAGGTCGCTTTTCACTTGCATGCAAAAGGTTTGCATGCCCCCAGGTATAAAGAGAAGTAGAGGCGATCACTATGGGACCCTTTTCCAGTATTTTCCCATTTTCCTAAACAGACAGGGGCATCAGACTAGTCATAAATCCTACGTGGAAAGCCTACCTTCTCTATGGGGTTTTCCTGCCGAAGCAAACCAGGGCACATGCCCCCTGGGTTTAGTCACAATCACCGAATCACTCGTGCTCATCAGGTGGACGGACTGGAGGTTGATGAGACATTCCTTGTGTAAAAAGACCAGTTAGGGATGGCATTTGACTAGTAGCTGTGTTTGAACCAGGGAATGAAAGCAGGTCAACTAGGTGGACCACTCTGCCTTCATGTGGAAAACACGTCACTCGAAAGAGTGAGGAAACAATAGCTCCCATGCTATAAATGTAGTCACGCCCAAGGAGTAGATTGTAATCTAGAGGCCCTTGGACTACCATCACGTTTAGATGAATGGTTTTCCTTCTCAAAGTTATAGGCAAATTTGGAAGGATCCTTAACGGTCGACTGGTTTCTTTGTTGAAGCCTGACAGATTTCGAATCTCAGGCAGAAGCGATGGCGAACCAAGTGCTTTCAAAGAAGTTGAGGAAAGGATACTCATAGAAGCCCCTTCATCTATGATAGTACCAACCATGATCATTCTGTAAGCTTTTACTATGATTTGGAATGGTACATTAGATGGTAGGTGAGGTCTCCCTAATGGATTCCAATCAAAGGAAACGACTAGATTGCTTGGAGGAGGGACCGAATAAATGGCCAAATGAATCTCTGACGAACTTCCCTCCTGCGGTAAAGGAACAGGTAGATTGCCCCCATGTTCATCGGATTCTATGTTAACGAAAAGAATTTGAATGGTGTCGTTCTCATCCTCTTTGGTGACTGTATCATCTGAAGGTGGACCTTCTGAAGACAAGACTGGGTCGACTGCCGTCTCGACCTATTGACTTTGGTCCGATGTGGACTTAAAGGGTTTATCTTCAATGGTAGATGCTTCGACCAACAACAGAGGTGTGTCAGTCGGATTTTCAACTAGCGATGGACTTGGCAAGAGTTTCTTGTATCCAGGAGGAAGTCGCTACAGTGAAGTAGGACGGTTATCCAAGACTCTTTTAGCTTCGTCTAGGAAAGGAAAACGGTGGAGGGCATGATCGCCTTCACACAGTCTACAAGGAAATTTGGATCTTCCTTTCATTCCATTGGCTTCATTTTCACTAGTTGATGGTGTGCTCTAAACATGATCTTCAGAGGTTGAAGACACAGGATTGTGCAAGCGGGGAGACCAGTCCCTCAGGATTCGTGGGATGCAGGGACAATCTCGATGATAGTGGTCTCCCTTGCAAATGACACATGGAGATTTATGTTTGGAAGGTGTAGTGTGTGGATTTTCACCAGACGATGCATGGTTGCCCCCTTTCGCCATTGGCTTCTTCTTCTTCTTCTCCTTCCCTTTCTTCTTCTTCTCAGTTACTTGGTTTTCAGTGTTACTAGTTTCACCAAGCGATGAGGAAGATGGAGAGGGAGAAACAAACGAAGTAGAAGGTGGGGGAGCAACTTCAGGTTCATCTAGTTGCTGATTTGATTGCTGAGGAATTGTGGTGTTTTGAACGACAAAGGTCGAGAAAAGCCATACTGGCAGGCCAATTGTGAGTCTTGGAAGGGACAATGTAGCCAAGTGTGGAGCACCAACATCCCCCCAAGAGGAGAAGGGACTAGGATTTCCCCAAAAGGGAAACCTTGATTGGTAGACTCCATTTTCTCAACCTAAGACCAACAAGGGAACAGTGACGTTATTCGGGTAAAAATAAATTTTATGATGCTTTGACACAACTTGCTTTTTCAATTTTTAAGAGTCGAGAAAAAGCTAAAGATGACTCTAGTCACCTTCAATTTTTAATGAGCCTGAAGTGACAAGTACTCAGATGGACCTTTTCTTTTAAGGAGTCTAAAAAGGAACGAAAGTGACTTCTCTAGAAATCTAGACAGAGGGATTACCAAACCAATCGCAAAACTACATAATACTTTTTACGGTACGGCAGTCAATCTTCCTGAATGTTGTGTTCAGTGCATTGCGATCGATAGGGTGGCAGACACGGCTTCCTAAGGATAAAGGATATAGCCTATTGTGGTCTCCCAATATATACTCAACAATACATGGGAGCACAAGTCCGTACTAGCACTTGTCGTATCAAAGAGGAGGAATCACCCAACCTACGATGAAAATGATAGTTACCAGGCTTTACGACGCCGGAATACGTCTCTAGCCTAGACTTCTAAATGTTGTGCATTAGGTTCCAAAGCGTTTTTATGTTCATTGAGGTTTATTTTACAATTGATCTTTCTTAAGAAGTTTGCCTTTAAGGTTCACCGCGTGATGTAGATATACAATTCCTAAATGTGCAATCTAAGATGATAAACAATCGTTTACTTTCTTTTAGCAATGAAAATCCTAGCTACTAATGAAAGAGAAATGAAATTCTTTCAACATATAGCAGAGAGCACACACTAGATGCACTTTTCCTAAATCAATTACCGCATGCAGTCTAAATGCAAATGCACATGCATGTATTTGTTTTTCAATTTCCTTAATGTGAGAATGACAAAAAGAAAACTAAGTATAGATTTGAACTATCTTCTTTCAAAGCGACAGTAATAACAATTTTCTCTTCAAAAAACGAAAGGAAGGCTAAGACGACACTTTGCGATTTTGAATTAAAAACATCTTTCGACACTTGAAATAATAATAATTTCAAATCAAGTACAATGGTAAAAGTGTAATCAACTATCTAAAAGAGGAAGACTTTACGACACTCTTTTTCTTGACTGAAAATGACACTTGCGACACTTTCAAATCAAAAGATGACAGTTTGATTAAGCTACTTTTTTCAAAGGATAACTGTAAATGATGAAAAATACATAAAAAACATTCACAATTATTTATCAATGGAGGCAGAATAATGCAAAGGAAGAAGGTTTCAACAGTGATATACTGATCATAAACAACAAAACTACTGAATAAAGCTGAAGACAATGAAGAAAAAACCAAAATCTGGAGGCAGAAACAGTGTTATTCAATCATCACACCTTTAACACAGGGAAATAGGGATGCATCTCACCTACAACACACGGGAGGTGCGATGCATCCAGATTGCCAATGAGAGACAGTGCAATGATCTAGGGACGAGACTGAACTTGGTTTTCACTCACAGTTTGCAGCTAAGTTCAAGGGTTTAGGCTGAGCTAATGATAGACAGTAAATAGAAAGTATAGGGGCTAATCTAATGAGGTCATTTGAGCTACCACCAGGGCACTTAGGATGTTTTCAAGTCAGATGTTCAGTTCATAAACCACCCGGAGATTGACTGAAGCAGTGTTGATCTACTTTGCAGTTGCATAGCAAAAGCAGTTCGAAGGCTAGCTCGCTTAACTTCAAGCTCCATCTGTAGTTTATAAAGCAAACAACAGTAACAAAACAAATAAAATATTCACTCCCCAGTGGAGTTGTCATTTTGTTATCGAGAAAACTAATGTCCATTCAGAGCTGCTAGTCCCACTAAGACGGGTAGCTATCTTAGAAACAAACAAACTAAAGTTACTTGTGTTTTCCTTTATGAGAGATAGATGAGAGAGAGGTAGAGAGTACTAACCTCAGTCTTTCGCTAGTCTCCTTGCTTGTTTCCTCTCTCCCTTGATAGAGCTTTCGCCACTCCTTTCTCACTTGTCCCACTTCAAACAACACTTGTAGAGTCAAAGCAGAAAAATACCATCAAAGCATAGAGATCTATAACCATAAACAATATAGGATCAGATGTATATTAACCATACAAATGCATATACAAATACAAGATTCAGAGATATACAAATATATGGAGGAAAACTCAAATAGCTTTATTGATAGAAGTAGTAGAAGAGAGGATTACAACCAAGCTGTCTGATCCAGCATCATCCTCCCAGCATGAAATCCCTCTTCACCTCATACAAAGCAATATCACCCAACAATACAATGTCTCAAAGAGAAACCAACAACACTTCCTTACAAATTACAAAATTCCAGCCTCTAGATCTCTAGGATGAGGGATCCATATATAGATGTTTGCAGGAGAGTGAGTCAGCTTCTGGGATTTTGATTAGTGTCAATTCACTGATAGTTCTTGGTTCCACTTGGAGATTTCATGATCTCTTACTCATCCTTGGGCGAATTTAGAGAGGCAAGTGTCATATGAGCAGTTTCTAGAAGATTCTTTGAGTTTCCACCTAGAAAACTACTTCTGCCATTTGTCTGCTCTCACTCATCACACCCTACAGAAGGGCTTTTTAGTATGCATCACACCCCCTGTGTGTAATAGGTGAGATGCATCGCACCATTAGCATGGAGCAGTCTGTATGGTCTAGTTTTGACCAGTTCTGAGCAGTTTTTCAGGGAGAACTTCTGGGAAATGATGTAATCAGTTGACCTTGCTCCTTTAGGGTATGAAACAAAACTTTTAGGGGTTTGAGAGCCCTTGGTTTATTGACATATGTGATTGGGGTTGCAGTGCCCAAATATGTCTATAACAAAACCACAATTATCCACCAAGTTAGGACTAACATCGCTATAATTAGATCCATGGTAAATCAAAATAGAAATAACTTGATCAAAAAGCTTACTGTCCATCTCAATGATAGATGCCTGTGTTCTGACTACCTGTTGTCCACTATTGCATAGATACGTGGAATACTCTGATGAATGTTCCCAGAATTTTGTGCCTCCTGTGCACTGTATATCTTAGGCCTTCCACCCTGGTGTTGCAGATAATCTCTCCTAAGGTTTTCCTCACCACATGTCCAACACTCCAACCGACCAGTTCCCTCACCTCTATGCTGTTGTTGCTGCTATTGTGGCCCATTTCCCTATCTCACTGCATTAAATCTCATTTGCAGTGCCATATTTTCTTTCCCATCTGCATTTTGAGGCGTTGTCCTCTTAGGCTACCATTTACCCCTAACTTTATCTTTTCCCTTCCATCCATGTTGAGATTCATTCTTACACTTTGACTACTCATAGCAATGCTTCAATTTCCCAATGACTTCCTCAAGTGATCGAGGCTAGTCATACTCAATCTGATCTCTAAATGCTAATGGAAAACCACTAACAAATATATGAACTTTAGCATTCTCATCAGTAAGATACAGCACATACCTACATAGCTCCAGAAACTTGGTGGTGTACTCTTCATTTGTCATTGATCCCATCTTTAGCACAATAAATTATTTAGCCTTAATGTCATAGTACCTCTCTGACAAATATTTCTTCCTGAAAATCCTCTTGAATTCCACCAACTCAAGTCATCTGTCCTAATGTCTCTAACCCGCTTAACATCTTCCCACTAGAGGTATGATTTACCTTTAAAACTGGAGATAGTTATTCTGGCCTTCATGTTATCTATGTACTCATGCAACTCAAAGAATTTTTTCATCTCGAGTATCCAAGCCTCTGCCTCTTCCAGCTTCTTCACATATGCATCAAAAGTAGGTGGTTTTGCTTTCTTGAATTCATCTAGAAAGTATCCCCTATCATTCCTCCTATAAGGATGATAGTTATGATGATCACAATGTCTATCAGAACCAGAACTAGAATAGTACATGTACTCATCGCCCCTCCTATTGAGAGTGTCTATCATCCTGCCATCTCTCACTGTGTCAGATCTCTCCGACCTATGTCTACCAGAAGACTTGCTGCCATATGCCCCATTAGTTCCATCCTCATATCCATGGTTGATCCGAAGCGACCCTTGTCGCTACAATTCTGACAAAATCTGAGGAAGTATAGCGTTTACCTCTCTCGGCTTCTCTTGTGCCTATATGATCTAGTCATTATCTACCTTACAACTCCTTATCTCTTCCTTCAAGCTTCTTAGTGTAATTGCCAAATCAGAAGGATTCCCACCACTGCACTTCTCTTCAGATTCATAGGGAGAGTCTTTGTATTCAACCATCTTGCTAGACATTTGATATTTCTTTTGCAATGCATAATATATCAAATAAACCAAATCACATTAAACCGACATACCTTAGTATAGCTCGAGGAGGATACCTTGTCTCTAAGACAACCAAATCAGTGTGATACATGTATAACATAATCATAAATCATATAGACATACACAAATAAATGTATCAACATATAAACATCACTCTAGCTAGGGTCTAGTCATCAATGCAAGGCCATATAAACAATGCTTGCTATGAACTCATGCATGACAACAACCATTACTCCATTGTACACATTTCCCGATGAAACCAACAACATGCATAAGAAATACCTAATCAACTACAGATATGCATAAACACATGTAGTCAAACATAAGCGATCAATTCTTGTAATCAACCTACAAGATTGATACATGTAATTAACATATTCAAGAATGTAACCTAACATACAAGGATGTAATTAGGTGCAATAAAATAAACATGTAAGTGACATATAATCCATATGCAACCAGTCACATACTCATGATAAATACATTTCATGGAATCAATATCAAATTCTCCATAACAACCATACTACAACCATAATCAATCATCAAGCCAATGCAACAAGCACATGAAATGCAAGTGTAAGAGACACACATGCAACTAACATGCATGCATCACCAAAACACACCACCCATCCAGTCCGAGAGTTGAACCATGCTCTTATACCACTCTGTAACACCCTCCTCCCACATCTACCCAAGTAACCATGCCAACCAGGGTAAACATGAGACGAGAGGCTACTATGATCAGATTCAACCTCCTATGTAACCTTAAGGAAGTGGAATCAATGGAAACATCACACACAGTCATCCAACATCAGATTCATAATCCTTAGAACACATGTTAGCCACTCAAACATCCTCTCCCTAGGTCCCACTGTTGTTCTGGATCTCCTAGGCCACAGTCGCTCTCATGTTATGGGCGAGGGAGTGACCAGAAACCCAAAGTTGCTCTCACAGGCTTTCCTACCAGCGACCAGAGACCAAAGTTTCAAGTTCTGTGCCAGCAACCCTGGGATTTAAGCCACTTTTTCAGGCCCAGAGCCCAGGTCACTACCCAAAATGGAGTGATAGCTTGAAATCAGTAAAAGTACAAGGAAAAAATGATGGAAAAGCAATAAGCTGAACAAGGCCATAACGAGGCCCCTACTAGCCATGATAGGCATTTCGTCAAACATATCATCAACATGTAACCTACAGGTGTGAACAACAAAATTAAGTGTAGGGATATCATACTTATCTGAGAATCACTATGAACCATTTTTCCCTCATGTGATTTGTTTCACTATCATCTATTAGGTCATAGACACATTATCCATTCATGTACAAGTAAAAACATGCCGAGAGCCATACATAGTTGTTGTCATAAAATATACATATAACCAACATAATAGGAACAAAAATACCATAAACATATCAGCCATTAAAATCCACATATACATCAATACATTTACACCTGAAAATCAAGGGAATGAATTCCTCATTAATGAGGAGGGAGATGGATTTTATGGCATATCGTGTGAATAGATTTGATATGCGCAGAATGTTATCTATGACGAGAAATGGATATACAAAATTTCAAATTGTGTAAAGGATGAAATTGTGTATAACAAAGGTTGGGTTATGTAGTTCTTCTAAACACAAAAATGGATGTGTACAAGAGTGCGAGGAGTAGTGTGTAGATGGGGATATGTGTGGAGAGACGAGATGTGCAGAAAATGGGGCAATGATATGTTTATGCACATGATATTCATAGAAAAAATGACTAAATACAAAATACTTGGATATGGCATATATTATAGGGTGATGGTGATGGTGATGGTGCATAAAAATAAGCCAATAGAACCATATGTTAATTATGCACATAATACTTGAGCAGGCTTTGACTTCTGATATTCAATTAACAATAGCCTTTAAATCTAATGTAGCTTATATATTTACACTGGGTAGGAAAATATTTGACAATAAAGTATTACATGTCTACTTTGACTGCCCTATTGGTAAGAAAACTTCATGGTAGACAAAACTCTCCTACTTTGTTTAGTACCTTCTTTACGATCCATCCAATGTTAATGTTGTGTCAAATTAATTCACCTAGTGAGATTTTCCTCAAGTTATAGTATGCTTTCAATCCTATACTCATTGTAGAAAATAACACATGTGATTCATAGAGGTGTGATTCCATTACCATACACTAATCCAAAAGCTCAAGGTGATCAACCAAAAACCTAAGGCATAGATAAAGATGGTGATAAGGTATTAGGAATCCAAAAATTGGATTACTTCCCTGCTCATCCTCAAAACAATTTCTTACTGTACTGCATTTTCACTAACAAACTTTGCAGTTCTAATGATTATATGATGTGTCTTTTCTATAGATGGCAAGAAGAAAGCATATGGAGACAATATACTTTTGTCAATAATAGTATATTTTGTAAAATCTAGGCCATATGAATTTACACATTTGTTGAAATAGTACAAAATAAATCCTTAAAATTTGGTTCTAGACTCTCAAGACAGAGCCCTTAAAGTCATCCCAACTTAGTCATCTTAAAAATAGGTGCAATGGATGCCTAAAAAAAGCAAGAACCATTTTTAAACCATGCATATGTGATCTCTTTTATAAGACATTGGATTCTTCTGCCAATATATTCACCTCAACAACAAATCCACTATCTTAAGCTCACCTGCATAATACTTAATCATTACGCATTAGCAAGAATCAACATCCCCAACAAGGGAAAAATTGCATCCAATAATTTGAGCCTCTCTACATCTAAAAGTTAGACAAAGTAAGCCAAAAATATTACAAGCAAAGAAAGGTCCCAATTGTCTTCTTTCCATATCCCCTAATATTGTAACAAAGAATAATCATGAACCATGCACAATTGAAAGACTAGTGTAAAGGTGAAAATACAATGCTTGAAGAATGAAAACTTTTGTGAAACCCAAGATCTAAAGATTAATAATTTCTTAGCTAAAAATATAACATTGCTACAAATAAGGTATCATGTAAACAACCAATGAGAACTCCCATCCCTACAAAGATATTTATTTCTACCAAACACCAGGTATGTACTTCAGATATCAACCAAAATTGAAGAAAATATTATTGGCATGATGAGCACTACATAGATTGTAAATTCCTTGCGGATACAAGCCTTGTTGCCTTGTATAATAAAACAATGGATTAGGATGACAAATATCAAGCTAATTCTAGCACAAAAGAGTAGCTTTCTACCAACTGTTATCACTCAGGTTGTTCCCTGGCTCCTAAGGGAATACGGCTGAGGTAACCACTAACCAATCTTTTAGCTACAGGTCCTAGCCTACCTGCAACCAGAGAGGGCTCTCTCTTTATGATTTAACTTTGTTTTGGTGTAATTTTAGGCTAGTTATGATGCACAGGGTTTTGTTTTAAATTTGGTTGGATGATAATTTCGAATAGAACTGATATGCAGTTTTCAGAATAGCTTAGACCATTGGGCAATGGAGTCCATGATTGTGTATTGTTGAAAATTCTTGTTGGGGAGGAGGTAATGCTACAAAGCCAGACAGGTATCCATGAAACAAATCTTCAAATCTGGGGATCGATGGCATGAAATCAGGAAATGAAAGGCAGCTAAGGATCTTTCACTATGCTGATAGAGGGAAAGTGTGAGAATATTATTTAGGAGCAATTAAGAATTCCTAAATAACATTCATAATGAAAGAATTAGTGCAAACATGAGCAATTAAGAATTCATATTTATGACCAATTCTGAAGAAAACACAGTTAGAAACAGAGATTGAGCAGAGGGTGCATTCAAACAAGTCCTGAGCTATTCTTCTTCTCTATTGCTAAGATCATGAAACATATATGTGAATTTTGTAAATACAGAAAGACAAAACACGGTTTAGGAAAACTTATTGTTCCATTAAACAACACAGGAATTCTGTAGCAGAACGCAGTTCATTACATTCACATCCAGACAGTGCAGAAATCATAAACTTCACCAGCTCTTTGTATTAGAAAATCTGAAAGTTACAGCGCAGCTCTTAGAGCGAGAATCATCAACCAACCCCAAATATATTCTATGGGGGGGTATATATACAAAAATAAGATAGAAAATATCTAGATGATGAGTCTTCATGTAATAAATTACATCACCAACTCGTCCAAGGAAGTAAATGAAGAGAGTAAATGCTGCAATAAATATCAGTGGATTAGCTGTCCATTCTATCAAAGAATTTTGACTTTTGGGACCAACTGAGTCGGCTGGGGCTGCGCTTTCAAATTTGCATTTTTCGAGCCTGCTGTCCTAGCACTTTGATGAGTCATTGGTTTGACCTGCTCCACCTTTTGTCCAACTGCTCTGTCTGGTGCCAGCGTACTCCATTCTGCTGACCTGTAGATGACCAAAATTTGAAGCTGAACGAAGAGGGAAAAGACCGAGATTACTTGGGCAAAACTTCCAGCATTGCTTGCCACCAATATTCTCTGGGCAGTTGATGTCTTTGTATCTTTATCAATGTCTCATCTGCCTCAGTATATCTGTAAAAATTGGGCGGGACCTCAAAAAGATGATTGATTTCATGCTCCATGTAAAATAAGTTCTCCAGCTTGTCATAAAGGCTATGTCCTGATGGAGGTCATGTTTCCTCTGAGGAACTTGAAGATGTTGTAATCTGATTTGTAATAAAATTATTCATCCTGGTGGCATATTTTTCCCGGGTCAGCAGTCTTCCAGCACTGGTCAATAGGCTGGGCAATCCTCTGGTCTGTAATGCTTCAAGCTTCAGCTTGAATTCATCTACCTCTGCCTACATTTCCTGACACTTTCTTTCTAGACTTTGGACAAAATTTCTTAAAGTCAGCACCTTTTTTGCTGTCAGAACAGTATCTGTCCTGTTGCTGATGTCTAATGCTGCCAACTCTTCCTTGGTGTGAGTGTTCAGGAAATGAATAATTTTAGTATCCTGCTCAGGCATATTTCCCAATGCTGCCCTAGCCCTTTGATTCTCAAATTGAGCTAGGCCTATTAATTCTATCTGCTCATGCATGGTTTGGATTGACTTCCATTGTATAGTGATTGATTGGCCAATTTTGGCCCACAAAATATTTTTTATTTCAGCCAGGGTCTTTTCCAAAGTCATCTCCTTCTCCAAGGCCTTTATTTTGTCATTAAGGGCCTTAATCTCCCTTGTTTTTTCAGCTACTGTCACCTTGGACTTATCGTAGCTCACTTCTAGTTTCGC
The DNA here is from genome assembly GCA_031772625.1 of Pinus tabuliformis. Taxonomy (NCBI): domain Eukaryota; kingdom Viridiplantae; phylum Streptophyta; class Pinopsida; order Pinales; family Pinaceae; genus Pinus; species Pinus tabuliformis. The sequence continues at coordinate 1,190,712,945 of CM062813.1, read as the reverse complement.
CAGCTTTTCCTTGGCCTCTTTTATCTCTGTTGCCTGAAGTTCTAGCTCCTTGACAGCTTTCATCATTTCATCCATGCTCATGCTAGATTCAGGTGTTGTTGTTGTTACTGCTGCTGTAGCATCTGTGGTGGATGAAGCTGTTGTAGATGCTGGGATGACAGGAGGGATCACTGCTGCTTGTGTAGGAGGAACAGGGACATAAGTAGGAACTGTTTGAGGTGGCTGGGAGGTTGACTCTCCCTGCTTGCCTTGTACTGCTCTTTCCAATTCTTTCTCCATCTGAATTATTCTTTCGTTCATTCTCATCAGTAGATCCATTGTATCCTCAGCATCTTTTTCTTGTGCCAGCTCTGCAGTTTGCGAGTGCATAGTAGGAGTCAACCCCAATTGTTTTCTAAGGGCAGAAATATCATCTTATTTTCTCTTCATAAGGGCCCTGACGCCCTTAGGGTCCTTGGGATCATGTCCTAGATCCACAATAATGTCCTCCAATGTTTTAATTCTGTTGTCTTTGGCCGAGGAGGACAGTCTTTCCAAATCTAGTTGAGTATTTGTGTTCTTTAAAGACTCCTTCAATTCATGGGCCAGCATGGCCTTATCTGCTAAAGTAGCATAGACCATCTCACCCGTTTGTTTATGCAGCTCTATTTGATCCATCGGGTGAATGTCCTTGGCAAGGACCTATAGATTAGTCTTCACATAATCTGCAGCTGACTGTGGCTGCGGTATCCTGGGCTTAAATTGACTTAGAATCATCATTTCCTCCTTGAGGTCATATGCTGCCATCAACCTCTGTTGTTTGGCAGGTGTTTCCTTAAGAAAGTGATCATACAACTTTACTCTTAACAGCTCATTTTGAGCCTTGATTTCCATGAAAGCAGTTTTGATACTAGGTGGCTGCTTGCTCTGTTGTGTTGAGGAGGATACCTCCATGCCATGCTGCCTCTCTTGCTCTTGCTGGAAAGAGCTAGTAGGTGTGTGTTGGCTTGCTTCCCTTTCTCTTCTTGGACTTTCTAGGATGTCCTCACTAATTTCCTCCTCAAATGGAGAATCAACTCTTTGCTTCTTGGCTTCAGGTTGCTGCGCAGACCCACTAGCAGGTGTGGAGTCCTCTCGGTCTCGCTTCTTACCTCTTTCTTCATTAGCAGGAGTTTGCAATATTGGCACTTGTAGGGCCTCTATTTGTTGTGGAGGAGCTTGTTCTTGAGTTTGCTTCTTTGAGGTGGTAGGTTGTTCTACAACCATTTCTTGCTCTGCATCCATTGGCTCTTTTCCTTTTGATGAACCTGTTGCTGGTGTAGACCATTGTTGGGCAGCTTGTGAAGCTACAGCTGTGGATTGACCTTCTCCGACTTGCTGTGGTAGTTTGAAAGTTACCTGGTCAAAAGAATCCAAGTCAAGAGTTTTTTCTAGATCTTTGACATTTTTCTCCATAATTTCTTCTTGAGTAAACTCCTCAGCTAGTGTCCCTGCCAACCACTCATCTTGGTTGGCATATTGTTCCATTTGTGGGAATCTACAGTGCTCATATGCTGTCAGTCTATATTTAACTCTTCTGGCATGAATAAAGCCATCCGGGTCATAAGGAACCCACCAGAAACTTCTCTTCAGCTTGAGTTTCTGCCCCAATATTTGGTCAGCATCTTTCCAACCCTCTTTCTTGTTCATAATGAAGGGGCCTAGATGGTCTCTAAATTTCAGGCGAGCTTTCTTCTTGGCACTATGGAAATGAGTGAGGTCTGAATTGATGAGTTGCCTGTAATATTCTAAGGCAAAAAGTCTCATTGGTACATATCTTGGGAGCCTGTAAGGACAGAGCTCACAGCCATAGATTCTGATGACAGTGTGATTTTGGTAGAGATACCAATCACCTATTTTGTAACTCTTGGATAGCTGCAAGATCTTCTGCATGTCATATGATAATCTAGGAGGAGGGGTTCTCATTAGGAGACAAGAGACTGGGTATACAAATTGGTCAATGAACTCACAGTAGGAAAATGGAGAGTTTTGAACCTCATGGAAAACTGATTACCAAAAGATGACAGACCTTCTTTCACCCTTGGAATCCAACTTCTTGATGGGGCATTGGAAGCTTTCAGATTGGTAATACATGAACAAATGATAGATATATGATGAATATTTAAATATTCCCTCCCTATCCAGCTTCACTAGTTGGTCATGCATTTTATTGGCTATGAACTTGGCATAGTTATACTTGACAGCAGGGGGTTGTCCTGGGCTGTATGCAGACAGCAGAACCAGCATTGTCTCATCAATGTGCTCAATTGTTTTAAAACCCAGTACATAAGATATCATATCTACAAGCAGCTTGCCCACCTCATTGAAGTTGACATATAGGAATGGAGGTGGCTCAGTAGGTTGGCGGTCTGCCCTCATGAATGTCTTGGCAATCCTTGCAATCTCAGAGCTGGAGAGTTTGGAGCCTTCATCCAGCAAGTAGTTCATAGAGAAAGGAAACAATCGCTGAGTCTGTTTGAAGTTTAACATCTGGTTGATGAAGTCAGGAGTAATATGAAAAAGTATGCTCCCAGATGGAGACTTGACAGCTCTCTGAGTTGGCTCATAGTTCTCAGCACACAGACGGATAATCTCAGGAAAGATATTAACAGAGGGGAGGAAGTAAAAAGGTAAATTAGACTCCCATATGCCATACATGTCACAGTTGCTCAAAAAATTGTTTCTCAATTGGCAGAAGTTTTGCAAGTGATTCCTGTCCCCAACCAAATCTTGAATGAGGTAATCCTTATCAGCTAGGGGCATGGCTTCAAGCTCTCTGTTTGGTGGATTCATAGGAGTGATGTTTAGAGCTATTGGGGTGACCATTCTGAAATTTTCTGAGCTTATGCTTGAAATAAAGATTAAGGCAACAATTGTTGAACAAACTTTCTTGTGAGGATTAGAAAAGGAACTGGGGACTGAGCTTAAATGTGACAATAGTCTTGACTGTCTGAAAATATGATGAAAGAGACAAATTTTGCAAAGTTTTCAAACCAGTTTCTCTTCTCCTTGATGAATTCTCTGGATTAAAGGACTGTGGGCAAAATGCAGAGGGGAAAGGGGATAATTTTCAGCCCAATTACTTTAGTTTTTAAATGGAATGTGGCAGAAAAGGATAATGCCGGGCCGCTGTGGAATTTTGTCGGGAGCCCGAGCTTGAAAATGGTTTTCCACGGTGAAATTGTGAATGGACGGGGGTTTACAAGGTTTTTTTCTAAGCAGGGGGTGTATCAGTGAATTTAGGCAGAATTTAGGTGCAAGAGGTGTCTTTAGTTTGGGTACTTGCAGGTATTCAAGCAGCTAAAATGGAGAAAATGGTGAAAAACAGGGCTAATGGGTGAAATTTGGCAAATACCTGGTTAAAATAGCGCTGAGGGCAACTGGACTGGTCTAATGGCGAATGGTGGAGACGAATTTGAAGGTGGCAGCAGCTCAATTGGTCGAATTTTGAACTATGGAGGCAAACGAGCGAAAACGGCACCAGCAGCTGTCCACTATGACCAATGAAAATGACTAACAAACGGTCGAAAAACGCATATTTTTATAAAAATTTGGCATATTTGCGCTTTTGGCGCTTTTCCGCGATGACGTTAGCATGACGTCATCGGCGGGTCCAGGGTACGGTGGGGTTACGTGGCATCTGACGAGGATGGCGACGTGGCATAGGACACGGTGGCAAGGTGGGGACGCAGGTGGATGAAGTGGCAATGACATGGAGCAGCGGCGGGGACGCGGAGGTGACGTCATGAGGACGTGGCGCTGACATCAGAGGCAGGGGAGCGGTATCTGGTTTCCTCCCGCACCGCTTTTCAGCATAGGCGGTATTGGGGGAGGGGCCTCCGATCATGCCGGGAGGACGACACGTGGCGGGGGTACCGCAAGGAAACCGCCCATCCCCCGAACGTTATCCTCCAGCATATCGGCATACGATAATGACCGCCCACCATTGATCCATTGCTTGTCAGATCGGACGAATGACGATAAAGGTGAGGTGATAGGGGGTTAGGGACGGGACCCGCCCAACATATTTAAATAATAACGCGCCGAAGGGGGGTCAAAAACCTTGGTTAACGTGGGTTATATGCGGGTATGAATTAATTTAATGTTAATCAAAACTATTAAACATTAAACCTTGGGAAAATGACTGCAGAGGGGTAGAATTATAAGGTTTTGATGGGTAGAGGAGTAGGTATAGGCTATTAACCTAACCAGAGGTTAGATTAATCCCAGGTTTAGGATGCGGATGGGTTAATAGTAGCCCCAGATGGGCTATTATTTCCCAAAGCCATATTTACATAGCTATAATGCTATAGGGTAGGATATGTAATAAATTTTGGAATTTTATATAGTTTTTGTAGCAATAGGGATGGGAAAGTAGTTAGGGAGCTATACAATAGAATTAGAAGTTAATATGAGTTTGTGAGGTGAAGGAGTAGGGTAGAGGCTAGGTTTATGGACTGAAACTTAGACATAAGAATTGCATGGAATGTGGAGGAGTGATTTTACACAAGAAATGTGGCTTCTTTTCATTGAAGGAAGTCAAAACTTGACTTGATATTTTACAAAAATGAACTGAAAGCAGGACTTGTTGGGAAGATCCCAAAGACCTCAAGGGGGTGTTAGTAAGAAGCTTTGAGGGGAGTGAAAGGGAGTTAGACATGCTTCCAAATTGGTGCCATCAAACAACTGCTTTGACATTTCTGACATTGATGAGATGAGCCCTGATTGATAATAGATGAGGTGATCAAAACCTTGCTTCTACAACCTCAAACTACCTACCCAGCCTAATACACCTAACATTTTTTCTTCCTTTTGAATGGGTGCACTTAGACATGCAAACCCTGATTATCCACTTTTCTTTTGACTGCCCTCCTATCTAAATCTACCCTTATCTCTTCCAAGGGCCCAGATTAAGCAGTTGGGCTCCTTCATTTCTCTGCCTATCTACTCTTCTGCCAAGCATAAGCTGTTTGGACAGACATTCTTTCACTATTCTACAACATAAATTCAAACATGGCATGGTCCAGATTGAACTGTTGGGCCATCCATCAAGCTAGTAGTGGCATTTTGGCTAGCCACTTTCCTGGTCATTCTTTGGGGTTCATTTTTATTTTTCTTTATGACCAATTTACTCTTTTTGCCCTTTGATAATTCTTTTAGGGCATACCCTCTTCACATTTTTTAATTTTGTCTATCTGTATAGAAAATATGGAACCTTTGCAGCATCAAATATGAACATATTTGGCACTTCCACTGTCAATCATGAAAAATGAAACCTATTGGTATAGGAACCTAACAGTGGCTCCACTTGGGGATGGCTTTTCCAAATGAAAAGCCAAGAACAGCAGGTCAGATTGCCTTATTTTTCCATTCTTGCTGCAGTCTGAAACTTCCTTGTCTTGGAGACCATTGATCTGAATCCTTGTAACTTGTATGAAGTATCCTTTGAGCTAATCTGCTGTGAAATTACAGCCCTGCTTCTTGTTGGTTCCTCTGAGTGTTTGTCATCATCTTCATACTTCCCAAGTGTTCTTCTTGATTTCTTATGATAGACTCAAAATATATATCAAAAATGATGCAGTTCCCTGATTTTCCTCAAAACTTGCTGCATTTGGTTCCTTATCTAATTGCTATGAATAAAAACTGCTGGAAATATAAATATTTATGTACAATACACAGTGGTGTTATGCTGATTACGGGGAATCAAAATAATGCTTGAGCATTCGCCCATTGACTGGGCCTTCTTCAGTATTTGTGCCATCCAAACTCTTCAGAAAATTTGTGTTATTACCTTGTACAGCATGAATGACATAAGGTCCTTTCCACAGAAAATCAAATTTCCCATGTTTCCCTTGTCCTCTTTCCTAGAATCCCATCTCAACACTTTGTTTCCTATGAAGAAATCTTCAGCCTTGGTTCTTTTGTCAAAGATCTACTTGAGTTTATCTTGTAGGACCTGGGTTCTCTGATATACTTCTTCTCTTGTTTGCTGCAAGTGTATAGTCTGATTGATCCTTCTTTGAATATCATTAGGCTCTGCTTGTATTTCTTGCAGCAACTTGATTACAGGGATTCCCAAAGATGAAGGGAATCTTGCCTCCATTCCATAAACTAGTTCATATGGACTTGTACCAATGGATCTTTTAGTGGTCAATCTATCTGCCCATAGTGCATTTACCAGCTTCTTATGCCAATTCTTTTTGTTCTCCTCCAAGATCTTTTTGATGATGTTTATGAGGCTTTTGTTGGAGGACTCAGCTAGGCCATTGCCTTGAGGGTAATAGGCTGTGGAATGGCCCAAGGTCATGTGGTATTTGTGGAAAAAGTTGATCATTTTTTTGGATTTGAAAGCAACAGCATTGTCTGTAATAATTTTATCTGGACAGCCAAATCTAGATAAGATGTTGGTTTCTAAAAATTGCATAATAATGGAGTCATTGGCTTGTCTACAAGGGATTGCTTCTATCCATTTGGTGAAGTAGTCTGTGGCAGTCAAAATCCACCTATGTTGGCCAGAGGATGAAGGGTGGATTTCACCAATGAAGTCTAAGCCCCATTGCTGAAATGGTCTTTCAGTTGAGATAGGTTTGAGGGGTAAAGGTAACAGCTTCCTTTTGCCTTCAAAGATTTGGCACTTGTGGCAACACATTACAAATTTTTTCACATCAGCAAACAAGGAGGGCCAATAAAATCCAGCCCTTAGGATTTTATCAGCTGTTGATTTCCAGTATAAGTGTCCTCCACAGTCACCTGCATGAAATTCCTTGAGGACATTGTCAGTTTCATCCAATGTTAGGCAATTAAGTAAAATTCCTTCATGATTTTTCCAAAATAAGGCACTGTCTATAATACAAAACTTCGATGCTTTCATTTTCAAGAATCTCTTCTTGGTTCTGGACAACCCTGGAGGAGTTTGCAGGTTTAACAATACAAAACATATATCAGCATACCAAGGGGATTGTAAAAAGGCTTGATTGATCTGTGGAGTCGCCATCTCCTGTTAGTTGTCCAGTTCATTGATATCAAGGGCTTGGAAATTGGTTTCAGTCATTAGTTTGGCTAATCCCTACCCTTTTATCAGTTTTGTAGGCTTGATTTCAATATCATATTCTAAAATATTGGCTATCCATTTGCCCCTTTTGCCTTCAATTCCTTCTTGAGTTAAAATGTCTTTAACCACAGCATTTGGGACATAGGCAATCACATGTGAGTAGAAAATGTAAATTCTGAAATCCTTGATGCCCTTTACAAGAGCATATGCTTGTTTTTCCATGATTTAATATTTTAAAGGAGCATCTCTAAGAGCTTTGCTGAAAAAGGCAATGAGCTTCTCACACCCTTGGTCATCTTTTTGCAATAGGACAGCAGCAATTGTATGTTCAGATGCAAAGGAAAAGATAATGAAATCTCTATCAAACCTGGGACTTGTGAGGACCGGTGTATTTGTCAAAGCTCTTTTGATGTCCTCAAAGGCTTGTTTGGCTTCCATAGTCCACTTGACTTTAGAATCTTTCTTCAGCATATTATTTAACAGTCTTATGAGCTCGGCCAAATTAGGAATGAATCTTATCAAGAAGTTAATCTTCCCTAGAAAAGCTTGTAGTTCTTTGATGTTTCTTGGATGAGGCACTTGAAGGATAGCTTGAATTCTGTCCAGGTCGATCCTAATGCCATCTTTTGAAATGATGTGACCTAGGAGCTTGCCTTCCTCTAGGCCAAACAGTGATTTCTTTGGATTCAATGATATGCCATATTTTCTGCAAATTAGGAACACTTGCCTCAAGTGTTCTAAGTGTTCTTGGTCTGATTTTGAGAAGGCAATAAGATCATCAAGGTAGACTACTAGGAAATCATGGATTTCTTTGGCAAAGGCTATGTCCATAGCTCTTTGAAAAGTGGCCCCTGCATTTTTAAGTCCAAAAGGCATTTTGACATATTTAAATGTTCCCCAAGGTGTTGTAAAGGCAGTTTTGTCTTGATCATCCGGGTGCACTAAAATCTGATTGAATCCTGAGAATCCATCTAACAATGAGATCCTAGAGGCTCCTACTACCCTTTGTAGGATATGGTCCATTTTTGGTAAGGGGTAATGGTCTTTGAGAGAGAATTTGTTCAAATTTCTTAGGTCAACACATAGTCTTATCTCTCCCGTTTTCTTTCTAGTAGGCACTAGATTTGAAATCCACTCTGAGAACCTAATTGGAGCAATGATTCATGCCTCATACATTCGTTTAACTTCTTTTTCAATCAGAGGGAGAAGGACAGGATTCACTCTTCTAAGCTTCTGTATAAAAGGCTTTTGATTCTCTTTCAAGGGTATAGTGTGTTGGATTACTGAGGTATCATAAGATTTGAGGTCTTCATAACCCCAAGCAAACACATCTTCGAACTCCTTAAACAAGTCAATGTATTTCAATTTCTGATCAGTAGGCAAGGCTCTGGAGAGTTTTACCATTTTGGGATTTTCTATGGTTCCAATGTTGCAGTCCTCAATTTCAGCATTCAGTGGTTGTATTTTTGGCTTCCTTGAAATGTCATTTAAATCGAATAAATCCTCCAAAGGAGTCAAGCCTGTGGGCAGAAAATTGTCTTTTAATTCAATTACTTCAGCTTCTCCTTCAGCTATTTCATCAAAATCTGTTTGCTTCAGCTATTGTACATTCTTGTCATTAAAAGTAGTTGGATGCAAAATCAGACTTGCTGTTTCAGCTGATATATTTTGTTCAATTCTGTCTGTCTGTTGTTGATCATCCATAGTGCTAGTATCAATGTTCATGCTAGAGAATTCCTCCTTCAAAGTAAGGAACTTGTTTATCTGTGTGTCACTTTCAAAGACTTGCCAATTTTTGACATTATCCGGGACTGCAGGTCTATGTTTGATTTCAGCTATGAAATGGTGGTTAGGCTCGAAGGGTAGTTTGCATGTGCTGGCAAAGGTTGCCAAGCTATGTGCATGTAAATTGTGCTTTCTTGAGATTTTGGTGAGCTGAAATTCTGAGAAAGTGTTAAGTATTTCAATGGCTACACCTCTATAAGCCCTCAACCTAAGATCATTTGTGACAAAATTTCCCTTCATCTGCTGTATGATTAGATCTGAATCCCCTAAAATTGAGACTTTGGTTGCACCTAGGTTTTTGATGAGTTTGAGACCTAACAAAAGGGCTTCATACTCGGCCATATTGTTTGTGCATCTGAAATTTAATCTATATGCATGACCTTCTGCATGGTTATTCTGCATATTGTGTATCCAGACCCCTGCCCCTGCTCCTAATTTGTTTACTGAGCCATCAAACTCTAAGTACCATAAGATTTCATGGTCAAGATTAGTATTGAGATTTTTAGAAAGTTGCACCATGGGCAGATTGGGTTCTTGTAAGTCATCTGTTATGTCCTTTCCATTTGTTGCATTAACCATATTGACAATTTTTTGATCTGGATCAGCAGATTGTTCATTCATGCTTTCTGGTTGTGCTGTTATCAGGAGTTTGGCATCAGTTTTGGGGCACATGTCAGCATTATATAAAATGAATGAGTCCATATCGGAATGTATTGAATAGATGGGGAAGTTTTGGGGCTTTTCTTGACTACTTACCACATATTTCATCAGTGTTTCACGGCACAATCTCTTTGGTTGCCCAAAGATTGAAATAGTGGCATAAGACATGTCTAATTGTAAGGATCCTTGGAGTTTGGCCCCCCAAGATCTTGACAAAAGCATGCCATACTTGGGTGGAATATCAACTACCACCACATCCATCAGGATTGTTTTGGTTGGGTATTGGACTAGGGAAACACACAAATCTTTAATTAGGCCTAGACACCTGACTTGGCTCGAATCAAATGAAAACAAATCTTTGTATGGTCTTGTGATATCTAGGTCTAGCTTTTCCATCACAGATTTAGGCATTAGGTTATGGGAAGCTCCTGAATCAAACATTGCATTATGTAACACCTTGTCATGAATGTTTAAACTGACATAAAAAGGTGGAACTCCTCCATTTGTTGTCTTTCCATTAACTTCAGGACCAAAAAGTAATTGAGGTTGATCATCTAAAACATTTACAGCATCCCTATTGTCTGGTATTTGGAGTGACCTATTGATTTGATGTCTATACACTTCATGTTTGGCCAACTCAGAGAGGGGAATGGCTATTTTCAGTTTGCCAATTTCTGTTTCTAAATTGAAGGGTTTTTCTGTCTGCAACTTCGTGTTGTGGACAACAAACTTTTCTTTTTCAGCTGGATCTTCAATGATCTTCTCTTGATTTTGACTGTTGTTTTGCAGTACCTCTTTTTTAGAAACATTTTCAGGAACACAGTTTGAATTTGCTTTTTAGGAGACGGATGAGAATGGTTGATTCTTAGAGGGCTGTACATCTGATATATCTTCCACAGTGACTTCTCTTGGGTTTGGGTCTGTTTTATCAGAGAATTCTATGAGTGCAGCTTTATCTTTTACTTTCTTTGGCTGCTTAGCATCCTTTGGTTTGACAGTTTCAGGCACATCTATGGTTCTGCTCCTCAATTTGTACTGTTTGTGAACCTCATAAACTGCTGCATCATAGCCTTCCCTAAAATCAAATGACTCTCCTGATTTGGTTTGAAATTGATTGCAATTATGGGCCTCTTGATCTTCTTGTGTTAAAAAGACTTGGTGTTCACTGTCCAAACCCATCAAGTTGATGTGAGGGTCCTCGGTTGGTTCACTAGATGTTGAGGCTTCAGCATAGTTTTCTTGAAAAGGAGGTCTGATGTTCTGGTCGGGACCAGCCCTTCCAACATTTGGATTTTGATTCTTTCTAAAGTTTGGGTTTCTAGCAGTACTTGGTTGACCTTCCCATGATGACTTTCTTTCGATGGTTTCCACTCTATCTCCTAGTCTGTCCATACCTTTGATGATTGCATCCAATTTTTGTTCAAATGCTGAAGGTTCTTCTTTAAAAGTAGTTCTTCTTTCAGCTCTTGCCCTATTTCTTTTAGCAATTAGGTTTGCCTCTACACTAACAGATATATTCTGCATGTCTGCTAAGGTTGGAGGGGCTCTTTCCCTCAGTTGATATGCCATGTCAGAATCAAATCCATTAGGGAATTTGATTAAGGCTAAATTAGGTGGAGGTCTAAGGTTTTGAGGGATGGCATTGTAAACATTGTCGAATCTTGCACAATAATCTAGGACAGTTTCTTGTGGGCCTCTTTTTATAGTGTCATGCTCAGATAGAATGTGCAGTGGATCTTTTTTCTTTTCCCATGTGTTAAGAAATGTATGGTAAAGAGCATCCGGATTGGCTATGGAATTTGCTGCAAGTGCTCTAAACCAAGTTCTTACTTCTCCTGTCAAACTTTGGACAAAAATTTTCATTCTCACATCATCATCGTCAATTTCATAATTCTCAAAGTAGTCTTGCATTTTCTTTGTATGCTGTAGGGTAGTATATGTACCTGTACCATCAAAATAAGTGATCTTACTTTGATAATCCTGAGGCATAGCCCCAGGATTTCCAGGTAACTGTAAAGGGGCATATCTGTTTGCCATATTGACAGGGATAAATGGGCCAACAGAAAGGAATGGAACAGCTAGGACAGCAAGGATAGTAGCATAAATATGTGTAGTGGATGGAGGTGTAGAGAAAGTGTTTTGAGAGGTGGATGAGGAAGAAGGAGAAGAAGGAGCGATGTGAAGACAGACTGAAGGTTTAGCAGGGGTTTGGATATAACTTTGTTGAACTGCTTCCAGGCTAGAATCAGCAAACTCTTCTTGTTCTTCTTGTTTTCTAAGGATCTTAGGGATTAAATTAGGATTGTCAAAAACAGCTGGAGGATCTGGGTCAGGATTTGACCTGGTATAACGAGTTTTCTTCTTTGGAGCCAGCTTCCAAATTTGTTTTTGGTATTTTTCTGGGAATATTTCTAGTTTTAGGAAGGAACTGATCAAATTTTTGGAACAGCTGTTTAAAGCTTAAAACTAGAATGAAGATTGACTGAAGCAGCTTTTATTTAATCTTGTAAATGCAAAGCAAGAATAGTTTCAAAGGCTTCCTGGCTGACATTCAAGCTTCATCTGTAGTTTTAAGGAATAGACAGCAATTGAAAAATTTGTTTTGATCCCCAGTGGAGTCGCCAATGATGTTATCACTCAGGTTGTTCCCTGGCTCCTAAGGGAATACGGCCGAGGTAACCACTAACCAATCTTTTAGCTACAGGTCCTAGCCTACCTACAACCAGAGAGGCCTCTCTCTTTATGATTTAACTTTGTTTTGGTGTAATTTTAGGCTAGTTATGATGCACAGGGTTTTTTTTTAAATTTGGTTGGATGATAATTTCGAATAGAACTGATATGCAGTTTTCAGAATAGCTTAGACCATTGGGCAATGGAGTCCATGATTGTGTACTGTTGAAAATTCTTGTTGGGGAGGAGGTAATGCTACAGAGCCAGACAGGTATCCATGAAACAAATCTTCAAATCTGGGGATCGATGGCATGAAATCAGGAAATGAAACGCAGTTAAGGATCTTTCACTATGCTGATAGAGGGAAAGTGTGAGAATATTATCTAGGAGAAATTAAGAATTCCTAAATAGCATTCATAATGAAAGAATTAGTGCAAACATGAGCAATTAAGAATTCATATTTATGACCAATTCTGAAGAAAACACAGTTAGAAACAGAGATTGAGCAGAGGGTGCATTCAAACAAGTCCTGAGCTATTCTTCTTCTCTATTGCTAAGATCATGAAACATATATGTGAATTTTGTAAATACAGAAAGACAAAACATGGTTTAGGAAAACTTATAGTTCCATTAAACAACACAGGAATTCTGTAGCAGAATGCAGTTCATTACATTCACATCCAGACAGTGCAGAAATCATAAACTTCACCAGTTCTTTGTATTAGAAAATCTGAAAGTTACAGCGCAGCTCTTAGAGCGAGAATCATCAACCAACCCCAAATACATTCTATGGGGGGGTATATATACAAAAATAAGATAGAAAATATCTAGATGATGAGTCTTCATGTAATAAATTACATCACCAACTCGTCCAAAGAAATAAATGAAGAGAGTAAATGCTGCAATAAATATTAGTGGATTAGTTGTCCATTCTGCCAGAGAATTTTGACTTTTGGGACCAACTGAGTCGGCTGGGGCTGCGCTTTCAAATTTGCATTTTTCGGGCCTGCTGTCCCAGCACTTTGATGAGTCATTGGTTTGACCTGCTCCACCTGTTGTCCAACTGCTCTATCTGGTGCCAGCATACCCCATTCTTCTGACCTGTAGATGACCAAAATTTGAAGCTGAACGAAGGGGGAAAAGACCGAGTTTACTTGGGAAAAATTTCCATCATTGCTTGCGACCAATCTTCTCTGGGCAGCTGATGTCTTTGTATCTTTATCAATGTCTCATCTGCCTCAGTATATCTGTAAAAATTGGGCGGGACCTCAAAAAGATGATTGATTTCATGCTCCATGTAAAATAAGTTCTCCAGATTGTCATAAAGGCTCTGTCCTGATGGAGGTCATGTTTCCTCTGAGGAACTTGAAGATGCTGTAATCTGATTTGCAATAAAATTATTCATCCTTGTGGCATATTGTTCCCAGGTCAGCAGTCTTCCAGCATTGGTCAATAGGCTGGGCAATCCTCTGGTCTGCAATGCTTCAAGCTTCAACTTGAACTCATCTACCTCTGCCTGCATTTCCTGACACTTTCTTTCTAGACTTTGGACAAATTTTCTTAAAGTCAGCACCTTTTTTGCTGTCAGAACAGTATCTGTCCTGTTGCTGATGTCTAATGCTGCCAACTCTTCCTTGGTGTGAGTGTTCATGAAATGAATCATTTTAGTAGCCTGCTCACGCATATTTCCCAATGCTGCCCTAGCCCTTTGATTCTCAAATTGAGCTAGGCCTATTAATTCTATCTGCTCATGCATGGTTTGGATTGACTTCCATTGTCTAGTGATTGATTGGCAAATTTTGGCCCACAAAATATTTTTTATTTCAGCCAGGGTCTTTTCCAAAGTCAGCTCCTTCTCCAAGGCCTTTATTTTGTCATTGAGGGCCTTAATCTCCCTTGTTTTTTCAGCTACTGTCACCTTGGACTTATCGTAGCTCACTTCTAGTTTGGCCAGCTTTTCCTTGGCCTCTTTTATCTCTGTTGCCTGAAGTTCTAGCTCCTTGACAGCTTTCATCATTTCATCCATGCTCATGCTAGATTTAGGTGTTGTTGTTGTTGTTGCTGCTGTAGCATCTGTGGTGGATGAAGTTGTTGTAGATGTTGGGATGACAGGAGGGATCACTGCTGCTTGTGTAGGAGGAACAGGGACATCAGTAGGAACTGTTTGAGGTGGTTGGGAGGTCAACTCTCCCTGCTTGCCTTGCACTGCTCTTTCCAATTCTTTCTCCATCTAAATTATTCTTTCGTTCATTCTCATCGGTAGATCCATTGTATCCTCAGCATCTTTTTCTTGCGCGAGCTCTGCAGTTTGCGGGTGCATAGTAGGAGTCAACCCCAATTGTTTTCTAAGGGCAGCAATATAATCTTCTTTTTTCTTCATAAGGGCCCTGACGCCCTTAGGGTCCTTGGGATCATGTCCTAGATCCACAATAATGTCCTCCAATGTTTTAATTCTTTTGTCTTTGGCCGAGGAGGACAGTCTTTCCAAATCTAGCTGAGTATTTGTGTTCTTTAAAGACTCCTTCAATTCATGCGCCAGCATGGCCTTATCTGCTAAAGTATCATAGACCATCTCACCCTTTTGTTTATGCAGCTCTATTTGATCCATCGGGTGAATTTCCTTGGCAAGGACCTCTAGATTAGTCTTCACATAATCTGCAGCTGACTGTGGATGCGGTATCTTGGGCTTAAAATGACTTAGAATCATCTTTTCCTCCTTGAGGTCATATGCTGCCATCAACCTCTGCTGTTTGGCAGGTGTTGCCTTAAGAAATTGATCATACAACTGTACTCTTAACAACTCATTTTGAGCCTTGATTTCCATGAAAGAAGTTTTGATACTAGGTGGTCGCTTGCTCTATTGTGTTGAGGAGGATACCTCCATGCCATGCTGCCTCTCTTGCTCTTGCTGGAAAGAGCTAGTAGGTGTGTGTTGGCTTGCTTCCCTTTCTCTTCTTGGACTTTCTAGGATGTCCTCACTAATTTCCTCCTCAACTAGAGAATCAACTCTTTGCCTCTTGGCTTCAGGTTGCTGCGCAGACCCACTAGCAGGTGTGGAGTCCTCTCGGTCTCGCTTCTTACCTCTTTCTTCATTAGCAGGAGTTTGCAATATTGGCACTTGTAGGGCCTCTATTTTCTGTGGAGGAGCTTGTTCTTGAGTTTGCTCCTTTGAGGTGGTAGGTTGTTCTGCAACCATTTCTTGCTCTGCATCCATTGGCTCTTTTCCTTTTGATGTACCTGTTGCTGGTGTAGACCGTTGTTGGGCAGCTTGTGAAGCTGCAGCTGTGGATGGACCTTCTCCGACTTGCTGTGGTAATTTGAAAGTTACCTGGTCAAAAGAATCCAAGTCAAGAGTTTTTTCTAGATCTTTGACATTTTGCTCCATAATTTCTTCTTGAGTAAACTCCTCAGCTAGTGTCCCTGCCAACCACTCATCTTGGTTGGCATATTGTTCCATTTGTGGGAATCTACAGTGCTCATATGCTGTCAGTCTATATTTAACTCTTCTGGTACTGATAAAGCCATCCGGGTCATAAGGAACCCACCAGAAACTTCTCTTCAGCTTGAGTTTTTACCCCAATATTTGGTCAGCATCTTGCCAACCCTCTTTCTCGTTCATAATGAAGGGGCCTAGATGGTCTCTAAATTTTAGGCGAGCTTTCTTCTTGGCACTATGGAAATGAGTGAGGTCTGAATTGATGAGTTGCCTGTAATATTCTAAGGCAAAAAGTAACATTGGTACATATCTTGGGAGCCTGTAAGGACAGAGCTCACAGCCATAGATTCTGATGATAGTGTGATTTTGGTAGAGATACCAATCACCTATTTTGTAACTCTTGGATAGCTGCAAGAACTCCTGCATGTCATATGATAATCTAGGAGGAGGGGTTCTCATTAGGAGACAAGAGACTGGGTATACAAATTGGTCAATGAACTCACAGTAGGAAAATGGAGAGTTTTGAACCTCATGGAAAACTGATGACCAAAAGATGACAGACCTTCTTTCACCCTTGGAATCCAACTTCTTGATGGGGCATTGGAAGCTTTCAAATTGGTAATACATGAACAAATGATAGATATATAATGAATATTTAAATATTCCCTCCCTATCCAGCTTCACTAGTTGGTCATGCATTTTATTGGCTATGAACTTGGCATAGTTATACTTGATAGCAGGGGGTTGTCCTGGGCTGTATGCAGACAGCAGAACCAGCACTGTCTCATCAATGTGCTCACTTGTTTTAAAACCCAGTACATAAGAGATCATATCTACAAGCAGCTTACCCACCTCATTGAAGTTGACATATAGGAATGGAGGTGGCTCAGTAGGTTGGCGGTCTACCCTCATGAATGTCTTGGCAATCCTTGCAATCTCAGAGCTGGAGAGTTTGGAGCCTTCATCCAGCAAGTAGTTCATAGAGAAAGGAAACAATAGCTGAGTCTGTTTGAAGTTTAACATCTGGTTGATAGAGTCAGGAGTAATATGAAAAAGTATGCTCCCAAATGGAGACTTGACAGCTCTCTGAGTTGGCTCATAGTTCTCA
The DNA here is from genome assembly GCA_031772625.1 of Pinus tabuliformis. Taxonomy (NCBI): domain Eukaryota; kingdom Viridiplantae; phylum Streptophyta; class Pinopsida; order Pinales; family Pinaceae; genus Pinus; species Pinus tabuliformis. The sequence goes on along the minus strand of CM062813.1, from coordinate 1,190,696,217 downwards.
GCACACAAACGGATAATCTCAGGAAAGATATTAACAGAGGGGAGGAAGTAAAATGGTAAATTAGACTCCCATATGCCATACATGTCACAGTTGCTCAAAAAATTGTTTCTCAATTGGCAGAAGTTTTGCAAGTGATTCCTGTCCCCAACCAAATCTTTAATGAGGTAATCCTTATCAGCTAGGGGCATGGCTTCAAGCTCTCCGTTTGGTGGATTCATAGGAGTGATGTTTAGAGATGTTGGGGTGGCCATTCTGAAATTTTCTGAGCTTATGCTTGAAATAAAGATTAAGGCAACAACTGTTGAACAAACTTGCTTGTGAGGATTAGCAAAGGAACTGGGGACTGAGCTTGAATGTGACAATAGTCTTAACTGTCTGAAACTATGATGAAAGAGACAAATTTTGCAGAGTTTTCAGACCAGTTTCTCTTCTTCTTGATGAATTCTCTGGATTAAAGGACTGTGGGAAAAATGCAGAGGGGAAAGGGGATAATTTTCAGCCCAATTACTTTAGTTTTTGAATGGAATGTGGCAGAAAAGGATAATGCCGGGCCGCTGTTGTTATAGACAATTTTGTGCCTTACAGCAACAAGCATGAATTGTCAATAATCCAAGGGATCCAAAGTTCCCTAAACATGATGTTCCTACCCCTAGAGGAACAAGGTCAGCAAACCAACAGCTCTCAGATCAGTTCTCCACCTGAAAACACTCAAAAACAAGCAATCCTGAAATCAAAGCAGGTGCTCCACTAGGCTTCTGCGCTGAAACAAAACTGCTCCATGGTGTACCTGCGTTGCAAAGCAGGTAGAACAAAGCCCACCTGCGTTGAGTGAGTTTGGACATGTGGCACACTGAGTCATTGCTCTGGAATCTTCCAAAAATGACACTTGGATCAGGGATTTCGCCTTGTGATGAGTCAGAGGCTTTGTTTCTCCAAGTGGAAGCAAGGTTCACCAAGTGGACTCAAGAACTGAAGATCAACTAAAGATTAACTGAAGAGAGAGAGGACACAAGGCAGCTACACATCAGTTGCAAGCTGACTCATCCTTTCTCAATTCATCTATATATTGAGCTCTCTCCTATGAGCTCAGGAGGCTGGAATTTTGTGCAAAGTAATGATATGTTGTTGGTTTCATTCTTGAGTTATTGGGTGATTGTTTGAGAGAGGTGAAGAAGAGCAATTCTTTCTGCTGGGAGGTGTTGCTGGGTTGGAGCCTGCAATGGTTGTAATCCTCTCAGAACCTTTATTTCTTCATTAATAAAAGCTATTGAGGTTCTTCTATGTGCTCTTGTTTCAATTATGTATTGTGATGATTGCATGTTTGGTTTACACTAATCCATGAACCAGTTATGATTGCATGCCTCTTGTAGTTTCCTTCTTTGTTATTGTGCAGGATCTCATTGCAGCTGGGTGAGCAGAACAACAAAGAGCTAGGAGCAAGCGGCCAAAGAGGAGAGTTTGGATTCGACATTAAGCGCAAAGCAACGGTTAGTGCTTTCTCCATCCTCTTTTGCTTTCATAAAGAAGTAAACCTTCAGTAGTTTGTTTTACAGTTGTTGCTAAGGAACTGTCACCCTTAGAGTGGGTTAGGGTCATCCGAGTCGGATACTTTTCCCTACAACAGCTGTGGAATTTTGTCGGGAGCCCGAGCTTGAAAATGGTTTTCCACGGTGAAATTGTGATTGGACGGTGGTTTACAAGGTTTTTCTCTAAGCAGGGGGTGTATCAGTGAATTTAGGCAGAATTTAGGTGCAAGAGGTGTCTTTAGTTTGGGTACTTGCAGGTATTCAAGCAGCTAAAATGGAGAAAATGGTGAAAAACAGGGCTAATGGGTGAAATTTGGCAAATACCTGGTTAAAATAGCGCCGAGGGCAATTGGACTGGTCCAATGGCGAACGGTGGAGACGAATTCGAAGGTGGCAGCAGCTCAATTGGTCGAATTTTGAACTTTGGAGGCAAACGGGCGAAAACGGCACCAGCAACTCTCCACTATGACCAATGAAAATGACTAACAAAACGGTCGAAAACGCATATTTTTATAAAAATTTGGCATATTTGCACTTTTGGCGCTTTTCCGCGATGACGTCAGCATGACGTCATCGGCGGGTCCCGGGTACGGCAGGGTGACGTGGCATCTGACGAGGATGGCGACGTGGCATAGGACACGGTGGCAGGGTGGGGACGGAGGTGGATGAAGCGGCAATGACATGGAGTAGCGGCGGGGACGCGGAGGTGATGTCACGAGGACGTGGCGCTGACATCAGAGGCGGGGGAGCGGTATATGGTTTCCTCCCGCACCGCTTTTTAGCATAGGCGGTATTGGGGGAGGGGCCTCTGATCATGCTGGGAGGACGACACGTGGCGGGGGTACCGCAGGGAAACCGCCCATCCCTCGGACATTATCCTCTGGCATATTGGCATACAATAATGACCGCCCACCGTTGATCCATTGCTTGTCAGATCGGATGGATGACGGTAAAGGTGAGGTGATAGGGGGTTAGGGACGGGACCCGCCCAACATATTTAAATAATAACGCGTCGAAGGGGGCTCAAAAACCTTGGTTAACGTGGGTTATATGTCGGTATGAATTAATTTAATGTTAATCAAAACTATTAAACATTAAACCTTGGGAAAATGACTGCAGAGGGGTAGAATTATAAGGTTTTGATGGGTAGAGGAGTAGGTATAGGCTATTAACCTAACCAGAGGTTAGATTAATCCCAGGTTTAGGATGCGGATGGGTTAATAGTAGCCCTAGATGAGCTATTATTTCCCAAAACCATATTTACATAGCTATAATGCTATAGGGTAGGATATGTAATATTTTTTGGAATTTTATATAGTTTTTGTAGCAATAGGGATGGGAAAGTAGTTAGGGAGCTAGACAATAGAATTAGAAGTTAATATGAGTTTGTGAGGTGAAGGAGTAGGGCAGAGGCTAAGTTTATGGACTGAAACTTACACATAAGAATTGCATGGAATATGGAGTGATTTTACACAAGAAATGTGGCTTCTTTTCATTGAAGGAAGTCAAAATTTGACTTGATATTTTACAAAAATGAACTGAAAGCAGGACTTGTTGGGAAGATCCCAAAGTACTCAAGGGGGTATTAGTAAGAAGCTTTGAGGGGGGTGAAAGGGAGTTAGACATTCTTCCAAAGTGGTGCCATCAAAAAACTGCTTTGACATTTCTGTCATTGATGAGATGAGCCCTGATTGATAATAGATGAGGTGATCAAAACCTTGCTTCTGCAACCTAAAACTACCTACCCAGCCTAATACACCTAACATTTTTTCTTCCTTTTGAATGGGTGCACTTAGACTTGCAAACCCTGATTATCCTCTTTTCTTTTGACTGCCCTCCTATCTAAATCTACCCTTATCTCTTCCAAGGGCCCAGATTAAGCAGTTGGGCTCCTTCATTTCTCTGCCTATCTACTCTTCTGCCAAGCTTAAGCTGTTTGGACAGACATTCTTTCACTATTCTACAACATCAATTCAAACATGGCATGGTCCAGATTGAACTGTTGGGCCATCCATCAAGCTAGTAGTGGCATTTTGGCTAGCCACTTTCCTGGTCATTCTTTGGGGTTAATTTTTATTTTTCTTTATGACCAATTTACTCTTTTTGCCCTTTGATAATTCTTTTAGGGCATACCCTCTTCACATTTTTTAATTCTGTCTATCTGTATATAAAATATGGAACCTTTGCAGCATCAAAGATGAACATATTTGGCACTTCCACTGTCAATCATGAAAAATGAAACCTATTGGTATAGGAACCTAACACCAACTGTGTAGCCTACATAAGGAACTTACTATAACTGGAAGAGAGTTGGTTTTTTTTCATTTTGTTAGAAGATTATTTAGTGCTAGTTGTAGAGGAAACAATGGTCATGATATTTTTTATTTACTAGAGGGTGATATCTGTAGAAATTTTGAATAATTTAACACATATTCAACAGAGATTATCCTGATCATGTACTATTGCGGAATACATACACAATACATAAGCTCCTCTACGTTGATCATCAATATAGCAGCATCAATAACAATAAAACATCAAGAGCATTCACACATTAACACAGTATGTAACCTGGGGAAAGCATCTCGCTAAAAACCCCACACTGTCTGTATATTAATGATTGAGACCATGTAACATTACAAAGTACAATGCTTATCACAAGCAATCCAGTACCAGCTCCACCTGTTACACACAATACAGCTAAGATCTGATCTCCAAATCTATTCCACTGCTTGCCTGCCTCCACTGCTCAATACCTGCTCAAGAATGAATGAGAATGGTCTACCAAACTCGTTTTTCACCTCCAAAGAATCACTCACAATGTGTAAGACGTGAGAAGAAGCTACAAACTGGGAAAATACATGAGCAAACTCATTGGCATACTCAATCCTTTGATTGTGCAAGATCCGATGCACAACTACAGTCACAACTGATAGCAATCTGATTCTCTAACACTTGTCCCTGCTGAACTGAACATGCACTGACATGCAACTGAGTTAACTGATGTATTCTATAGTTGTATTATGAGTTAATAATTAGTTTAACAACTCATCATTAGTCTATTTGCAGATAGACTAACTACAACTAATTTAACCAAGTCAAACTGAACACAACTCCATCAACTCCACAATCAACTCCACCAAACTCAACTGATTGAGTTCTAACTGAAGTCATGCATGCAACAACTCAACTGACTCATAAGAAAAGCGTACTTCCTTCTGAAAGCTGCATGGGCCACATCTGTAGCTCAAACTGAAGTGCTCCAAGAGAATAAGATCAAGTTTATAGTCCAAATATTATTATGAGACATTAATATTTGACTTTTCTATTTTTGACAGCCAGTCTAAAAATAGACTTTGATCACCCACATTGTGATCACTCACACTGTGATCATCCACACTGTGATCAAAAATAGAACTTGCGCCATAATTTGCCTGCGGGCCCACTTAGTGAAGGCGACTCTTTTCACTAAGCTCCATCATCTTGTTGCAATCTCAACACTCCCTCTCGACAAGATATGGATTATCAGCAACCCCTATCCTGCCTCGGTGGTACTCGAATTTGCTCCTGGTGAGAGCCTTCGTCAGAATATCAGCATCCTGATCCTCCGTTGGAATGTATGAAAGCAACATGATCCTCCGCTGCACACAATCTCTGATATGATGGTACCTGATGTCAATATGCTTAGATCTATCATGAAATACAGGATTAGCCGAGAGTTTAATGCAACTCTGGTTATCACAGTAAATCACAGTAGGATCCAAATGAGAACTGAACAAACCAACCAGGATCTTCCTCATCCATATAGCCTCGCATGCAGCCAAACTTGCTGCCATATACTCGGCCTCCGCTGAACTACTGAAGACCCCTCCTGATGTGCTCTTTCTGTCCGTTGGGCTCCCTGCCCAATCTGCATCCGTGAAGCCACATAGCTTCACCTCATCCTCCTGTCTGTACCACAAACCATATCCCGATGTGCCTCTCAAGTAGCGCAATACATGCTTACCCGCCTTCCAGAAGAGCTTGGTAGGCTTAACCATAGCTTTTGAAAGCTGGTTAACTGCATAACATATATTAGGTCGTGTATTGACCAAATACATCAGCAACCCCACCAACTGTCGATAAACAGTGGCATCCACTTCTTCTCCCGAAGTGGCATCCTCCTTCCTCCAACCTCCAGGAAGAGGAGTATCAACAGGCTTGCAGCCATGCATGTTGAACTTCTCCAGTATCTCCCGAGCATACTTGCCCTGAGAAACAAATAGTCCACCACTGCGCTGCCATATTTCCAATCCTAGGAAATAGTGAAGGAGGCCCAAGTCCTTCATCTCAAACTCTGTAGCAAGATCCTTCTTGCATGACAGTATCAACAGCTCATCACCCGTTAGAATCAAATCATCAACATACAGTACAATGATAAGCAACTTACCCTCCACCATAATCTGGTATAGGTTAGGATCCGCCTCGCTCTTGGAGAATCCAAGTCCTGTGAAATAGTTGTCTATCCATGTGTACCAAGCACGTGGTGCTTGCTTCAACCCATACAACGCTCTCTTGAGCCTGCACACATGCGACTCGCTGCTGAAGACCTCAAAGCCTTCGGGCTGCTCAATGTACACCTCCTCCTCAATGACTCCATTGAGGAACACAGTCTTCACATCCATCTGATGAATGTGCCATCCCATCTGTGTTGAGAGAGAAAGAATCGTCCGTATGGAAGAATACCTTGTGACAGGTGCAAAGGTCTCCTCATAATCGATCCCCTCTATCTGTGAAAAGCCTCGGGCAAAAAATCTTGCCTTGTACTTCTCCACACTCCCGTCAGCTGCCTGCTTGACCTTGTAGATCCATCTCGAACCCACCACTGATTTCCCTTCCGGTCTAGGAACAATCTCTCATGCACTGTTTCTGACAATAGAATCATACTCTTCCACCATGGCGTCTACCCATGCGGGATCCTCCACAGCTTCCTCGAAAGAGGATGGCTCAGTCACAACACACTTGCTCATCAGAGCCATGTATCCAGTGTACCGATCAGGTGACTGTCTCTGCCTGCATTGGGCTGTAGGTGGTCCTACAACTTTCTCTGCATCTTGAGCCAGTCGCTCAGCTTCTGTCAAGCGCTTTCGCCCTCTGATGGTTGGTGCTGCATGAGTGGTCTCTTCCACTCCATGAACCTCGTCCTGTGGCTGATCCACGTCCTGAAGCTCATCCTTAGGAACTAATAGCTCCTCATCTGCATGCAAGTGTAGCTCCCTCTCAAGCGAACACTTTATGGCTTTCTCCTCCTGAAATTTTATATCCCGTTGCACAACAGTTTTACCACTGTCTGGCAAATACACATGATAGTTGTGGGGCGTATCAGTGTACCCCACAAATATCCCAACCTCTGCGGTCGGCTCCAACTTCTTCCTGGCATCCTTCGTCACATGTATGTAAACGTTAGCACCAAAAATCCTCAAATGAGAAAGATCAGGCTTCTTACCAGAATAAGTCTCCTCAGGTGTACTCATGCCAAGTATCCTATGAGGACAACGGTTCTGCACATAAACTGCTGTATTGCATGCTTCCGCCCACAAGTGAAGGGGTAGGCCCTGATCATGCAACATTGCCCATGCAGCACCCACAATCGTTCTGTTCTTCCGCTCAGCTACCCCGTTCTGCTGTGGGTTATGGGGAGCTATGAGCTCTCTACGAATCCCTTCTGCCTTACAGAAATCCTTGAACTCGTCCGAGATGTATTCACCACCATTATCGCTCCTAAGAGCCTTCACCTTCTTCCCCGACTCCTTCTCGACCAGTGCTTTGAATTCACAGAACTTTGAATATGTCTCGCTCTTCTTCTGCATGAAGAAGATCCAGCACTTACGAGAGAAATCATCAACAAAAATCACATAATACATGTGTTTTGCTGTCGAAGCAACTGAGAAAGGTCCACACACGTCTGTGTGAATTCTCTCAAGGATCGTCGTGGAGCGACTATCCTTCTCGTGAAAGGTGGCTTTCACAAACTTCCCCAAAGTACACCCCTTGCACTAATCTGACTGCGCAAGTGTGCCTTTAGGAAGCCCTGTAGTGATCTGCTGCAATATCTTCAAGGCTCCATGGTGAAGGTGACCCAATCTCCTGTGCCACAACTCGCCATCATCCCGGCTCACCAATCCTTCTGCCTTGCCCGCCATTGCTGCGCATCCATCTACATGCAACTGATAAAGGTTCCTCACTCAAACCCCTATCTTCCGGGTCTCACCAGTTGTCTTGCTGCGCAGGAAAGCCTTTCCCTCGCTGAAAACAACATCATACCCCTTGTCTTCTAACATCGCCACTGAGATGAGATTCTTCGTCAATCCTGGAACATGCATGACTTCCTTCAATACGAAGGGTTTACCAGACTCCCTCTCAAAGGAAATGGTACCGATATCGTTCGCACTGTATCTACCATCATCACCCATCTCGATGTGCACTCCAAGATCTTTGTCCTCCAGATCAGAGAACAAATCTCTATCTCCTGTCATGTGAAAAGATGCACCACTATCCAAGAACCACACTGATCCCATCACACTTGAAACCAAGCATGCGATCAATGAAAAATCAAGCTCAAACTATGAGGCTACAGCCTCTCCTGCTGAAGATCCAGCAGCCTGCTTGTTCTTCTTCTTCTGCGGACAATTAGTGGCATAGTGTCCGTGCTGGTGACAGTGAAAACACTTCACCTTGGACATATCCTGCTTCTTGCCTTTCGCACCAGACTGAGAAGCTTTCTTGCTCTTCCCTTTCTTTGCTTTGGCAGTCAAAGCACAATTCTCTTCATCAGCTCCCTTTGACGAAGATCTATCCCTGGTACTCCGCCTGATCTCCTCCTGCACAAGATCTGACCATAGTCTTTCCCATCCTGGCAATTTCTCCCGACCATTGACAGAGTCCTGATAGGAATGCCAACTCTTCGGAAGACCAAGGAGAGCCAAGCTCACCAAGTCCTCATCATCGACAGTAACCCCCACACTTCCCAGCTCATCTCAACACTGAGTGAACTTCGTGAGATACTTGGGAATACTGTCACCCTTCTCACATTTGATGTTTCTGAGTTTATCTTTGAGCGCCAGCTTCCTCTGATCGCTCTTGCTTTGGAATAATTCTGTTAATGATTTCCACATCAAATATGGAGTAGCCTTTCCATGGAGGCTGGACACAATGTGATCCTTCACGCCCTCCAACAGAATCCTTCGACATTTTGCGGTCTTCTTTTGCCAAGCATCAGCTTGAGTAGCATCAGTAGGCTTTGGGACATCCGTCTCTATGAACTCCTTCAGCCCGTTATCATCCAATACTGCCTCCATCCTGTCCTTCCATGCAATATAGTTTGAGCTGCCCTCAAGAGCATACTCCAATCGCAATCCATTGAAAGACATTGTTGCGTTGTCACCAAGAAAACACTGCTGCAAATTCGAATTCCACCAGCAACCAACTCAACCGCCTCGGATCTAAGATTCGTGAGAACACAATATTTCTCGTATAGAGATTGACTGTATGGGCATTCACCAGATATCTCACCTTCCAAAAGAAGGATGAATCCAGAGGCTACCTGGCTCGATTACAGACTCTGCCTGAAGAAATAGAATGTAAACACTTCCTGAATAGTAGATCTGATGATCAACAGCTCCGATACCATGTAGAAATTTTGAATAATTTAACACATATTCAACAGAGATTATCCTGATCATGTACTATTGCGGAATACATACACAATACATAAGCTCCTCTACGTTGATCATCAATATAGCAGCATCAATAACAACAAAACATCAAGAGCATTCACACATTAACACAGTATGTAACCCGGGGAAAGCATCTCGCTAAAAACCCCACACTATCTGTATATTAATGATTGAGACCATGTAACATTACAAAGTACAATGCTTATCACAAGCAATCCAGTACCAACTCCACCTGTTACACACAATACAGCTAAGATTTGATCTCCAAATCTATTCCACTGCTTGCCTGCCTCCACTGCTCAATACCTGCTCAAGAATGAATGAGAATGGTCTACCAAACTCGTTTTTCACCTCCAAAGAATCACTCACAATGTGTAAGACGTGAGCAAAAGCTACAAACTGGGCAAATACATGAGCAAACTCATTGGCATACTCAATCCTTTGATTGTGCAAGATCTGATGCACAACTATAGTCACAACTGATAGCAATCTGATTCTCTAACACTTGTCCCTGCTGAACTGAACATGCACTGACATGCAACTGAGTTAACTGATGTATTCTATAGTTGTATTATGAGTTAATAATTAGTTTAACAACTCATCATTAGTCTATTTGCAGTTAGACTAACTACAACTAGTTTAACCAAGTCAAACTGAACACAACTCCATCAACTCCACAATCAACTCCACCAAACTCAACTGATTGAGTTCTAACTGAAGTCATGCATGCAACAACTCAACTGACTCATAAGAAAAGCGTACTTCCTTTTGACAGCTGCATGGGCCACATATGTAGCTCAAACTGAAGTGCTCCAAGAGAATAAGATCAAGTTTATAGTCCAAATATTATTATGAGACAATAATATTTGACTTTTCTATTTTTGACAGCCAGTCTAAAAATAGACTTTGATCACCCACACTTTGGTCACCCACATTGTGATCACTCACACTGTGATCATCCACACTGTGATCAAAAATAGAACTTGCGCCATAATTTGCCTGCGGGCCCACTTAGTGAAGGCGACTCTTTTCACTAAGCTCCATCATCTTGTTGCAATCTCAACAATATCATTGCGTTGAAAAAAATCCAATAAGGTTAAACAAGTGTGTTTTTAACCACTTTCTTTTGTGGATTATGGAATCATTAATTTATAGTTTGAGCAAAGAAGTCATAAATCATATAATCTACATTCGTATGGCTCTCCCGTTTATGATACTTATGGTCTTTGTGTTGGTGGATATTCATATTTGGAATGTAAACAAAAGGGATTGTTGAAAATGGATAATTAATAGCATAGAACCACGGTCTTTTATTGTTCAAAGGTATGGCAACCAAATTTCAAATAAGGCTACATTTATACCCTTGGACAGTGTTCGTTCAACCAAAGGGTAATTTTTATCAAATAGAATGTCACTAAGGCAAAGAAAACCCCATGACTTGGCACTCATGATAAATAACCAATGACACAAAGACTTGTAGGTGAGTCAGACCAAGAATATGCATAATTGTCATCAAAGGTATTACACATTAAAGGTGTTGGGTATGACGTTGAGCTTGTGAAGGCCATGCTTTCAATTTTTGGTTGTAGTGTTACTTATGACATAAATGAAAAAAAGATGTTTGAATCCAAACCCCTCTTCTTTTCCTTGCCAAGCATTAAGTAACACATCTATTGTACTTTTGGTATGGTTTATTTAAATATGCCAGCAAATTTTGAGATTGATACAATTGACCTTGAAAGTAGGTGTTAGGGAAAAATTAACACTAGGAATTTTCTTATTAAGTGAAGATGGATCAATAGATATATTTATAGCTAGTCTCTAATTATGGACTTATCAACTATACAACAATAGAAGAATGGCTAGGTCAACCAATTCTGATTACCAATTCTGGCATTTAAATGATTCAATCTAGCCATGTGAAATATTTAACTCGGTTGTTTTTCATGATTCTTGGTAACGAGAAAGGAAGTAATCAAGTCTATGGTGTGTCTAGAACAAAATATGTCACATTTTTGTATATGGAAAAAGCACGTGCAAAGGCTACTAGACTTTTTAAGCTTGAGATTGTTCATTACAACCCAAAGGAATTTGATTTTAGTAAGGAAACTGTTTGTGATCGAATGGGCACAAGATGTTGAAAAATGGTACATCTCTAAGGTTTATTGGTTGTGGAATGATATAGATAACATGGTTGGGTTGTTGATCCCTGTTCAAATCCTTTCGAGAAGAGTTGTCATCATTGGGAGTAGAGAAAATTTAGGTTGTATCATTATCTATATTTGAAAGGGGATCAATACTAGATATTGTAACCAAACTAGTCCATATGACCTATATTGATAGACATTAAATCCTCTTATCAATCAAATCATATCAAATAATTATCTAAAATCACATTACATTGTAATACAAAAAACAAAACCAAGAGAGCAGCCCATGTCACCACATTCCATTTGGACATTTCATCAAACATGTTGCATGCAAAATCCATACAACCACATTGGACATATGTACCAACAAGCTTACTTTGCATAAACATATCATAATAAAACCTTGTTTAGGTATCTCTTCATGGACCTCCACACTGTGTTCTATAGTTTCCATGTTAATGCAAACTAGAAAAACGTTATTAAAAATGGAATGATTGTGTTTAATTCCCCTTTTCTTCATTTGATCAATTAGTGCTAAAGCCTCATTTCCAATACCATGTTTGGCCCAAAGTATAATATGCATATCATATGAAAGCACATGTCTCATATGCATCTGATTGAAAACTCTATAGGAACCTTTCATACTTCTGCATCTTGAATATATTTGACAAGCATATTCTATAGATATCTGTCATCCACGGCTTGTAGAATATGCAATGCCTCTTTCAATCAACCATATTTACATGAAGTTTTCAATTCCTTTGCATAATTTTTGGCTTTCACTAAGGATTTTATTGAGGCATTGATAATGTGGGTTTTCATATTAAGTTTTCTTGTTGATGTTGAAGCATATTCCTTCATTTGTAAAAATGACCTCAAGATCTCCACTCTCTATCCATTTTGTGCATTCCTAGTATCATAACTTTCGAGGCCACCACATATAATCAGAACAATTTGTGAAACACTTGGAGAGACTTCCCTAACTCAATCGAAGAGCCCTTAAGCCGACACATGAGGAAAGAGTACCGAAAACTATAATCAACTATGGTTTCACTCAAACTCTATTTTGTGAAAAAATGCAAGGCTTGATTACTTTCACCATTGTGAATATAACTTTGTGAGGAAAAAATTTCAAGAAATGACATTCCTTTGAAGGATTTTCCATGGAGAGTTTTAGGGCCTCATCTACAAACCCATTTTTAACAAGTCTTGCAATCTATATGTTCCAGAGATATACACTTCACTAAATGATTTTGTAAAATAGTTTGTAAACATACTAACACTTTCACCTTTATGCTCTATTTTGTCCCATGCAATGACAATGTTGCAACTTGGTCTCTTTTACCACTTTGTAACACACCCAGCCACCCAATTAAGGGACATTATAGTTTAGCTTTGCCTCTATGCCATAACCATATATGATATAAACATAATAAAAATAGGTATAAAAGATATAAACCATAAAATATATATATATATATATATATATATATATATATATATATATATATATATATATATATATATATATATATATATATATATATATATATTTTTTTTTTCCTCTGGAAAAATCATTATATATTTCAATAATAAGCAGTTTTTACATAAGGGTCTGTTATATACAGAGTATCTTCAAATGCTGTTTGTTGCATTACCACGCAGGGTATGCTATCAGTTCATTGCATTAAGCTGTTCATTCTAACAAAAACCAAAATAACAGTATGTTTCTGTGGAAAGTTGTCAACAATAAATATATTTAGTGTGCTATTTGCTGATCCAGAGTTGGGTATTCTGGATCTATATATGGCCGGTGGTAAAATTTTTGCTCCTGTTGATCAGTGATCTCTGTAATCTCCCATAGTCCTCTGTCCATCAGCGCTGCCTCCTTGGAAAGTTTGTCGGCACCCTTATTGTGTTCCCTGTATATATGAGAGATAGAAATATGGTTAAATGCTGCTTTGAGATCGAGTGCTTCTTGTAGTATAGTGCTGAGTGAGTGCATGTGACAAGTAGCTGTGCCATTAATCCAATTAATAATGATCTGTGAATCTCCAAAAATATTGATGCTAATGCAATGGTGCCTCAATGCAAAGTGTAGAAGGTGACGAAGTGTAATCAGTTCAGCAAAGTTGTTTGTTCCGACCCCCAGGCCAGCCTTAATTTTGTAATGGTGATTTTCTGTAACATGGAGGATGAAGCCTCCTCCACAGCTCTGTTGGTTTGCAGCGCCGTCGAAATATGCCCAAGGCATGCTTGGGTCGATGGCAGGAGGCGGAACGGGATGTCGAGATGGCGGAGGGGTAGGGTCGGGAAGTTCCCTCAGGGCAGCTACAATACTAGCCTCGAGCAAGGGCCAGTGAATAGGCTTGTCATCAAAAATGGCGCAATTCCTTGATTTCCAAATAGCCCAGTTAACAATGATGGGAAGGTTTATCGATTTCGTCCCTCTATTTTTCTTTTCCCATTCATTCCATGCGCTTAAGATATCCTGTCCCCCCCAATCTCCTGCGTAATTTGTGTGCGCCTTGAGATTTCGCCACAGGTCTATGGTTGCACGACATCTCAGGAATGTGTGTTCTATCGATTCCGAGGCTTCCTTGCAGAGCACGCACCAAGTGGGTCCGTGAATAGCTCTTTTCATAAGCTGATCACCAGTGGGAACTTTGTTCCTTAGTATGCACCAACTGAATAACTTTGATCGAGGGGAGGCGGAATATTTCCATATGTTCTGCCACCAGTTTGCAATTTCTTCAGGCTTCCGGTGCTCGATGAGATGTATATATATATATATATATATATATATATATATATCAAAGTATACATAGCATGCAGGGAAAATAATGCATAACTAAAAACACTTATCATTTAATGAGCACCAACTAGTTGTAGACCTTATACATTCCTCCTTGCCATACACTCTACTACTCCTACTCTCTCAATAGTGGGTCACCACCAAGCCAGGGCCATGACTCCACCAAGACAAGGATTACCTAAAGCTAGCTATGGTACACAACAATTACCAAACACAAACAAGGCCAAGGTGAAAATCGCTAACAATATTCCAGGTCAAGGTGAAAAACCTCAATGATATTCCAACCTACAGTCTCTCATCCTCCATCAATCTACTGAATCCAAGATAGTGCACCCCCTTTGTTTCACCCACAATCTATCGAGATATGCCACTATCCCTCTAGGGATTCCAACTTAGGATAGTTAGGGAATCTCCAGGTCTTATGGTTTCTAGGCATTTTATCTACCCTCGGGGGCTTCTGGGTACCCTCCAAACCCCACACAAGGACACCTATACCTACACTTCTCTCCTTAGGGCTCTCTCCTTCCCCAAAGCAACCCAAGGAGAAGTGAACTTGTACCTAGATCCACCAAATATCCTTAGGGTATAATAGCTAGTATTTGTATGTCTTTCCTTAGTGAAGACACAATAATCTCATTAGTAGCATTGAAAATGTGCAATGCCTTATTTACCTTTTATTTATAGCTTAGGATAACTAATATTACATTAAAATATATTATAATGTTACTATATATTTTAACATCATCAAATAAAGTTACTTTAGGAATATTATATTGGTAATAGTTATTTAGCTTAGGAACCATGTCTTAGTTTCACATCCCCACTTTTCCCTCTTGTGGAGTCCTAGCCCTTCATATTCTTCTTATCCCATAGTCTGCAACTATGGTGTTATTTTATTAATCTCAATTTTTTTACATATTACATCTACTAGACTCATTGGCCTTTTAACACACAGGCTCTCTAGCCCAAGCAAATAGGCACTCTTGACTTAAAATCACATCTATACATTAGACCATAGGCCTAAGACACTTATACACATAGACACTTTGGCCTCAACATAAACTGACTCACTAGTGCCTAGCTATCATGTATTGGCTCATCGTCTTGAGTGCCACTTGTATATATACATTACAATTTGGGGATTAAGCTAGGGGTATTACAAACTGCAAACATGAGTTGACCAAATGGTAGAGTTATTTAACCATAATATTAAACACAACCAATGTAATATTCTAGTAAAACATTGGTTTGGTTAATGAACTAGTCAATTGTTGGTTGAGTAACTAACAAATCGACTGTTGGTTGGGCTAACTAAACAGTCAACCATTAGCAGGATGACTAACTAGTCAACCACTGATTGAGTTAACTAACTAGTTCGCCATCATTCGATTCAACTAACCAATAGACTATCAATTGCGCCGACTAACAAATTTATTATCCGATTGAACTAACTAATAGGCTATGTTATTCCAATATAAATATGACTTGACTTGATAGTTGAATCAGTCGAATGGCGATGGAATTTACCACCATAATGCTAGTCGATCACTATAATGCACAAATTGACTAGGTAGTTGAAATAGTTGACCATATTTTTCCTCCAACACTCCATGGGCATCTTGGTAATCTAAAACTTGGCTAATTTTAGGCTTCTACACATTTTCAACCAGTTATGATTCTAAGAATTTCCTTTGTGCTTTTTCTCTAGTTGATGCAGGCTCAATGTTGAAATTGACACTTTGCTATCACTTTATGGTACACCACCTTCTATCCACCATTACCTATATAGGGCACCTCAATTAACAATGGTATCTGAATATTTGCAGTATGGTACTAATTCTTTCCTCTAGTATTTGTCTCCAAAAGTTAACTTAACCTAATGAACGATGAGGATAACTAACTAGTCGACTAGACATGAGAAGTCATTACTCATCAAACACATATGTATTATCAATTGAGTCAACTAATTAAATATATGGTTTACTTGCCATTGATTGTTTTAATGGATCTACTTCTCAATGATAAATGTGGATTCCTCCAACCAT
Source organism: Pinus tabuliformis (assembly GCA_031772625.1). NCBI lineage: Eukaryota > Viridiplantae > Streptophyta > Pinopsida > Pinales > Pinaceae > Pinus > Pinus tabuliformis. The sequence continues at coordinate 1,190,679,966 of CM062813.1, read as the reverse complement.
CAAACTTTTGTGAGCTACATACTTGATCTATTATCTATCGACTACATAAATATAAATGATGTACTAGGTAATAATGCTCCATAAATGTTATAAATGTTCAAGTATAACAATATGCATTATCATGCAAATGACTTAGGCACACATAAATCAAATGCCACCCATTGATAAGTTAACAATAATTAATAAGATAATTACACCAACTAAATATCACACAAGACACATGAGCACTTGTCTTTGTAAATATCGACTAAGTGGCTACAAACCTCAAATATTCCACCTAGCCATAGACCATACTGTTGTAAATATTTTAGTAGTGGATCACCTTCGAGTTGGGCTATGATTACCAAAGGAAAAAATCTCACCTAGAGCCAACAACGGATACATATTTTGTACCAAACAAGCACTGACTCCAATAACCTCCCTAACTACATCCCCACATCCCCTAGCTTAAACTACCCAAGGTAAGGCACCCCCTTCTCTATCACTGTAATCCTTTAGGCTATGCCACTACACTTTTTGGGCCTCTACTATAGTCCATCACGGAAGTCTTAAAGAACTGTAACTCTAGGAGTTCCAACTACCCTCAAGGATCTTCTAGGAACCCCCCAGGCCTCACAATCGGAAATCTTACCCAACGAGTTCCCCCTCCAAGCTCCATCCTTTCCCAAGATGAGAAAGGAGAATTTCCCTCATAATTCCAATGAGGAACTTCCAATAGTTTACACAAGTCATAAGCTTCAATGGATATCTAAAATCATATCTCAACTAGTCTCAACAAAACTAGGGAAGTACCAAGGAGAATGGTTGTTTGGATGATGGTTGAATGATGACCAAAACTATGGAATGAAACCTCACAATCATGGAAAACATGACTTAAGTATGCATGAAGTAATTTTTCCAAATGTCACCAAGGAGCTCACCCTCACCACATGGGAACTGACATAGCCTTATTTTTCCATTAACTTTTGGACTTAGGATAGAAAATCAGGGCATGACTTAGGCTTATACATGCCCTTTTTTTTAGCTTTGGTTATGCCCATAAAGTCACTTTTGGAATATAATATTATTGCCATGGGTTACAAACCATGTCTTGATTCCACACCCTCACCTTTCTTACTATGGAGTCATACCCCCCCATACTCTTTTCATCTGGTGTTTTGCAGCCATGGTGTATTTTATTATAACATGGGTGTGATTACATATATTCATAGCTAGGCTCACTAGCATTTTAACATAAAATCTCTTTGGCCTTAATCACACAAGCATTCTAGCTTCAAGACATATAAACATAGGCACACAGACCCGAAAAAACAAATATGCACATATAAATACATGGGCACGTAGAGTCAACACAACCTAGTCCACCAACCTAATAAAAGTATCTACAAACATATACACGGGGTCATCTTACAGGTGTTACATCCACAGACCAATTCTATTTCTTCCAACAAACCATCTTGCAGGTCCACCTCAACCTAAGTCCATGCCCATATTCTATCATTTTTTGAGTCCCAATTTGGCTCTAACTCCACAAATTTGTTGATCTTATTTCCTATTGAACTCAAGATTTATTTTCACCAAGAAACTAGAGGGAGCCCCAACAAAATGTTCCATATTGTTTGTGTGGAAAATTGGTTCCCTTGATGAGTCAAAGTTTATGCTTCATCTTTGTACCACAAGACCTAATGGCCCCCAACTTTGAATTTTACCTGAAAGGTTATCTGCACCTAAGTCTAAATGTAGAAGAAAACACACCCATCCTCTAGTTAAAACATGGGCCACCAAAGCATATCCATTAAAGAAACCCAATTATCCTCAATCCATATTTTAAGGGATTCTAGCCAGATAATCTTACCATAGAAACACTCCACTATAGTCTTTCCTAAGATGTCTAAGACCTCCTCAATCCACACATCCAACCCTAACACCATTTTCACCTTTGTTTTTTAGCACGAATGAACCTTTTACTCCATTGCTTGGATTCCACTCTTTGAATGACCTCCTAGGAGAACTTCTTCCTATTCTACTCCGAAGGATCTAGATATTCAATTTCCTAGGGAAGTGGAGAAAGGCATTCGAAGCTTAAAAATGATGTATGTACTACATGGTCTATTTGGAGATATGTCTCAGTATAGAACAAAGGGGTCACCACCTCAATATTTTTCCTAGAGTTAATAGGGTTATTAACATTCTCGTCTAGATTAGACTTGAGATTGGCAAGTGTCCCTCGAGACTTAGAGTGGAGTGGTCAAAATATTTCGACTTGATAAGGGCTATCTATGCCATAGTCCACAATGTGTTCTTCCATGATGGCTAGCCTCCAAAAAAAGCTTGTCACAATAAAATTATCGGAAAAATCCGAATACGAGAATCATGGTAGATAAACCTTGTTAGAAAATCCTCCTAAAATGTTTCTTGCTAACGTGTTTGCTCTCATTTGGATTAGAGAGAGATGATTGAGGTAACCTTTCTCAAGCTATGCTTAGACTTGGTGAAATCATTGTTGAAAAAATCATATAAACCAAAAAAAATGTTACCAAAACTCAATACAAACTTTCACGTCTCCTAACATTAAGGTTATAAACCAAATAATTACCCTAGGTTCTAACAATAATTACCCTAGAAAATTATTATTAAATATTAATGTTTGGCTTGTGAAGCGCAAATAATGCAAATGCTGGGAACAGGGAACAAGAAACACAAATGCCACAAGATTCATAGTTTGTGTGATTGTGCAGTAGCTTTGCTCTGGGGCAAAGAGAACGCTAACGTTTCGGAGAACCAGACGTCTTGGAATTCATCAGCAACTACCGTTTTGTTTTGTTTTGTGTTTTTAAGTTCTGCAGAACCAGACATCCTCATTCTTTGAGGAACCCTAGCTTTTAGAATTCAAATTCCTCTGCAACTATTGATTTCTTACCACAGCCCCCACCACCTCCGCCTCCATCAAACTCTCAATCACCTTCCGTTTCCTTTATGCCGCTGGCCCAACAGCCCCCCCACCGCTCCTCCCTATCCCTTCTCCCGGGCACTAGTAGCTCTGTTCCTCGCTCTCCGATTCGCTCGGGCTGCTTTACTACACCGCCGCTACCGGTTCGATCCGCTGGATCCGCACAGCATAGCTCTACTGATCCATGTAAGGAGAATCCTTTTGGAAAGCGCTCAGAGAAGGTGACAAAAGGCAGATGCCTTCGAGCAACTGATTCGGACTTCAACATCAACTTTGGGCCTGAAGCACCGCTGCCGGATGTGATGGATTCTGCTCGCAAGGTCCTGGTCGGTAGGGTCCGTGGACGCACCTACTCTGTGGAACGACTCAAGCTCTGGGTGGAGGAGATTTGGGGCACTTTACTCAAAGAACTTCCAGATATCATGGTCCTCACGAGGGGCTGGTTCGCCTTACATTTCCATAGACCCGAATACACCGAATGGATCCTCTCTCAGTATTGGCACATTGAGTTAGCACCAGTCATGCTCAAGCGTTGGGATCCTCTCTTCGACCCGGAACGTGAACAACTGGGGGCTGGACCCATCTGGGTTCGCCTACCTGGTCTGCCCTGGCAATTTTGGAACCCGTATGTTTTTAAGAGAATTGGGGACACTCTAGGTACCTACCTGGAGCACGACAGATCGTATGAGAAAACGGGAATCAGGACAATGGCTCGCATACTTGTCCACTTGGACACCAGACCGGGATTAGTGGAGAAAATCACCCTGCACCACAGCCATGTCTCACGCAAACAGCTACTAGACTACGAAGGCGTTCCCTTCCGCTGTCGAAGATGCCATAAAATTGGCCATCTCTATAAGGATTGTCCACTGAATTCGGGGATGACTTCTGAGGATACCAAAGGACCTCGACAGCAGACCACAGTGGATCAAAATGCAGGAGCTAATATTCCTACGGAAGGGGAGCAGACTCAACAGGAGGCTCCATCCAAGAAGGCGGGTGATAGTACCAAAAAGATTGCTCGAAGGAAGGCTTCATCTACTCCAGGGCCGCCGCGTACTCGCTCCAAGACTGCGGAGGCTGCACCTACTCATCCGGGGAAAGAAATGCAACTGCTGACCGGCTCTTGAAAGAAGCGGCGGATCGACCTCTAGGAGACTGGCGGATTGAAGAATACAATCCAGAGGGGATGCACAGATTCTATCATCGACCATATATTGATGGCCTCCAACAGGGGGACAACCTCCCCATCTAAATTTTTGCTCTACATGTTTATTTTTGTATATAACAGCACAGTTCAGTTCGGTTCTATACTTATTTTACTGCATGAGGGATATATTCCACAACTCTGTCTATTTTTGGTTAAATTTTGTTGAGACACTGTCTATCTATCACGGATACAGAACCATCGTATCACATACTGGATGTAATTTTGTATAATTTTTGAGCAGTGGTGAAAACCACACTACAGCATATGCCTTGGCATCAACAGCATGTAATTTCTATTATTTCTCTTTAATAGAAATTATGAACTCTATTTTCTCCGGAAAAAAACTATTGATTTCTTTTGTTTTGCGAATTTAAATTTAAGCACATTGATTGTTTGTCATACATTGTGTTTTGTCTGGTTATTTTACTAGAGTAGGAGTAATGGAATCGTCTTGCAGTTCAATGAATTCTAACAGGCCTCCCACGGGGAAGCGATGTCTCTGTCCTCTGCAGAAACAGGGTGCTTCAATGAATAAACACAACGTATGCATTCTCTCCTTTTTTTTTAACAGATAATATATATGCTGCAAACATGCCATTCCCCCATTTAGCATGGCCATTCCCCCAATTCAGCCTTTCTGCTTAACCATCGAACAATTTTTGCTATCACAGAGCGACAGATTTATCCCGGCAAGAGGATCCATCGATTTGGACGTAGCTAGATTCATGATCACGCAGAAACAAAATGACAATGACGATACCCATGCCCTCTCCTGTTCCCCCTCCCCTTCCAAAAAAGCATACAAGAAGGAGATGGCAGCCACTTTATTGAAGAATGCCGGTGCTGCTGACAACAATTGCAGAATTCTTTCTTTCAACGCAAAATCATCTACTGACAACAATTGCAGAATTCTTTCTTTCAATGGAAAACCATCGACTGTTTCCCAGGCTTCACAAGAAAATGTGCTGCCTAATCCCCCTATTTCTAGAAGAGCACGCAGATATATTCCACAGGTAGGCCGGGATTTCATATTTTTTTACAGTCATTTTCACTAGATATTCCATAATCAAATCTTGAATACCATTGATTTTTACTCGTTATTGAATCAAAGCCCTTGATCCTATTTGCAATTGCAGCATTATCCCATATGGAGGAATGCGTTATACAGATTTTTTTTCTTTTTCATTTGCAACGCTGAAATTGCTACCACACCCATTCCAATTTCTTAAATTTTTTTATAACAGAATAATGTTAGAAATCATTTCAGTACAGGAAAAGTACCCCTTTGCAAACAAAGCCATGATCGCATTTTTTTTTGTTAATCATTGATATACTCTTCGGACACCAGATAAACGACATAGTATTTCGGGTTTTTGTTATTAGTACACTGGATATGCCTATCTGAGGACCATCGTCCTTTGTTTTTTTTTCTTCGCCTAGTAATTTAACTTATCCATGTTGATGAAGTCTGCAGATAGAACCCTGGATGCGCCCGACCTTCTGGATGATTATTACTTGAATCTATTGGATTGGAGTTCCACCAATGTTTTGTCCATAGCCCTGAACAACACTGTATACTTGTGGCATGCTTCTGATAGCTCTATATCTCAGCTTCTGATTGCAGATGAAGAAGAGGGTCCCGTTACCAGCGTTAGTTGGGCACTCGATGGGAGGCAAATTACCGTTGGGTTGAATAATTCTGTTGTACATTTATGGGACTCGCAATCTGATAAAAGGGTAAATAAAACTTGTTTATCTCTGCCAAGGTTTTCTCATTCTAATATAATGGCAATCGCTAAATTTGATATGATACAATTGCAGCTGAGAGCCTTGAAAGGTCATCATGAGCATGTTGGTGCACTTGCTTGGAAATTGGAATGGCCCTATTCTCACCACAGGAGAGCTGGATGGGATTATAATCAATCATGATGTTCGCATCCGTGACCACATTGTTCAAATATACGAAGGACATACCCAGGAGGTTTGTGGATTGAAATGGTCTCCTTCTGGCCAACAACTTGCAAGTGGGGGAAATGACAATCTACTCTACATTTGGGACAAGAGCATGGCATCCCATAATCGTTCCTCTCAATATTTCCACCAATTAGATGAACATTGTGCGGCAGTCAAGGCCTTGGCATGGTGCCCCTTCCAGAACAATCTTTTGGCATCTGGTGGAGGGAGTTCAGACGGTTCTATAAAGTTTTGGAACACTCAAACAGGTGCCTGCCTGAATACCGTCCACACCAATTCCCAAGTCTGTTCATTGCTGTGGAATAGACATGAGCGCTAGTTATTGAGTTCGCATGGGCCAAATCAGAACCAGGTAACCTTATGGAAATACCCATCCATGGTGAAAATTACCGAACTTACAGGGCATACTGCTAGAGTTCTTCATATGGCACAGGTATGAAAATTCATGCTTTTTATGAGTACTTATGCATGCACCCATTTTTTCCCTTTAAATTTGTCCTAACGATCCTTACCATTGATTTTCTTCTTCAGAGTCCTGATGGGTACACAGTCGCATCAGCTGCAGCAGATGAAACACTCAGGTTTTGGCAAGTTTTTGGGGCTCCCGATGCCTCAAAGAAGACTAAGACTAAAGATACAAAAGAGGCTTTCAACATGTTTCATACTCACATCCGCTAAGAAGTCTGTCCAAATTCATGAAATCAGGATGGATGTTCAACTGAAGGTAGTAATTAGATGTTCTTTTTTCTGTTTACAAAGCTCTTTTGTAGGCACTCTATAGTTCTGTTGGGTTTTCCTGTATCAAATTCCAATTTCTTCTTTGTAATATAGCATGAATTGTGTATAGAGGGGCTTGCAAGTTTCATGCTCATATCCGCCAAGTATTTGTCCAGATTCATGGAATCAGAATGGATGTTCAACTCAAGGTAGTAATTAGATGTTTTATTTTCTGCTTGCAAAGCTCTTTTGCAGGCGCTCTATAGTTCTGTACTCATAGTATGAATTGTGTATTTTATCTATTGTGGACCCTGATGGAACAATGTTGCAACAGCTTTGTGAGACAATGATCCATTTCTTCAGCTGCGTGATAAGCTTTAAAGTGGTTTTGGCAAGTCTTTGGAGCTTCAAAGACGGTTCCAAAAATGATACGTTATGGCTGTTAGCAAGTATCTGATTCACATCTATAAAAAGGCCTCCATGCTTCTACACATGGAATGATGATGAGGGGATGCTCAATGTTGCAAGTAATGCTTGAATTATTTATCTTGTTCATTAGCTGTAAGGAACTTCTATCTATATTTTTATCTCCTGTATATTTTATTTCTGTAATATGATACACTCTCCCATCATGCAATTCTTGTCAAATGTGCATTCTCATAGGATATTGATTGATATTAATCAGAGTAACTAATCACATGCATAAGTACTACTCTCACTCATGTGGCTACAATTCTAACATTAAAAAATATTGACTGCACTGAACTGACTAACTTCTTAAAGAAGCAGACACTAAATTGAGAGCTTCTCATGTCCTGCCAGGACAGGCAATATGGACATTTTGTGTTGTGTACCTGTTGCGAGGTCATGTCCATGGTTTTAAACCTTGGCTCTCATGGAACTGCTGGCTTCATCAATAATCCTTGTCGTGTGTCTCCAAACAAATCTTGAATTTTTGTGGAAATTGTTTATGCTTCTTGTATCCAGTGATCATCTCTTGCCTCCAGTTATGTTATTGGGCTGTTTGACTGATGAGCCATTACATTCTGTATTCCTCTGCTCTCATGGATTTGTCTTCCTGATCAATCACGATTGCCCTATGTCGTCAAACACATCTTGAATGTTTGTCGAAATTGTTGACGCTTATTGGTCCTATCTGGTCATTATATCTTGCCTATGATTACTGACATCTATTATTGGGCTCTTGGAGAGACCAGTCAGTCTTGTCCTGTATTTCTTTGCATTTCAAATCGGTTCAAGTTCTCGCATTTTTGCTTTGTCCGATAGCCATCCTGTGCCTGTATTTTTCTATGAAACTTTGATGGTTTTTGGAGTTGTTGCGACTCCTCCATCTGGGTTCCCGCTGGATTCTTGCCATATTTTGGCTTGCATAACACAATTTTTTTTCATACTCTACGTTCAGCTAATTAGAATGTTTGCAGTTACCTCTGATTTAAACATACCCATCTCTACTATTTCATGGATGTTCTCATTTTTTTTTTTTTTTTTTCCAAATGTGTTTTGCAATACCTTTCTTACCAGATAATACAGGTTACCACTACCATGTAAATCAAATTAAGTTGAAATTTCAATCATGGTTTCATTTTTTTATTTTCACTTCCCCAGTAAATTTTGGTAATGAATTCAGTTAATGATGAACAAGAAATAATCAGATGAAACTCTGTCTTTGCCTGTTCTTAAATTACCTTCCAAGGTAATTTAAAGGAAATACTGACAGGTATACTGGTAGCATTCAGTTTGTCAGATTTATTCAGAATTTGCAGATGATTTATAATTTATTATATATGGCTGATTGATACTCAATATTACCATTTACCAGATGTCTAGCAAACAAATTTTCATCCATTTAGTCAACAATTAAAATTGGATCAATGAGATGTAATCTGCAAATGAGGTCTGTGAAGAATCAGTGGAAATAATTAAGATAAAATTCTAGGTTTTCCTCTAGCTTCGAAGGCTAAATGACACATTGTCAAGTATTTCAATCTAATGTAGCAGAATTTATTAAATGAGAGACATTTTGAGTTTGCAGGATACTGTTTAATTTGTTATGCATTGCTATACTTAGCACTTCCATAACATTTGTCTAACACAATGAATTGCTTCTCTTTACTACACAAGTTAAAGAAGATAGTTCAAGGTGCCTTTAAGGAACATGGGATCTTGCTAGCATTCTAAGATGTTCGAGGATGGGTTCAACTCTCCTAAGAAGAATCATACGGAGAAGATTAGCATAGTTCCTCAATTGCATTTTTTCAATGTCAAGATCCTAGGGTGCGCTCTTCTTTTGTTATTAGTTCTGTACTTAGCTAGTTGTGCTAGAATTTTCCAACACAATTAAATTGGTAAGTCTCCCTGGTTGATACTATCTATGATTCATCTTTATTATCTTTTATGGCATGAATTGTCTTGTGATTTCATTTTATTGTATTGCATTCTTTACTGACAATTGTCTCATTGTAGCTCCTCCCTCTTCCCTTTGGGCATTGATAATCAATATCTATTGATGTCTGCCCCATAATATTCCAACAGCATTTTTCAATGCCATCAATCTAGAGGAAATTTTTCTACCTTTCAGCTTCATAAATTGAAATCAACTTGAAGTCTTTCATGGGATTAATGTTCAAGGCATTGTGAATAACCAAGATACATGAAAAAATGTTGATGAGCAGTCTCCATTACTTCAAAGCTTTTGATCATTTTTTTTAAAGGCCAATGCCTGTGTGTGGATATAAATCCAAGTGTTTAGATATAGATTTTCTGAAAATAGTTTAACCTTCAAAATTCTGTTGTTATTCTGGTGCTTAGGGTTCTGAATTACAATTTTGCATTGAATGGAATAACTAAAAGTTCAACATGCCCTGGCATTACATATGGGATCTATCTAATTCAATTAATTCAATTCTTAGATTCTTTAATTACTCTTGAAAACAACTATAAGTTGCAGTGAACATTTCTTCAGAATAAAATGTTTTAAAAACAACTGTGAAAAGTGAACTGCATAATTTCTTTTAATTTTCATACATAATGGTGTAATGCTTCAATATATTTTATTTTATTATTAAGGTGTAATGCATCAATATATTTTTTTGTATTATTAAGGTGTAATGCTTCAATATATTTTATTTTATTATTAAGGTGTAATGTGTCAATATATTTTATTTTATTATTAAGACCAGATATTTATTATAAATCCATAAATTAAATATCATAAATTCTTAAATTATCATTATTATTATTATTTTTAAATTTATCCTTAAAAAATAGTTATTTTAACATGAAAACACAAAATGTGCATAACTCCCAAAAATCAGTTTTTGAATATGTACAGTGAATATTGTGAAAATATAACAAATAAATATAAGGTTTAAGGTTTAGTATAAAGTGGAATATTTGAAAATGGTAATGAAAACATGGTATTAGATTGGATAAATAAATGTATGTTTTGAATAGGCAAAACATTTGAAGATGGATTGGACAACAATTATATGAAACATGTACAAGTATGATATTTAGGTGTAATTATATGTTTTATTTTATATGGACTTGCAAATGTGAACATTGCAGGTCTTTTATAAATTTTTACTTTTATATCTTAAAATTGTATTGCAGAATTTTCAATCTGACATATATATGGAATATATCACCTCTAATTGCAATTATTATTAATTATTATTATTATTCTTATTAGTTTAGAATAACATTGCAGAAATGTCAATGTGACAAATACATGGACTATATTACATCTAAATTGTAATCATCTATCAATTCTTAAAGCCTTATATATCAAGGTAGGGGTGGGGAGGTTTCAAAAATATTGCAATTACAATGCATTGATAAAAATATCAAATTGTGTAAGACAACAAAAGGGATGGAGGGGTTAGCTTTGCAATGAGATGGATAGTGATTTCAAATGTCGTGAAAAGGTCCATTGTGACATGTGGATATTGCAATTAAAGGTTAGCCACAAGACCATTGTGACCTAGACTTGGTGATGGAGGTACAAGCAAGCAACTATTGCTCATTTAGAGCTTTCATCAATAACAATAAGTGAAATTGTATATGATTATGTAACTACACATTATATAAAGTAGTGTTGGATTTTGGCATGCCCAACCTAAAATCCTTTTTATCATACTTTATGTTCAATAGATTGCAATGTTTGCTAGTACCTATAAAACCTAGTATACCATGATTATTTCATGAATGTTATAATTTTTTCCTTTTCCAATGTAGTGCGTCATACCTTTATGTATGCCAAGTAGTGAAGATTTTCATTAGGAGATAAATTAGATTCACTCAAATTTGAATCATGGTTTAATTCTTTTATTTTCACTTCCTAATAAATTTCTGTTATGAATTTTGCAAATGATGAATAAGAAATACTTGGATGAAACTCTTGTTGTTTTGTTCTTAATTCTAAGGTAATTCAAAGGAAATATTGACAGGTGTCTTAACTTAATGTAGCAGCATTTAGTTTTTAGATTAATTCATCAATAACAATAAGTGACACTGTATATGATTATGTAGCTACACATGATATAAAGTAGTGTTGGATTTTGACATGCCTAACCTAAAATCTTTTCTATCATACTTTATGTTCAATAGCTTAAAATGTTTGCTAGTACCTCTAAAATCTAACATGCCCATCACTAGTACATGGATGTTATACATTTTTCCTTTTCCAAAGTAGTGTTTTATACCTTTACGTAGGCCAAGTAGTGGAGATTTTCATTAGGAGATAAATTATATTTACTTAAATTTGAATCATAGTTTAATCCTTTTATTTTCACTTCCCAATAAATTTTGGTAACGAATTTTGCAAATGATGAAAGAAATGCTTGGAGGAAACTCTTGTTGTTTTGTTCTTAATTCTAAGGTAATTCAAAGGAAATATTGGCACGTGCCTTAACTTAATGTAGCAGCATTTAGTGTTTTAGATTAATTCAAAATTTGTCAATAAATTATAATAATAAAACAACACTAATAATTCAAGCCACTAATATGAGTATCTATCTTAACATAAAAACATCTCCTTCATGTATGGTGACTTTCAAGTTAGGATTGCCAAATTCATCCATGTTTCATGGGAGTAATTGCAAACTTGAAAATTAATTGGTAATTTTTTCACTTCACTTTATTGATTCACATTAAATTAGTTATGTAAGATTTGTTGGATATGATTTTTGGTACAAGACACTTATGTTCCTTCCTTTTAATTGTTTATACATTGAATTCTCTACGCATGCATTTTATACACAATTTACATCCATTTTCTTTCATAATAGTTATCGGATGAAATCCTTAAAGTTAATTCAATTTGAAAATTCTTTATTTTCTCCTTGTATTAGCAACTCCTTAAGTATTTAACCAAAGGCATAATCGTAGGATCTTGAATTGAATTAGTGACTTCACTTCAAGGAGTGCCTAAACATAGCACCGGATCACTATCTATACAAGACCCCATGGACAATGGTTTAGAGACAATTATAAACATTAAATTGTTCAATTTATATTGTTTTTCATATATATATATATATATATATATGAAGTAATTATATTATATTATTAGTATAAATTAATCTAAATAAATGCATATCAAATATTTGTAAGCTAAAAAATTAGCCTTAAATAGTAAATATGTGTATTTATAGTGGGAAAAACCTTAAACAAAGGAAAATAGCCCACTCTCAAACATAAAAAGTGCATCTATCTCAATCCACCATTAAATTCATCATACAACTTATTATAGTTACCAAAATCCTTAAAAAGCACAAATTTGGATCCTTTTCCCCCCTCCATTTGCCTTTTACTATTTCACTAGATATATACAATAAGGTTGCTTGCAGGGTCATTTCATCAATGGGAAAGTGCTCATCATGCTTGTTTTGTTCTTGATTTAGGGGTCTCATTAATTCAAAAGTAGATTTTTTTTTCCTTCAACTAATTTATAAATGAGAGTCTTATAGCCCACCCACTTTGCCAACATGGATTGTCTATGGAAATTAACTTCTGAATTTATTTTATTTTGTCATGTACAAAAATCTTTGTTCTTGGAATGGATATAATGTCTCCATTCTCAATGAAGGCTAGTTCCAAAAACTTCTAATGGTATGTGCAAGTTCAAATGTGATGGGACCAGCAGGTACTTTGGTTTATGACTACTATCAATACTACTCCAACGTTGTGATTAACAATGTATTATTAACAATAATTCGGGATCATTGCTTATATGATTAAACACTAATCAACAAATATTTTCTAGATGTTTGTTGGAAGCATTTATGGCAATTCTTAAATGGTGATGGCTTAATTGTACTCACCTCAGTTATTGTTTTCAGCTCGTTGAAGTTAGCAAAACCCTTGGCATTTGGTATTCGGTCATTTTGTTTCTTGCTCCGCAAAGTGGTTACAGTGAGGGTTTGGTCTGCGAAGAGGGTTTGTATGCAACAGTGTCTTGCTGTAGAATGGCGCCTTGTCCGCCTCTGGTTGTGATTTCCTCTACCTGGTTAATACTCTGCTCCGTGGACACTGTTGTCTTTGTCGTTTTTAACTGTCTTAATATTGTTCGTTGTGGTTGCATTCCGGATTTAACTTGTTGTCGATGTTCTTGGTTTCCAGGTCGCGTTCACGACGGATCCTGGGCTTGGTTTCGACCGATTTTCAACCAGGTATGTCCTCTCCTCCTTGCTATGGTTATGCACTCAATTTTTCGGTGGTGCTAATGTTTGTTGCTCCTTGTGAGTAGGGTTTCCATTTGTATTCGCGACCCAGGTTCGAGCCTGAGCCACCGGCGCTCACTATCCTTTGGTAAGGTCAATCAACACTTTTGTCTCCACTGTATACTGTTGCTTTATGCCCTCATTTTCTGGTAAAGGTTCACTGACTTGCTTCTGTTGTTACTGTTGCAGGTTGGGGTTGTGGCTCCGGGTCGATTCGTGGCCCAGACTCCGTCAGTGGAACGGGTAGGGTCGTTCTCTGCTATGAATTCCCCAATTGTAGTCTTTCCTCTCTGCTTATTGTTATAGTTTTCCAATAGGTTAGCAAATGAGAGGGTTGGCTCCTCTGACTGCTATTTTTGCGTTCAATGGCCTCGGCTATAGCTTGTAATTAGTCTTATTGTTTTTCTCAGCAACACTATAGTTCTACAGGGTCTCGAACCCTAGCCTTGCTGTTTGTCACTGAGGAAGACGTTCTGGTCTCTGGTTGTTGGTCTTATACTTTTGAGGACTGTTAATTGTTACTATGTGCCAACATTGATTTTATTTTAGATAATGGAAATGAAGAAATATTGTTTACAATGACTACCTCTGTCGTGGAGATTTACCACTGAATTCGCGGCCTGTTTGCTCTCTGCTTTTGTGGTTGTATGCGTCGTGATTCTGGAATTGGTGTTGATTGCTGGTTCCGTTGCCTCGTTCTTTGGTATACTCTGCTTTCTGTTCATCATTCAAATGTGGACGACTTTGTCTCAGCCTGTTAGGAGAAGTTTACTAGAAAACACAAGAATGCATCTCGTTGTTTAATTTATCACACTCAGCATTTAATAGAAATAAAATGAAAAGGAAAGATTGCCTGTTACAGATGGATTCAGATTCAGGGTTTTGTTTAACAACATCTTCTGCTATATTATATTACTGTTCTCTTCTCGTCCAACCCCTTCAGAATGATTTACATTTCGTATTTGTATTGTTTTCCCACAGTTACCTAAACTGTGCACAGTTATGCTTCAGTTGTTTCTCTTATTAGTTACATAACTGTTAACTCATTTGGTTCTTCTTGCGTTGCAAGATTTTAGAATTGATATAGATGTCCTTTTTGTTCTAAATGGAAGAAACAGTTATAAGATGAATTACTCATTAAAAGACAGACAATGTTGACAGTGACTCTAACTAACTATATTGTTCCCTAACTAATAATGAAATTAAAAAAAACAAGTCCCTACATTCTGCTTTGACTAATTAAACATAAAGAAACCAAACAATGATAAATCTTTCCATCTTGGCGGAGACCAACACCCGGTCATGGTGCCCTTCACTGGATGCTCCTGCATCACGCTCCCGGGGTAAGAAGAATTCATGACTCCGATCCATGAGCTTCTCGACTGAATAACCCGCCTGCTTTATCTGCTTGGCATCAAGCCACGAACTGTCCTCAATAGGACGGTTCTTCCACTTGACCAGATATTGCAGATACTCTTTCCGCCGAGTTCGCTTGGCCACCTGAGTGTCGAGGATCCTCTCGATCTTGGGGTGCTGAACATAAGGCATTTGTCTCATCCAAGTCTCACTTCCATCCTGGGTGTCCTGTGTAGGTCGTGCTGTACTGTCTTCTTTTGGATCAGCAGTGTATGGAAACAGGTCTGCCACATTAAAGATGGGCGAGATGCCTATTCCTGGTGGCAGTTGTATTTCATAAGCATTCACTAAAAATTTCCGAAGAACTTTGCAGGGACCTATCTTTTTGTACTTCAACTTGTTATACGCACCTCTAGAAAATGCTCCTTGCGCAAATGCACGAGGACTTCATCCCCCACATTAAACTGCACTTCTCTCTGTTTCAAATATACTCGCTGCTTAAATTTTTGACTGCTATCCTGCAACTTGATTTTCACCTGCTCATGTAAATCTTTCATCACTTTATAGAAAACTTCCCCATCAGCACTCCGTCTTTCCTGTTGTCCTAGATCTCGCAACTCATGCACTCCACAAGGATGCATGCCATACAAGATCTGGAAAGGACTGCAACCCATGCTGCGGTTGGGTGAGTCGTTATAAGCGAACTCAGCTTGGGCAAGTACTCGATCCCACATTCGCGAATTTTCACTGATCAAACTTCGTAGTAGGTTCCCCAGCCTCCTGTTTACCACCTCTGTTTGCCCGTCGGTCTGCGGGTGATAAGCAGAGCTAAAACTTAACTATGTGTCCATCTTCTTCCATAGGGTGTGCCAAAAGTGCCCTGTAAACTTCACGTCCCTATCAGAGAGGATGGACTTAGGTAGACCATGTAGCCTGACGATCTTTGTAAAGAACAAGTGGGCCACGTGAGTGGCATCGCTGGTTTTTCTGCAAGGGATGAAATGTGCCATCTTCGACAACCGATCTACTACTACCATCACCGAATCATAACCCCGCTGCGCCCTTGGTAGACCAAAGACGAAGTCCAAGCTGACTGAGTCCCACGGTCTACTTGGAATGGGCAATGGCGTGTAGAGTCCTATACTCTGACTGTGTCCTTTTGCCAACTGACACACTTTACATTTGGCCACAAATCTCTGCACATCCCTTCGCATTCTTGGCCAAAAATAAAAATGGATGAGCTGCTCTAATGTCTTGTCTATACCGAAATGTCTCGCTAGACCTCCACTGTGCTTCTCCTGAATGATATTCTCTCTCATTGAACAGTCAGGAATGCATCACTGTCCCCCTTTAAACAATAGCTTCTCCTACAAGTTATAGTCCAACCACGGACTATTTTCTCTCACCAATGGATTCTAACAGGCTTCATACGCCTCCTTGAAGTCTGTATCAGTCTGATACAAGTCTTTCAAATGCTCAAAGCCCAACACTTGTATCGTGCTCTCCTGCAAGAGTAGGGCTCTTCTGCTCAACGCATCCACCACCTTGTTGGCTTGCCCACTGATGTGTTTCAACACAAAGGTGAAACTCTGCAAATATTCAACCCACTTAGCATGCTTGTGATTCAGCTTGTGTTGTTGCATCACATATTGCAGTGCAGAATTATCCGAGAATAAAACAAACTCATTCCCCAGCAGATAGTGTCTCCAATGCTTCAGTGCTTGGACAACAACATAGAATTCCTTGTCATAGGATGAATACTTCTGCCTGCTTTCATTCAACTTCTCGCTAAAAAACACAACAGGTTTGTCTTCTTGGCTAAGTACAGCTCCACTGGCCGTACCGCTTGCATCATAGCGAACCTGAAAAAGCTTTTTAAAATCTGGCAATCTCAGGATCGTTCTTTCTATGATCTTCCTCTTTAGTAGCTGAAAACTCCTTTTTGCTGCCTCAGTCCAATGAAAATGCTGATTTTCCTTCTTTATAATGTCTAACATAGGTGCGCAGATTTCACTGAAATTTCTTATAAATTTTCGGTAAAAACTTACCAACCCATGAAATCTACGTACTTCAAACAGACTTTTTGGGGATGGCCAGTTAACAATTGCTGCAATCTTCTCTGGGTCCATCTTCAACTCATTTTCTGCCATCACGAAACCCAGATAAATCAATTATTTTTGCAGAAAAGTACATTTTTTTCAGATTTATTAGCAGCTTACTCTGCTGCAATTTTTCTAGTACACTTTGAACATGTCGAAAGTGTTCCTCCCTCGTCTTACTTAAAATTAATATATCATCCAGGTACACTATTATGAACTTTCCATTGAATTCTTTCTGCATTTCATTCATTAATTGCATAAAGGTACTAGGTGCATTACTTAGTCCGAATGGCATTACCAACCACTCATACAATCCTTCATTGGTCTTGAAGGCTGTCTTCCACTCATCCCCTTCCTGGATTCAAATCTGATGACACCCACTCTTTAAATCAATCTTTGAAAAATATGTTGCCCCGCTCAGGCAGTCCATCATGTCGTCCATTCGTGGCAGTGGAAATATGTACCTTATGGTGATCTTGTTGATGGCCCTCGAATTTGTGCACATTCGCCATTCTCCTCCTTTCTTGGGAGCGAGAACTGTTGGAACTACACAGGGGCTCAAACTCTCCCTTATCAGCCCTTTATCTAACAATTCCTGCACCTGTTTTTTGATCTCCTCATTGTCTTTGGGGCTCATCCGATACGCTGCCTTATTCGGTAGACTTGCTCCGGGTATAAAGTCAATATGGTGACTTATACTTCTCTTGGGAGGCAGTTTATCTGGCAAATAATCCACTACTATATCGCTGAACTCCTGCAACATCTACTGAATTTCCTCAGGAAAATCTGACACCTCTGTTTGTAGCAGCACCGTCTTTTCTCTTCTTACAACAGCATAGCTTACTTCACTGTCTTCGATCTGTTTCAAAAACTGTTTTCCGCCCATTAGTAACACTCTCGTCCCGCTTGTTTCCGCCGTCTCTTCGTCCTTGATGGGCACAAGCCTGTGCTTGATTCCATATTTGACAAACTTATAACAGTTTGTCTACCCGTCATGTACTACCTTCCTGTCATACTCCCATGGCCTGCCTAGCAGTATGTGACATACATCCATCAGCATTATATCACAATTGACCTTATCCTTATATCTGTTGATATGGACCTCCACTTCGAATTGCTCATCCACCAACAGCTGATGGCCATTTTGCAGCCATGATACCTTGTAAGGAGTGGGGTGCTTCAACCGCTTCAACCCCAACTTCTCCACCATATCTGTGGCAACCAGATTTTCTGTACTCCCACTATCGATAATCAGCTTACAGCATTTGCCGTGTGACTTACAAACTATCTGGAACAAAGCTTTCCTTTGAGTTTGTTCAGCTATTTCTTTGGCTGGTTTCAGCAACACCTTATTCAAAACTAAGGCTTCTCCTGTTTCCGACACATTTTCTGCTTCTTGGGGAGGTGCCTCTGCTTCCTCTAGCTATGCGACATACACACCTCTCTGTCCAGCTTTTTCTGCCTCAGGACACTCAAAAGATCTGTGCCCCCACTTGTGGCACCTATAGCATTGATAGTTAGCTCCTCTACCTCAGCCATTTCCCGTGCCTCGCTGATATGGCCTGCCGCCTCTCGTGCTGTCACCTTTATCTGTTGTCCTAGAAGCTTTGGAACTGCTGCCTTTTTCACTATTACTGGCAGTGCGTCCTCTGCCATAAGACTTTCATCTTCCTCTGCCAGTTCCCCGTCCTCTCCTAGCATTTTGTTTTCTGGCGATCTTCTCCTCTGCTTTCATAGCACTTTGGTATGTTTCTTCTATATTTTTTAGGGAAAGATTACTAATTTCATCTAATATTTCTAATCTCAAACCATTTACATACCTGGCTGTTTTCTCTGGGGTGTCCTCTGTATAACTAGCTCTTAAATTTACTCGGTAGAATTCTTCAGTGTACTCTCTCACTGTCATCCCTTTCTGTTTCAAATTCTGCACTTGCTGATGCAATGCAATCTGGTAATCCTTGGGCAGAAATCTGCCTTTCAATTTGGCCACCATTCTTGACCATTTCTTTATCGGCAACTTGTTCATCCTCATTCTCTCTGCTTGGACACTGTCCCACCACAGGGCTGCGTGTCCCTTTAGCTTTGTCGTAGCAAACTTAACTCTCCGGTCTTCACTGACCTCTTCACACTCGAAATATTTGTCCAGTTCGTTGATCCAGTCCAACAAGACTTCTGTGGACAAGCTGCCGTCATAATTTGGGATTTATGGTTTAGGCTTGCTACTCGCCAATAGGACTGACCTCAACAGTCTCATTTCCGGTGCTTCTTCATCTGATCCATCTATTGTCACTATGGCTTCTTCTTCGCTGTCATCACCTACCTCTGGATCCCTTCTCCTTCCTGCTTCAACTGCCTCCAAACAGGCAGTAAGGATCCTGATTTCTTCTCGCAATCCTTCATCTGCTGCTCTCCGAGCACCTCTTCTATGTCCTCATCTTCCAACTTCCATTTCTCAGGAAAAAACATTAAATCTTTCTCTGATACCACTATGATGGGACCAACCCGTACTTTGGTTTATGACTACTATCAATACTACTCCAACGTTGTGATTAACAATGTATTATTAACAATAATTCGGGATCATTGCTTATATGATTAAACACTAATCAACAGATATTTTCTGGGTGTTTGTTGGAAGCATTTATGGCAGTTCTTAAATGGTGATGGCTTAGCTGTACTCACCTCGGTTATTGTTTCCTGCTCGTTGAAGTCAGCAAAACCCTTGGCATTTGGTATTTGGTCATTTTGTTTCTTGCTCCGCAAAGTGGTTACAATGAGGGTTTGGTCTGCGAAGAGGGTTTGTATGCAACAGTGTCTTGCTGTAGAATGGCACCTTGTCTGCCTCTGGTTGTGATTTCCTCTGCCTAGTTAATACTCTGCTCCGTGGACACTGCTGTCTCTGTCGTTTTTAACTGTCTTAATATTGTTCGCTGTGGTTGCATACTGAATTTAACTTGTTGTTGATGTTCTTGGTTTCCAAGTCGCGTTCACGATGAATCTTGGGCTTGGTTTCGACCGATTTTCAATCAGGTATGTCCTCTCCTCCTTGCTATGGTTATTCACTCAGTTTTTCGGTGGTGCTAATGTTTGCCACTCCTTGTGAGCAGGGTTTCCGTTTGTATTCGCGACCCAGGTTCGAGCCTGAGCCACCGGCGCTCACTATCCTTTGGTAAGGTCAATCAACACTTCTGTCTCCACTGTATACTGTTGCTTTACGCCCTCGTTTTCTAGTAAAGGTTCACTGACTTGCTTCTGTTGTTACTGTTGCAGGATGAGGTTGTGGCTCCGGGTCAATTCCTGGCCCAGACTCCGTCAGTGGAACGGGTAGGGTCGTTCTCTGCTATGAATTCCCTAATTGTAGTCTTTCCTCTCTACTTGTTGTTATAGTTTGCCAATAGGTTAGCAAATGAGAGGGTTGGTTCCTCTGATTGCTATTTTTGCGTTCAATGGCCTCGGCTATAGCTTGTAATTAGTCTTATTGTTTTTCTTGGCAACACTATAGTTCTAGAGGGTCTCGAACCCTAGCCTTGTTGTTTGTCACTAAGGAAGACGTTCTGGTCTCTGGTTGTTGGTCTTATACTTTTGAGGATTGTTAATTGTTACTATGTGCCAACATTGATTTTATTTTAGATAATGGAAACGAAGAAATATTGTTTACAGTGACTACCTCTGTCATGGAGATTTACCACTGAATTCGCGGCCTGTTTTCTCTCTGCTTTTGTGGTTGTATGCGTCGTGATTCTGGAATTGGTGTTGATTGTTGGTTCCATTGCCTCGTTCTTTGGTATACTCTGCTTTCTGTTCGTCGTTAAAATGTGGACAACTTTGTCTCAACCTGTTAGGAGAAGTTTACTAGAAAACACAGGAATGCATCTTGTTGTTTAATTTAGCACACTCAACATCTAACAGAAATATAATGAAAAGGAAAGATTGTCTGTTACAGATGGATTCAGATTTAGGGTTTTGTTTAACAATGTCTTCTGCTATATTATATTACTGTTCTCTTCTCGTCCAACCCCTTTAGAATGATTTACATTTCGTATTTGTACTGTTTGCCCACAATTACCTGAACTGTGCATAGTTACGCTTCAGTTGTTTCTTTTATAAGTTACATAACTGTTAACTCATTCGGTTCTTCTTGTGCTGCAAGATTTTACAATTGATATAGATGTCTTTTTTGTTCTAAATGGAAGAAACAGTTAGAAGATGAATTACTCACTAAAAGACAGACAATGTTGACAGTAACCCTAACTAACTATACTATTCCCTAACTAATAATGAAATTAAAATAAACAAGTCCCTACATTCTCTTTTGACTAACTAAACATAAAGAAACCAAACACTCATAAATCTTTCCACCTTGGCGAAGATCAACACCCAGTCATGGTGCCCTTAGCTGGATGCTCCTGCATCAAAATGAGTGCCCATTTAGAGATAATCCAATATGCTTGCCTATTTCCACCAACAAGGATATTTATGTAGATAAGATAATTGTTTTTTATTTCATATTTGAGACTTATGCATGAAATGTCATTGGGTGGGGAGATTTCTAGAGCTACTACATCCATTTATATTATATCTCATTCTGAACCAATTTCTAATGTCCATCATCAAGAATGATTTGTTCTTTGTTATTGATATAATAGGGGTGCAGAGTTTATCAACTACTAATCACCAGCATGCATGAGAGGATGTCTCTATTGCATACTTGGTTCATTGCTCAACTATTTTTTTGTAATGCCAATTAAGTATAAATATCTCTATTTAACATAAGCACTCCATATTTGTTTTGAAGTTGAGTTTATCTTCTACTTATGACACATCTAATGCAAGAGTAGAGGAAAAAATTACTCTGATCCAAAATGTCAATTGAAGTTATATGCTTGAATTTCATCTACATAACACTCCTACTCAACCATGCAAAAATCATATATCTACTCTATTATTTGAAAGTGCTTACATAACACTCTATGGTCTTATATGTGCAAAAACAACTTTAGTGGTAAACTTTCCCATACATACATCTATGTGTTACTTCCATTAATAAGATGCATCATTATGTTGAGAGGCACTTTACAACCCAATATGGGGGGGTGTTGTCATGTTATTGTTAAATAACAATATATTAAAGATAAAATAAAAGGATACTCCATCCAAAAAAATTAAAAAATCCAAGTCATCTTTAGAATAAATTTAGATTTATGTTTTTGAGTTAGAACTAGAAAATATTGTCAATTTTACATAATAATAATAGTAATAATAATAACAAAGATTTACTTTTGATTATGAGTTGGTCATGGAAGTAGAAAAAAATGTTTTCTTATTTAGATTCTTAATACGAAGAGTAATGAAGACTTATTAATAAGCTCATAAGTTACTAATGAAACTAGAAAAAATATTGTTTTTATTAGTTAAAAAGGAATTAAAAAATGTACTTTATTCATAGTTGATTGCATGGAGAGTAATGAGGTGCTATACAACCCATTATGACAACAAAAATAAATAACTATACATCTACATATGCCCATGACAATAAAAAATACAAATAAACAAAATAAATAAATAACTACATATGTACATGACAACATCTAAAAAAAACAACGTAAATCCATCATAAACTATCAAGATGGATCTAATTTCTGAGGGTATAATTTTTTTTATCATTTAATAAGGAAGTAATACATGACATGTAATTACTACATGTCATCCCTCTAGGTCCTTGATAGATTTGGGTTTAAAATGAATCTACGTTGATAGTACTACCAACAATTACTTAAAGAAACCCTTCATGCACAATTCAAAAAATACACAATGCCCAATTTAGAATTAAATACAAATATATATGTCCTTGGAGTTGCCATGGGGGATTACCACACTAACAATCTTGGGAGTGAGTTGTAGTTAAGACTAATTAAGGATTTAAAGGGGTCTATGCCCATATCAAGGATACCATATTATATTGACAATATGATCCAAATTATAGGACATGGTGGTGGAGGTTTAAATCATTGATTTGATGAATAAAAGAGAGTGATGTATGTAATAGCCATGAACCACTTATAGCCCATATAATGTTATAGTAATCTCTTTTTTTTTTGCTTTTACACAGTTGGATCTTAGGAAAACCAATATTCAAAGTACTAATTACTTAATCTATAAATGCAATAGGTAATTAAATAATTGATCCAACACATATTCAATCACCTAGCAACCAATGTATATCCTCTAGGAAATGTAAGGTAGCCTACCAAAGCATATACAACCTATGTATGGCTTGTACAACCCCAAAGATAGGTAAAATGCACCATATTGTTGACTATGGAGCCTATTTATCTTCTTGATTAAAAGGTCTTATTTTTATCCATGTTTGTATCCTAGTTCCTAAAGGTGGGTGTGAGAGAGAGGCGGGGGGAGTGGGTGTGAGAGAGGGGCGAGGGGAGTGGGTGTGAAGGGCGGGGGGGGGGGGGGGTGGGAGTGGGGTGGGGGGTAGGAGGCTTACCACCAAACTACTATTGCTAGGGGGTCCATGAGGGCTAGAAATGATTGTTTAGAGTCCCCCTTGGTTAGGGGTTCAAGGAAGTGCCTCCAAAGATGCATTTTTGGAAACAAGTTATTGTAAAATATTGTAATTTTGTAGTCGATAGGGGCCATTCATCATTAAATTGTAGATATAATGCTATAATTTATGTTGGGGTTTTTTTCCCTAGAAGAAAGCCCTCTTTTTATGATGGCATTGTATTATGACTATGGATTATTGAGAAAGCATTGTAATTGAGAGAGGCGAATATGAGAGAGTGAAGAGGAAATTGCAACAAATGTGTTGTAGGATATATTCCTTCATTTTATTACATAGACTAAAAGGAATGATTGGTTGTTTCTTTGTGGAAATGGCCTAAATCAGGTGAACCACATATATTGGAGTCTGCTTTGTATTGTGTCATTCTATGTTTTATTTTTTCATTTGTTTTGATTTATTGTGCCATGATCTTATTCCTGGCAAATTGTATCAAAGCCAAAGGTTTCTTTGATTGATAAAACTCGTAGGAAATAAGGTTTCCTAGTTCAACTAGGAACAATAGTGGAAGAAGGTTTTAGGGTTGAGAAGTTTAATGGTTAAAATTATCAACTATGGGATTTGCAAATGGAAGATTATCTATATCGATTTTTTTCTCCTACCATTGGCCATAATAGAAAAATAGGCAACAACTATGAAAGACGAAGAATGGCAGATTCTTGATAGAAGGGAATTGAGAACAATAAAAATATACTTGGTGGCATCAACGACTTTCAATATTTCAAAATAAATGGCAATATAGTGATTGATGAAGACATTAACTGAACTTAATCCCTCAACTTCCAACAAGTTTTTCATATGAAGCATTTATTTAATATGAATATGATCCATAACCCCTTGAGGGAAACTCAATTAGCGATCACTGTGAAAATGAAGTGTTATGCACCACGAGATTCTAGGTTCAAATCCCCTAAGCTTACCCATGGCCACATGTTTAGGGCATCATGGTTCACTTGGGGGTTATAGTGGTAGTGGTCAGAATCGACCAATGTGTCACACGAGTACGAGACCAATTCAATTGTTGATTCCTCTAGTAAACAAAAATGAATATGATCCATAAATTGTCATGGATATTCCATTAGAATGTTTGTCACAATAGATATGATAAAATAAACTAAAATCTATGCTATGAGGATTAATTTTCCTTTGTTTCCAAATTTAATAATTATTGTTTTTTCATTATCCATGTAATAAATAAAACGAAAAAAATAGCGAAAAATAAAATATAATCACACATCAACCACCAACACAAGATATGCTCTCGTAAACACTTACGAGAGAAAGAATAGCTACAAGGTGAGGTTTTTTTGCTTTCTCTTTCTCTAGAATGCAAATAATGCAAGTATAAAGGAGAAGGCACTCTCTATGGAGTTGCTTGAGGCTTGTGGCTTTATAGGATACTATAGAACACTAGATCTCTTTGTTATTCTCTCTCACTCCCACTTCCATTTGTCTTTTTCTACTATGGAACATGTTACAATAGAAATGAATGACACCTCCTTTTCCTCCTAGTGGACTGGTTATAACATTGTTTGATAGCCAACTAAGGGTTAGGTTTGACTCCTTCAACTCTTAATTAGAGTTAAAAATTTGACCCCTCTAGGGACTTCTTCAAATTCCCATGTGGCTAGCCCCATATGCATGAGTAATAGGGGCTAACCTAGCATCCACTTGAACCATGGTGGTCAATCATGATAGGTCA
This sequence comes from Pinus tabuliformis, assembly GCA_031772625.1. Taxonomy (NCBI): domain Eukaryota; kingdom Viridiplantae; phylum Streptophyta; class Pinopsida; order Pinales; family Pinaceae; genus Pinus; species Pinus tabuliformis. The sequence goes on along the minus strand of CM062813.1, from coordinate 1,190,654,641 downwards.
ATTTCTATGAGGCTTGACTTTTCCATATGAACTCCAATTGATGTGATTCTTACACCATTGGAAATGTTAGTAAGAGTAGAATAATTTCACATGGTTTTTCACTTTGGTGAGAAATATTTACCCCCCAAAAATGTCATTTAACTCATCAAAATGGCCCCAAAAGTTTTTTTACTGCAATTCTCCAAACCGGGTCTCATCAATAAAACTAGTCTTGCAAGCTTGTTCCTTCACATTTTCCACTTTGGAAGCATCAATATAGATTTAAAATAATACAATTATCCATTATAAATTACACCTCCAGTTTGGGAGGTTTTTGGTTTAGAAAATCTTTTATTAAATGAGGTAAGGTTCCTTGATATATCGCAATCGCATATCGCATGGCCTTCGAACCTTTGGTAAGTCCTTCCCTTGGAAACCTGGGATGTGATGGTGTAATTGCAGCCATTGATCTGCGCGCTCGATCAACGGTTCTCGTTGTGTCTCCGATCGCAGTCACATCTCCCCTCGGGCCGACCCCGATACACTCCGCTGATGCGATATCGCCGAACCCTCCGATGTGATCCACTGATTTGATCTAGACCGTTGATTGGTCTGATCCAACACCTCTAATTCAATGATACTTCAACCTTTGCTTTACTCTATTTTTCGCCATTCTTCATGGTTTTTCTTCTGTGATAGTGTTTTCCGATAGTATTAAAGACTTAGACTTACAGGTTTTAGGATCCATTTTGGATCACGCCTTCCCACTGAAAAGCTTTTGGACCACCAATAGTTGGTTTTTAGGTATCGATCAAGTGAGGATATAGCTCCCTCACTTGTTTAACTTCTGTCCATCGTGCTTTGCTTGGATTTTAACCTTTGAGCCCTACTCTCAGGTACACAACATCCCCTCGATGCATAGTTCTCACCTTCCGGTCCAGAACTGTGTCTTCCTGTAACTCATTGAGATATTCAGGCAACAGATCCTTAATAGAAGGCAACTAACTTTGCTCTTCAGATTTTCAATCATTGATGGTTCATAAAATCTCAAGTTTTCTGCATTAATGACTAAATAGATCTACATATAAGTTGGTAAATCAAGGCGAAAAGAATTTTCACCAATTTTATCAAGTATCTTGAAAGGTCCATACCTTATTGGTTTTAGCTTCTTACCTTCACCCTGCATTCTGTCTTTGTTGATGTACAGCCAGACTTGATCACCAACTTGAAAACTATGTTCAGCTCGATGCTTGTCATGTCTTGCCTTGTACTTGGCTTGACTTCTTTCCAGTTGTTCCTGTACTGCCTGGTGAATTTCTTGGATTTGCTCAATGAACTTGGTTGCTTTGTCCACATCACTGTGTCCATCAACTGTTATGTCTTTACCAAAGACAAAATCCAAGGAGACTTTGGTATAAGACCAAAACAAGTCTCAAAAGGAGATCTCTGAGTAGAAGAGTGCTTGGCACGGTTGTAAGCATGTTGCACATAACACAAATGCTCATCCCAAAGCTTGGGATGTTTGCTGCAATAACCTCTGAGAAACTGGATCACTGTCCTGTTGACCACTTCTGTCTGACCATCTGTTTGTGGATGAAATGTTGTGCTCTTCTTCAACCTGGTGTCCATCAACTCCCATAGATTTGACCAAAACTTCCTAACAAATCGAGAATCTCAATCAGATACAATAGAAGTGGGTAACCCAAAATGAACCCATACATTCTGAAAGAACAACTTTTTTGTTTGTTTAGCTGTAACCTGCTTGTTACATGGTATCAGAATACACATTTTACTGAACCTATCCACAACAACCAAATAATCACGACCTTTCCTAGATTTTCGCAATCCCCCAACAAAATCCATGGAAACACTTTCCCAAGGATGAGAAGGAATTGGAAGTGGAGTGTACAAGCCTAATTTTCTATTACTGGGATTTCTTGTAGCACACATAGTACACCCTTTGATATATCTAGAAACTGTCTCATGCATTCTTGGCCAATAACAGAACCTTTGCAATTGTGCAACTGTTTTACTTACACCAAAATGACCTGGTATGAGAGAAGTATGTGCTTCTCGGATTATGTTAACTCTTTCAGTTTGTGGAATGCATAGCTTTCCCAAATGATATAAGAGTTGGTCCTTTACATAATAATCCAATTCTTCTACTTGCTTGCCATGACTTAAAGTTGCATATACATCTTTAAAATCTACATCTTGAGCATATTGTTCAATGTAACTTTCATGCATTACTCAGTTATGCTTAAGTATAGTAGATGCATTTATGATTGGTCTTAACAACATATCTATCCTTATTGTGTATTCCCTTCTTATATATGATGACAAGATGAAATTGATGTCGGAAACCCATCCACCTATAATGTCTTCATTGCTGCAATTTAGTTTGTGAGTGAAAATATTGAAGTGGTTGATGATCTGTATGTATGATTGTTTTTTTACCCATTAGTTAATGTTTCCGCTTTTTCACACTTTGTTCTAATGCATACAATTCTTTATCATATGTGGGATAATTAACTATTGCAGAAGTAAATGTCTCAAAATGATATCATATGGGTTTTCTGTGTTGCATCAACCATGGCATAGTCACTCACATCTATCTCAATCTCAAATGGATGTTGAAGATCTGGCAGTGATAGTACTGGTGTTGTACTGATTTTCTCTTTTAAGGTGTCAAAGGCTTTCTATTGTTTGCCTCCCCACTAAAACACCTGTTTCAATCCTATTAAAGCATGTAATGGAGCTGCAATCAATGAAAAGTTAGCAATAAAATTTCTCCAGTATTGTGCTGCCTCTAGGAAACTCCTAACCTCTGTAGCAGATTTGGGTTTAGGTCAATTCACAATGACTTCAACCTTAGAGGGATTTATCTTCAATTCACCACCCCCTACAATATAACCCAAATAATTTAAAGATGTTCTACCAAATTCACATTTTTACAATTTTAAATAGATATTTTCTCTTTTTAAAACATCTAAAGTCTGCTTTACATGCTTCACATGGTCTTCCCATGTCTTACTAAAAACAAGAATGTCATCTAAATAAGCAATTACAAAATCATCAATAAAAGGTCTTAGTACATCATTCATAACTCTCATAAATGTAGCAGGAGCATTAGTTAAGCCAAAAGGCATAACCAACCATTCATAAAGTCCTTGCTTTGTCTTGAAAGCAGTCTTCCATGAATCCTGTTCTACAACTCTAATCTGATGATAACCACTTTGCAAGTCTAACTTAGAAAATTAACCTGCTTCTTTCAATTGATCTAGTAAATCATCAATACAAGGAAGAGGATAACGATTCTTGATCATTATTTTATTTAGTGCTCTATAATAAAAGCACATTCTCCACGAACCATCTTTCTTTCTCACCAGCACGATTGGAGATCCACATGGTGATGTGCTTGGTCATATAAACCCTTTATCAAGCAACTCCTGTACTTGCTTCTTTATCTCTGCATTCTCTAAAGCTGACAACCTGTACATTCCAATGTTAGGTAATGGAGCATCTTGCTGCAAACAAATATCATGTACTATTTCTCGCTTGGGTGGCAGACCTTTTGGTTCTTGAAATAGAACATCATACTCTGAAACAACTTTAACTAAATCAGCTTTTTGTTTAGAATCACAGCCTTCAAATGCATTGGATTTTTCAGGATCCTTTGCCTTTACAACCATTAGTAGAAATTGCTTACTTGAATTCACAATTCTTTTCATTTGTCCTGAGTTTATGAGAGAATAGTTATCTTTGAGTTTATGAGCTCTTACAATGTATTCTATTCCATTTTTAGTGAGTTGATACTTATTCTCAGCTCTATAGAAAATAACTTTCCTATCATACAAATATGTACTTCTCAAAACAATACCACATATATCTAATGGAACTATATCTAACTCAACCTCATCTACAAATGTTGATCCAATAGCAAACCTAAGTTTACATTGTCTCGTTACTTGTAGCTTTGTTTTATCACACACCCAACCTAATGGATATGGCTTCTCATGAGGTTTTGCTTGTAATCCCAACTTCTTTACAATTGTTTTAGAAATCAAATTTACTTGTGATCCACTATCAAATAAGGTATCAATCTTGTTATGCTTGGAAATTACTCTAATACAAAAAATCTCATTCCTTTCCCTCTCATTACTTTCATTATCAACAGATTGTGCAGAATTGCTTGTGGATGCTTCAGAATCCTTACCTTTAATACCTGTGGCTGTAACTGTTGTTTCATCGCCTGAATCTGATCCCAAGTCTTGCTGAATAGTTGCAGCATTCTTTTTCTTCTTTCCATTGAACTTCTTAGGGTTCAGTCCTGGATGTAAAAACCAACAGTCTACCTCATTGTGTCCTTCTTTCTCGCAATGAGTGCATGAAGGTTTATCCTTCTTTATAGTGTTTTCTTTCCTCTCCTTTCATTTCAGTTTCTTATTTTTCTTACTCTTGCTTACAGAATATTTAGATGATCCCCCAACCTCTAGGTTTACATTCTTACCTCTAGCTTCTAGATGTGTTTCCTAAACTGATACATCATTTAAGCTAGTGGGATTAAACATGAGAATAGTATGCTTTAAATAGCTATGAAGACCACCTATATACTTCAATAAAGTCTCAGGTGAGTCTAATGATATACCTAGAGTTAAAGCTCTATTTCTGAATTCCTAAGTATAACTCTGTACACTTTGACCCTTCAGTTGATGAAGAGTTTGCCAACTCATCATTGCCTATTGCATGTAAGCTAAAGGATAAAATTTCTTTTTGATGGCAGAAACAAATTCATTCCAGATAGAAATGATTTTACCATGTTTTTGCAAATCAACTTGTGTCTTGCCTTCCTGCCATACTAGTGCAGTTCCTCCAAGTCGAACGCTAGCCAGCTGAATCTTCTTCCTTTCTGAATCAACATTCTGTACCCTGCAATATACATCAATTTGTCTTATCCAATTATCTAGATTTTCTGCATTGAGTTCTCCATCATAAATTGGCAAATCAAAATTCACATCTAATTTGATTAACGAAATTTTCTTCTTCTTCTTAGAAGAGTTAGAAGATGATGAGGATGATGAAGTTTATGATGGAGGAGATGGTGGAGGAAGATTTTCCCCTTTCCCTTTGCCTTCTGGAAGGGCAAATAGAAAAGGCTCCTCTGTTCCTTTGTCTGGTTTAGGTGTTGAAGTGCTTTCACCTCGACCCTTCTTAAATTCCAAATACATCTCTTCCACCATGGCTTGGAGTGCCTTAAAACTTCCTATAAATTGAGATTCTGATCCCAATGGAGCTTCTTCGACCATTCTCCTCTGAGAATAAACTCTTCCAATCTCTGGATTAGCCTCAACAAGTTCTCCTTCTCCTAGTCTGAGCTTTAATCTAGTTAGCATTCAGAATCTAGCACAAGCTTGTATAACCTTAACAAAACCAAAACCAAATGCTCTTATACCACTTGATCTAAAAATGAGATCTTAAATCAATATTAAGGTATTACAGACTCATGTGCAGGAATGCCTATATTATTTAGTGCAATGGATCGAAAATATTGTGAATAATATAGACAATGAACATTTATAAAACATAATAAACACACACCAACACAACAAAATAATCAAGGAGCTCACCAGACTTCCTGTCTACATCTCCTGGTCCAGCTTTCAGTGTTGACCTCTATATTATGTCTTTAAGAGCATAATATTACAAGTGTGAGTTCGAATAGAGTCTCAACACAACAATGATAAAACAACAGGGATTTACTTGAAATCCTCGAGTCTAAAAGAGTGCACAGACTCTCCCTCTTGCTCTATGTCTTCTGCTTTCTCTTGCTCTCTTCTCTGTGTCCTCTTTTTCTGCCATAGAGTTTCTTTTAAGCCTCTCAGCTCTATCTGTTCATCTACATTCTTGGGTTTTTTGGCTCCCGGCCGTTGTCCGTTCAACTCCCTGTCAAGCGTTAAACAATCATTGTAAAACACTTAAAGGTATGGTGGCCACCTGTTTTCAAACGGAAATACTGGCGCGGTGAAAAATACCAAAGAATTGCTTCTTTGTTTACATAGAGAAATACACAGGAAAAACTCTAAAATAGAGGAATCGAACCACTGTTATGCCTCTTCCGTTATTGGTCCTTTGGCATCCCACACCATAGATCTATTCTCATCCGATGGTTCACATCCATCCCGATCATCCAACTTGCTCGTGCATTCTGCACCGTTGATCTGCGACCATTTGATCTGATGGTTGATGTGCATTTCGGATGGCTTACTTGTGCGGAGATCACCCACCCGAAAAAGAAATTTTCTCTATCCTTGTTGCGTGCTACGTGTTGGTCAGTGTATGAGATCGGGTGAAGCCCGTCCAATACCACTTACCACCTGAAGGCCGCCCGAAATACCATTTACCACGGAACCCAAATAACATAAAGTTGCATTCATAAATCCTTTCAGGTCCGTGTTTTATCGTTGTAGCGCCATATGCCATGTCTCCTTTGTATTTCAATTTTATAATGGAAATACACCAATACACAGAAAAAGCCCGACAAAACACTTTTATATCGGAACTCAAATTTTATAGAACCGCATTTATAAACCCTTTCGGGTCTGCCTTGATCGCTATCGCAAATCGCACGGGCTATGGGTCTTCGCCCCTTTGTATTGTTGCGATGCGATATTGCAATGCTATATATCGCAATCGCATATCGCATGGTCTTCAGGCCTTTGGTAAGTCCTTCCCTTGGAAACCTGCAATGCGATGGTGTAATTGCATTTGTTGATCTACGCGTTTGATCAACGATTCGCGTTGTGTCGCCGATCGAAGTCACATTTCCCCTCAGGCCGTCCCCGATACACTCCGCCGATGCGGTATCACTGAACCCTCTGATGCGATCCGCCGATTTGATCTGGATCGTTGATCGGTCTGATCCAACTGCTCTAATTCAATGATACTTCAACTTCGCTTTACTCTGTTTTCCGCCATTCTTCATGGTTTTTCTTCTGCGATAGTATTTTCCAATAGTATTAAAGACTTAGACTTAGAGGTTTTAGGATCCATTTTGGATAATTGTTGCAGCATGTAATTATTCCCTAACTAGAACCAAATTTACAACAGTCGAATAGATCCATGATCAAGGTATGTATTGATGTTGTTTGGTTTATTTGATGTGTGGGATTGTGTCCTAGTTTGGATTAGAGTATTGCATCCTGTGGAAGCCATGTATTGGAGTTGACTTGGGTGGTGAGAAGACTTCAATTAGGAGCATATTTTGCAGTGAAGTATTGGCCATCATTGGTCTAGTGGAGGGCAGCGTGTTGATAGCCCAAATTAGCACTAGACAAGATATCTTGAAGTGATGAAGGGGAGGTAAAGGTTGGGTGAATTTTGGTTCCGAAGTGTAATGCCTTAATGGAAAAAGATGACTTCTAGCCTGGCAGTTTCGAGCTCAGGAATTAGGCCTACCCAAAGAGAAGATTGGATCAGCCTGTGTACATGCTACAAAAGTGACTTGCAACAGTGTTAGTTGGCAGCCCTCGTGGAGTCTCAATGTGTTGTCCTTTGAAGGACTAACAAGCAGCTAGGGAGAAATATGGGAACAAAGGACCGATAGGAGAAGATACACCATCGAGTCTATGTAACATGTTTTTCATTATATCTTGTATAACATAGATTGTCGTTGTCGAGCGATAAAAAGGTGTCTTTTTAACTCCTAATTACCTTCACATTAATTATCAACCCAGGGACGACTTTTTATTTCAAGAGTGTACTCAGTCTGAGGCAGCTATTTACTCAAGAGTAATGTTTTGCAGTATAGTGCTTAAAACCCAAAAGTAAATGAAAGCTGGAAACAAAATCTAATTAGAACAACAAGAAACTCAAATGCTCTGTAATTAAATCATTCACTCAAACAACCATCAATCGAGGATACAGTAGCAATAACTCATTCCTCTAGAGATTGATGCAATTCAAATCAAACTAGAACAAGATAATCAATCTAGGAACGAAGAAGTAATAACCAATGTTCTCTACAGTTGACAGTTCTGCTTTAAAGCAATTAAAAGGAAATAGAAATTGAACTAAAGCTACCATTGAAAGTAAACTAGGAAAACTCTTTAAAAGTAAACTATTGCAATTAACTAACAGAAATGAACAACAAAGTAAATGGACAGCAAAATGTAATTAAAGGAATCGAATAACCAACAGTCTATAATGAATACAAGGTCTGGAATGAACAACGAAGCTTTACATTTGAAATGAAGAGCATAACAATATACATTAAGAAGGATGATAACCTCTGTCATGATGGAAAAGAACAGCCACGCGATTCAATCTCAGCTTGTGCAATAAAACAATTTCATAAAATATTATAACAGCTCGCTGCAAAAACATGAAACTGTAAGGCAATACGATTAAAAGAAATAAGAATTAAATCAAACCATCACACGGCGGAAATTGGAAAGATATAATACACAGCAGCAGCATAATCCACCATTGGTTGGGCCCTTAGCCGCCAGCGGATGCTGCTGGGCTACTTCAGACGAGAGGAATGAACAGCAACTCGCAAATCATATATTAATCATCAAATTGTGAAATCATTACAACAGCAAAAGCTTGAGAATTACAACATGCAACAATCCCTTCTTCCTTCTATCCTATCATGAATAATCCATCATCATTCTTGAATTTCTAATTCTGAGTCCTCAATTCCATCATTTTCCCATCCCCAAATCATCCTCATCTCTGATGTCTATTTTCATTTAAATAGAGAAAGATCAGAGAGAAGTTATAATAAAGATAAGTACAACATAATTTCTATTACAAAATTAGATTGTTTCCAACCAATTGATCAACAAGAAGATATATTTCCATCCATCTTTCAACAAGAGCAAGACGAATTTGGCTTTGTAGCTGAGATTTGGAGGACGGCCGCAACAACAAATCTAAGAAAATCGTGCTCAAAGAACCCTGCGTTTCTCTTAGTACAAGCCGAATTTGAGCAAACCGTTCTTCATTAAAGTTAATTGGGTCCATTATGGACAAAACCCATGTTCCGGATTTTCCATATTCTGCTTCATTTGTTCAGAATCTCAACCGCAAAACTGTCACTTCTTATTCCAGTGCATTTCTGAGTTGGCACTTTTAATGATCAAATCTTCAATCTGGAAATTATCTTGAAGGTTAAAAATGGTGAATAATGTTATAACCAATTTATTAAACTTTCATTGATAAAATCATGCATAATAATCAATTTATTAGAAATAAATGAGAATAAATAATATTTTTACATAAGAGCATAAATCATTGTAAAATAGAATTATATGATAAATTATGATAAATGACGTGATGAAGAATGGTAGAAATGGGTGGAATAAGCATTCAAAAGTGACAATAATAATGGTATATTAACGACCCAACATACCCCCACACTCAATATGTTGCATGTCCTCATGCAACCCAAAGACAAAACCCATGCGTTAACCAAGCAATAAAAAAAATTTGTTCATCCCAGCTCATGAAATGGATAGAACAAATGAATTCTTCCTTAATTAATGAATATTCACTTTTAGCACTCTTGATAAAGGCATAACAATTTTTACATTGACGTTCAAGTTACGTGCATATGAAGTTGCAGCAAAATATGATATAGATAACAGCAAACTTCATTAACCATTTTTTCAAAAACTACAAACCAGATTTTGTTGAAATGTTGCAAGTAAATTTACAATATATGAATGCCTCTATGATCCAAAAATCAGATCATTTTGATGCATGGATTATGAGATACACACAAAATGGCTGTAGGTGAGAGTGCATGATTTTCAAAATTTTATGAACCAATATTACTTGAAATTGTCTGGGTTTGTGTATTTTAATGATGTGTCCAGAAATCACAAGAATTGGGTTCATAGTTTTAAAAATATTATGGAAATCAATTTTTGCACTGTGTAAAAATGAAATTGTATGCCTTAAATGAGAAAGAAAGTAGAAAACATCCATCATGCGTAGCAATTCCTCCCCCTCTCTAAAAAATTAGCATGTCCTCATGCAATGCTAGAAGACAAATAGAGGTGGTTGCTACCAGCTGTTGAATTCTATGCATGGTGTAAAACAACATGGAATAAGGGAGGTGTTGAGAAGGAATAAAAATAGCAATGGATGATAAAGAATATGAATGACACGGTCATAAGAAAGAAATGAATGAAAACAACACTCTCCCAAACTGAAAGATGATATGTCGCTGAAAAAGGGAAAGTGGTAAAGATGTGGAATGAAGGATGATAAATAATGCTCAAAATGGATTTTTATGAAATTCTCCTAAATTCGTAATAAATCAGAAAATTATGCTATTTTACCTCAAGTTTTACCTCTAAAAAGAAAAATGTGAAATGAAGTATATGCACTGGCAGTTGTTGAAGCTGATGTAGGCAGAGTTGGCACTGAAAGTGATGCAAAAGGTGGAATCCAGGCAAGCACATCATGTCTGAACAATTGTTCACGTTCGCGAGCCTCTTCTGTGAATTGCAATAGTGTGGTCATGATGCAAATAGAGTTTCCCCCCATACTTGTTGTTCTCCTGTAAACAAATCACTATTTTGCATACAATGTTCTTGAATCCATAGTGTTAGTTTTGAATAACAACAGATAAGATGCATGCAAAAATTTCAATCAGAAAAACTTATGTATACATGCAATACTAATATTTTGTGAAATCAACAAGTTATGGCAGAGTGCATGTTATCTCATGATGCATACATTCCCTCCTCCAATTGGAAAAGGGATTCCACGACCATAAAGCACATAAAGGTGTTGTGCTGACGGCAAGGCAAGAGAATGAACAATATAGCAGTAAATGAAGCAGAGTACACATATCAATGATAGGACAACGAGAGTTATGGTTATAATGAGAGCAGAGTGTGTAAAGATAGTTATGAATAAGAGATAGGATGCTTTGGATTGATGATAAGTTATGAAAAAGAGAAAAATGACAGCAATATGCCAAAAAAGATGCTTTACTGACGGTATTCTAGCTGAAGATGATGTGATTGATCATAAAACAATTTCTCATGCGTAAAGGTTCAAAATAGGGAAAAAAAAATTAAGAAAATAACTTCTCCGATAAAAAGAAAAAATAAGAAAAGGGTATTATAGTGATAATTGATGATAAAATATAACTTTAATACCATAAGCAAAGCCTCTGCTGCCAGCAGGCGTCCATAGCCTCGGCAGGGTTGCTTTTTAACCCATATGAGCCAGGATCCTCAATTTATAAATGGAGAGTTACAGTGCTGTTCTACAGAAGAGATCAGTGTGCTGGTGTGGTAACCAGATAACCACACTGCCATTCACTGGGATGTAGCAAAAGTGATCAGGCCAGCTCGTGATGAGACCTCCTGTTCCAAGGATAATTTGGCTATCCAATGGATCATAACCCTGGTGTGGTGGCCATAATGGGAATGTCACTTTGTTACAGCCTTATGAACATGGTAGGCTTGCTCGTAATGAGACCCCCTATCCTCCATCTGCGAACAAAATTTTGTTGTTATTACACATTTTTTATGATAAAAAGAGGGAGGCTCAGTACTCCTTAAGAGGAGGGATGGTGGAAGAAGTTGAACATGTCAATATAAAAATATATACCCATAATCTCATTTATTACAGATAGAGAAGATTATAACCAGGAAGGGTGGAACCAGCATGGTATTAAGATGATCAATCAATATCATGTTCAACAGAAAACAATGCAGTAGTATATAAATAATTGTGTCCATTTTGAAAATAAGCTATCATCAAGGAGCTGTCTTGTTAAAGATCATAACATGAATGATATTAACTCGCTTCAAAATAATCCATAATTCTTGTCCTCATAAAAGTAGTTTACTTCATACCATGAAAGAGAATCAGTAAAATGTGGTTGAGATGAACTAGGAATAATCCCACAAAAAGGAAGAAATGATTGCTCTTGAAAATACTCCCAAAGTGTGCTCTTTTGAAGGAACAACAAAAACACTCAAAAAGTGGTGTTCCGTGTAGGGAACAGCAAAGGAAATGCACACCAAAAAGCAAAAATACACATAAAAAAGTGTGAAAATGCAAATGTTGTTCCTTTGGAAAAAGGAACAGCAAAAACTAAAAGTGTCATTCCTTTAGAAAATGAACAGCAAAAATGAAAAGTGTCGTTCCTTTGGAAAAGGAACAGCAAAAACGCAAGTGTCGTTCCTTTGGAAAAGGAATAGCAAAAATGAAAAGTGTCGTTCCTTTGGACAAGGAACAGCAAAAATGCAAGTGCCGTGCCGTTCCTTTGGAAAAGGAATAGCAAAAATGAAAAGTGTCGTTCCTTTGGAAAAGGAACAGCAAAAATGCAAGTGTCGTTCCTTTGGAAAAGGAACAGCAAAAATGAAAAGTGTCGTTCCTTTGGAAAAGGAACAGCAAAAACGCAAGTGCCGTTCCTTTGGAAAAGGAATAGCAAAAATGAAAAGTGTCGTTCCTTTGGAAAAGGAACAGTAAAAATGCAAGTGTCGTTCCTTTGGAAAAGGAACAACAAAAATGAAAAAGTGTCGTTCCTTTGGAAAAGGAACAGCAAAAACGAAAAGTGTCGTTCCTTTGGAAAAGGAACAGCAAAAATGAAAAGTGCAGAAGTGTTGTTCCATTCGAAAAGGAACAACAAAACGTGAAAGTGCAGAAGTGTTGTTCCATTCGAAAAGGAACAACAAAACGTGAAAGTGCAGAAGTGTTGTTCCATTCGAAAAGGAACAACAAAACGTGAAAATGCAGAAGTTTTGTTCCATTTCGAAAAGGAATAGCAAAACGTGAAAAAGCAGAAGTGTTGTTCCATTCGAAAAGGAACAAGAAAATGTGAAAGTGCAGAAGTGTTGTTCCATTTCGAAAAGGAACAGCAAAACGTGAAAAAAGGAACAACAAAATGGACAATCATAAAATGCAAACATGCAAAAAAAAACAAATTAGCTGTTCACAGCATTGATGCTGAAGATATGTTACAGTTTGAATAAAGCAACATCTGAAACACAAAATATAAGAGAAATCAGAAAAGAAACAACATTTTATTTAAAAAACAGTATGTAAATAAGTAAATTAAGTTACAACAGCTATGATATTATGTAAAAAAAAATGATCTCTTTGAAAAATGTTTTGGCAGCAGTAATAAGACATGAATTTTGAAATGGAAATCAATTCTTCATTTCTTCTATTATGAATCTGTTGGGTAATGAGTTAGATGAAATTCGTTTGTTTCATTTAAAATTTCTTTCAAAAATCACTCATCCATAATTTGACCTTCTTTATTTTCCCAAGACCTGCAAAAAACGAGTATCTACCTGCAATAAAACGTTAAATCATGGAGAAAGAGAGGTGCGCGGGCTCCCCTAATCCAAGAATTATGTAAAAAACTAACAAGTAGTTACTCTGTAGAACAAATCCACGGAGAAAATAACAAAGTAAAATTTATTTGTTACCTGCGGGAGAGCAGTGGCCAATCATGCTAACCTGCAGTGTTTTAATCACAACTTCTTTGTTTTTCGTCGAAATTGAGTGATTCCAAAGCCAAATGAGAGCTAATTCAAAGGTTTATCTCCAGTAGAAACAGGTTGTAAAGATTCAATGATATGATATGTCAATTTTAGTTAGAACAACCTGCATAACAGAGTCATTTTCGATTACCCGGCTTAGACCAACAGTTGATATTTCAAGCATAACTTTTTCGTTTGATAACAGATTCGAATGATTCAAATTGGAAATGAAAATAAATTCATTTATTTATCTCCAATAGAAACAGGTTTTGAAGACAAGAAAAATTGATAGATCAAATACTGTAAAGAACAGCCGAAAATGCAGAGTTTTAAGAGTGCTGATTTACGATAGACAGTCAGTATTTTGATCATAACTTTCCCATACGATATCGAAAATGAGTGATTCCAATTGCATTGGAAACTATATTCATAGGGGAATCTACCATAGAAACAGGTTTTAAAAATTCATTCATTTAGGCCTTCAAAAACTGACTGTCCCAACTCTGTTCCTAAGCTGCCAGCTAGACACCCTGTCAATGTTTTGGTTCGAACTTTTTCGTTTCAAATCCAAATTGAGTGATTCAAATTGGGTTGGAAAGTAGACATCAAGGGCTACTTAGGATAGAAACAGGTTTTAAAAATATTGCATTTTGGTCCCTCAAAACATGACTGTCCCGACTGTTTTTTCAGAAATTTCATCAAGCATGCAAGCCAAAAAATGTGATATTCAAGCATTTTTTCAAATTGGTGATAAAAGTGAATATGAGTGTTTGTAGAACTATTATTTCCATTATAAGTCATCTACATACACAAATGAATTAAAAAATTATCACCAATGTTGATTTGCATAACATATTGCAACAAAAAACAACTAATTTTACATAAAACAACAAAATGCATTTATTTATTCCCTTATTTATTTTATTTTCTACACTAACCTATTTTGATTTGAAAAATGAATATGACTACGTATATGAGTACTTCCAGTGGAGCCATTTTCGAAATAAAGGTTCACGTATACACATACCCAAATTTGAAAAATGCATATTAATGAAAATTAGCGTATGAGAAGCCAACTTCCCTTGAAAAGATGGTATCAAAAATTGTTGAAGCATAGAGTGATGTTGAAAACAAATGATGGAGTGAAACCAATCTTCAATGTATCCGTTACTTTCTTGATTTCCCATAGCCATCATATGATGAAGTTCTTGAACTTTTAAAATGGCTTGTTGATGCATACTAAAAGAAACCTCATTTTCTTCCATAGCTTCTACAATTTTTGAATTTGAAACATTCTGAATCTCATTGTAAGTTTTGTCCATTGGTGCATGTGAGATAGAATGGGTGGGAAGGGTGGCTAAATTTTGCAGTTCAACATTGTAAGCATGTTGTACTGGTTTATTATGGTGAGGGTGTGGAATTAGTTGAACAGGAAAATGTGTAAGGAATGGAGCATTGTGATGATGTGGTTGGTTGGATTGAGTGGATGAATTTGTTAGGCAAGCAAGATGTTGTGGGAGAGCTGGTGAAGAATATGGAGAATATGTTTGTGCTACAAGATGAGGGAGAGTAGTCATACGATGATAAGGTGAACCATGCCAAGCTTGTAGACAAGATTGATGGTTATATTGACATGGCTGCCCTAACACATTAATATTCCATAATGGATTATGCAAGTAAGAGAATGGAGAAGAAGTGTTTTGAACCATACCTGTAGGCCTTGTTGCAACTTCTTTATCTCTTTGATATGCTACTTCCATCCTAGATAAGGAAGAGTGAGTATCTATGGGATGCTCCTTTTGGTCATGAGTGAAAAACACTTCATCAAATTCTTGATTTTTATGAACCTGCAAAATATCCAATTTTGCATTTAGAGAGCTAATAAAATCAACTTTAAAATTTTCAAATAAAGAATTGATTTCAGCTCTTATGTCTCCTATTCTTGTAGCAAATTTGGAAAACAAAGAACAAACATCTCTAGGATTCTTACCAGCCTTGGAGATTCCTCTTGAATACCTCATGCACAACTCACAAACATCATCATATGATAATTGAAAAACATCACCTTTTCCTATCAGATTTAAGAGTTCTAAAAATTCATCTTTGATTCCTTTAAGAATGAGTGTTTTTAGGATCTCTTTTTCCAAATACTTATGTTTTGATTTTTGAAGGTTGTAATGAAATCGATCTACATAGTCCTCCAAGCTTTCATCTTCCCCTTGTATCATATTGAAAATATCTTCATTGGTCTTGCAATAGTCTTGGTACTTCTTCAAGAATATGTTCGTCATGTCCTCCCATGTTTGGATGCAGTTCCCACCTAGGCTCATGAACCATCGGAGAGCTGCTTCTTTTAGAGTAAGAGGAAACACTTTCAATCTTTGATCGTCAGTACAATAATCATATCCTCTACAAAGTATTTCAAACTCAAACAAATATGCATCTGGGTCTTCATTTGTCAAGCCATGAAAATTTGGTAGAGAAGATGGGGGAATTATGTGCATTTGTGTCACTCCTCCTAGATCTTTGATAGGAAATTCAAAAGTAGAAACGTGAGCCATTTCTTACCATAGTAGAAGATGTTCTTCATGTGTTTATTCGAGGCTCCTTCTTCAAATGTTCCTGTCAATTGGTTAGTGAAATGGGTGGTGCTTACATCACCACTTAAGTGAAATCATGAGATTTGTTTTTCAAAATTCTAATTTTTTTTTTTTAAATCATTCACAGAAAAATTCAAACATTTACCCTAAGTTCGTTAACGATTCTGTTGGAAAGCGGGTGGGGGAGCAGGGCTTTTACATGCTCGGTACACAGGTTCTTACCTTCCGTTTTTAATACCCAACTCTTTCCTAACAGGCACTCATCAGATGCACACTACTCTTAAAAATGGCTACACTCTCCCCGGCAACGGCGCCAAAATGTCGAGCGATAAAAAGGTGTCTTTTTAACTCCTAATTACCTTTACATTAATTATCAACCCAGGGATTTTATTTCAAGAGTGTACTCAGTCTGAGGCAGCTATTTAATCAAGAGTAATGTTTTGCAGTATAGTGCTTAAAACCCAAAAGTAAATGAAAGCTGGAAACAAAATCTAATTAGAACAACAAGAAACTCAAATGCTCTGTAAATATATCATTCACTCAAACAACCATCAATCGAGGATACAGTAGCAATAACTCATTCCTCTAGAGATTGATGCAATTGAAATCAAACTAGAACAAGACAATAAATCTGGGAACGAGGAAGCAATAACCAATGTTCTCTACAGTTGACAGTCCTGCTTTAAAGCAATTAAAAGGAAATAGAAATTGAACTAAAGCTGCCATTGAAAGTAAACTAGGAAAACTCTTTAAAAGCAAACTATTGCAATTAACTAACAGAAATGAACAGCAAAGTAAATGGACAACAAACTGTAATTAAAGGAATCGAATAACCAACAGTCTATAATGAATATCAAGGTCTGGAATGAACAACGAAGCTTTACATTTGAAATGAAGAGCATAACAATATACATTGAGAAGGATGATAACCTCTGTCATGATGGAAAAGAACAACCACGCGATTCAATCTTAGCTTGTGCAATAAAACAATTTCATAAAATATTATAACAGCTCGCTGCAAAAACATGAAACTGTAAGGCAATACGATTAAAAGAAATAAGAATTAAATCAAACCATCACACGGCGGAAATTAGAAAGATATAATACACAGCAGCAGCATAATCCACCAGTGGCTGGGCCCTTAGCCGCCAGCGGATGCTGCTAGGCTACTTCAGACGAGAGGAATGAATAGCAACTCCCAAATCATATATTAATCATCAAATTGTGAAATCATTACAACAGCAAAAGCTTTAGGATTACAACATGCAACAATCCCTTCTTCCTTCTATCCTATCATGAATAATCCATCATCATTCTTGAATTTCTAATTCTGATTCCTCAATTCCATCATTTTTCCATCCCCAAATCATCCCCATCTCTGATCTCTATTTTCATTTAAATAGAGAGAGATCAGAGAGAAGTTATAATAAAAATAAGTACAACATAATTTCTATTACAAAATTAGATTGTTTCCAACCAATTGATCAACAATAAGATATATTTCCATCCATCTTTCAACAAGAGCAAGATGAATTTGGCTTTGCAGCTGAGATTTGGAGGACGACCGCAACAACAAATCTGAGAAAATCGTGCTCAAAGAACCCTGCGTTTCTCTCAGTACAAGCCGAATTTGGGCATGCCTTTCTTTAGTAAAGTTAATTGGGTCCGTCTGGACAAAACCCATGTTCCGGATTTTCCATATTCTGCTTCATTTGCTCAGAATCTCAACTGCAAAACTGTCACTTCTTATTCCAGCGCATTTCTGAGTTGGCACTTTTAATGATCAAATATTCAATCTGGAAATTATCTTGAAGGCTAAAAATGGTGAATAATGTTATAACCAATTTATTAAACTTTCATTGATAAAATCATGCATAATCATCAATTTATTAGAAATAAAGGAGAATAAATAATATTTTTACATAAGAGCATAAATCATTGTAAAATAGAATTATATGATAAATTATGATAAATGACGTGATGAAGAATGGTAGAAATGGGTGGAATAAGCGTTCAAAAGTGACAATAATAATGGTATATTAACGACCCAACAGTTGTATTATTCAGATTTGGTTTAATATAATGAAGATTGGGTTATACATTATTGTACAATATTTGCTAAAAAATGTGTACACTTTTGTACATGTGATTTATTACTTTATATTTTCCGTTGTGGAAAGTAGTTCTTGTTGAGATTCTTGCTTTAGTAGCATCAGAGTTTTTAAGATTCTAACAGAGACCCAAGATCATGGAAATAAAAAATGGTATCACAACGTGTCTCAGCTACTTTGTAAGTCAATGAATCAGAGTTGTGCACAATGAAGTACATCTTAAGATTGAGTTGGTCACATTGTAGGTGACAATGTCAAAGTTGTATGCTGGAATATGGTATGAGGACAAGTTGAGGGGGTTGTACAACTATAGTCTGTGGTAGGAAAGGATCAAGTTGGTCTTGCAGGTTAACATGATCTGGGAGTTCGCCGAGAAGCCATCAAGAAGCCAATTGACCCAAAAGAGCTAGAAGAGTACAAAGATTTGGATACGAGGGCGAGATTGATCATACTAGATGGTATGAAGGATGCCCTAATACCTCATTTGTCCAGGAAGAACACTGCACACGAGATGTGGATGGCTCTTCAGAATTTGTTTCAGAATAAGAACAAGAATCAGGTATTGGTATTGGAGGATAAGTTGAAGTCCACCAAGATGATAAAGGGTGAATGCGTGACTTCGTATCTGACAAGATTGTCTCAGGTCAAAGATGAGATTCATGTCGTCAGTGTGACTATTTCAGATGGAGATATGGTGAGGATTGACTTGAAAGGGTTCACTGAGGAATGGAAGCCCTTCATAAAAGTGATTGTTTCCAGAGAGAAGTTGCTAGATTAGAATAGGTTGTGCAACGACTTCATTCAAGAAGAGTTGAGAGACGAGTATCTTCATCCAAAGAAGAGGACTTTCGATGATGACATGGCACTTGTAGCATGAATGAAGGGTAAGAAGAAAAAGGACTTGAGTAAGGTCAAGTGTTTCAACTGTGGTGAGATGGGTCATTTTTCGTCGAGATGTCTGATGAAGAAGAAGGGAGATGATGAGAAAAAGAAAGGAAAGTAGGTCGTTGATGTTTCCACTTCTACTGAGATAGATGATACTACCAAGAGATTGGAGGAGGAGGACTTTGCTATGATCTCTCATTTCTTGCAGGGTATCGTTGATGACGATGGGTGGTACATAGATAGAGGTGCGATGAAACATATGACAGGGTCACATGAACTTTTTGAGAATCTAGATGAATGGGACTCGAAGTTGCACATGGTGTTGGGCAACAAGAGTCAGAAGGAGATCCAAGGATCGAGAATTGTGCCATTCAGGATGGAGACATGATGTGTGATGTGGGTCCAGGATGTATTGTTTGTACCAGGACTCAGATGTAGCGTGATTTCTGTCTCGATGATCGAGAGGAAGGGGTTTGAGGTCTTGTGTTAGGATGGGAAGGCAAGACTTAGGCCCAGAGGCTCTAAGTCCGATGGGATTGTACTCGGAGTTAGAGAGCATGGTCTATATAAGTTGACAAGAAAGCTTGTGGATCATGAGAAGCAATTGCAGGTTTGAGAGATGCAGGAGTAGGTGCAGGTGCAGGCTTCAGAGGAGCAAGTACAGGTTCTGGAGAAGAAGGAACACCTTCCTGAGAATAAGGTCCAGGTTTCAGAGACTGGGAGGGAGTCGAGTTCGAGAGGGAGCTTGTAGGTTCAGAGGGAGACTCTGCAGTCCAAGAAGGGTGCATGGTTAGTGGGGAGAAAGGGTGATCCTACAACTTCCAAGAATGAATCATGGAGAGAGTGGAAGAGGTTGCAGGATAAGAAGAAGAAGGAGGATGCTTCCAGTGACAACAACACTTCCAAGAAGAGCGTAGTTCACAAAACAAGGATTGTTGTAATTGTGAGCAGCAGGAGTTGGGTAAGTGTTGTGAATAGTGATGCTGATGTTGAATTACTTCCTAGTCTTGGAAGTACCTCCCTCGCTAAGAGGGAGTGTTGCCTTGTGTAGCTTGGGAGGTACTCCAAGCCCTAGGGTTCGAGGTTTGGAGGGAAAAGCACGACAAGAGTCACTTGTGGGCTTGGAACCCAAGGTAAGGGTTTTTCACCCATTGGGATTTGGGACAAAACCATTAAGAATTTGAGCATGAGAAAACTTGAGGTGATAGAGCTTGGCATGTCAATTCCAATGCTCCCAAGATCACTCAAATTGGAGCTCTAGAAAGGACAGAACGTGGGACTAGACACATGTATCTTCAAATGAATTCATGGAGCCCTCTTTATGTGTATATCTAGAGGTGGAGTGGAGGACTTATTCCTCATCCAAGAGCATCAAATACCACAATACATCTCTGAAATTAGGTCAAGATCTAGAAAGGACAAAACATGGGACTGGAAGGATTGCTTTGGCAAGTATTTGATCCTCAATAGGGCCGAGACACCACAACAAGGAGGCCGCAAGCTTGGAGGTAAATTAGAGGCTGTTTTTATGGGAATTTTATATGATTGTAGGTCAGATTTGAGCATAAGAGAGACAACCACAATAAAGAAAGGGTGATAGGGATTGTTTGAGGGTGGTTTAGGTGAGGATATTACCTCTATTTGTGAGGCCATAGGAGACTGAAGCAAGTCACAGACCTTGTTGTCCCTATAAAAGAGATAAGTGAAGGTTTAAGGACTGAACAAGGGTCTCAAGGGGAAACTTGATAAAGGAGGAAACTCAAGGAACTAAGCCGCAACAAGTGAAGGGGGTTTTGGAGAAGAAGAGAGGGGTTGTTATAGCATGTAATAGTGCCCTAACCAAAACCAAATCTACAACAATCAAACAGATCCATGAACAAGGTATGTATTGATGGTGGTTGTTTGGTTTGATGCATGTGATCATGTCCTAGTTTGGATCAAAGTATTGAAGCCTGTGGAAGCCATGTATTGGAGTTGACTTGGGTTGCGAGAATACTCCAATTTGGAGTATATTTTGCAGTGAAGTATTGGGTATCATTGGTCTGATGAAGGGCAACGTGTTCATATCCCAAAGTAGCCCTAGACAAGCTATCTTGAAGTGACAAAGAGGAGCTGAAGGTTGGGTGAAGTTTGGTGCCAAAGCGCAGTGCCTTGATGGAAAAAGGTGATTGCTAGCCTAGCAATTTGGAGCTCAGGAATTAGGCCTACCCAGAGAGCATATTGGATCAACCCATGTACATGCTACAAAATTGACGTGCTGCAGTGTTAGGTGGAAACCCTCTTGGAGTAGCAATGTGCTTTCCTTTCAAGGACTAAGGGGAAGCTAGTGAGCAGTGCGGGAGCAAAGAACCAACAGGACAAGTTACGACATAGATTCTATGCAACATGTTTATCATTGTATCTTGTATACCATAGACTATTGTATTATTCAGATTTGTTTTAATGTAATGAAGATTGGGTTGTACATTATTGTACAATATTTGTTAAAAATTGTGTACTATACTTGTGTACATGTGATTTACTGCTTTATATTTTCCACTGTGCAAAGTAGTTCTTGTTGAGATTCTTGGTTTAGCAGCATCAGAGATTTTAAGATTCTAACCTAGACTTGAGATCATGGAAATTCAATAAAAACCATGGGCAATCACTAATGTTAAGTTAGTCAAATTGACTCTTTCCTTGAGTCAAGTTTACTTAAAAATCTCATCTTAAACCTTGAGTTCAGGTTTTCGAGACCAAATCCAACCAAACCGACAAAGTGAGTTAGTCTCGGTTACTCTATCCATTACCCCCCTCAAAAATTTTACCCATGTTATTTTCTAACATGACATGCCTCCTATCAGTTGGGTCTAACATTAGACTTTATTGATAACTTCCTAGGGGTACACATGCCTTAACAGGTAGTACAATAATATTCCCATTTACATGCAATAATTTTGACTCCATTGTAATATTTTTTCTTTTTTGCTCTCCTTATATGACCATCCTCTTCCCTTGACACACTATGAGCTTCATGATTTCCTCTATATAGTTGAATTTCATGACTACATTTGACCAATGAAACAGTTATTTCATTTAAGTATTCATTTAAACACTTTGTGTTCAACCACCACCTATGATTTATCTCTCTATGGATCTACACACCACTGCATTCCACTCTCACTACATGTAGCCAAGCCTTCGGTGTCTAGAAACACAAACCTCCACCTTTATTCTATACTATATATATAAAAAAACATGAACCTTTAGAGAAAATCACAGAAGAAACCTCTTAATAGAAGCATAACCATGTTAGCATTGAAGAGCACCGTGGCTACCATAGCCAACCTGGTTGTTGTCCTATTAGCAATCACCAACCATTCCCTAGGTTATAGCTCAAATAACCGATTCTCAACCATGGTTGTGGCCAAAACCTTGGCCACTACGAGCATTAGAGAAGTTTTGAGGTGTAAAATGGGCCTAAAAAAAATGTACAACCAAAATCAACTTTATATGAACCAATAGGACTCAAGATGATGATTTCAACCATGGCGAATGATTCACGATTTTTGAAGTAAAAAGGTAAAAAGATTTAAAAAATAAAAAAATAATTTTTCAATGGAAAGAGGAAGGAGCCCAGGAAATCGCAGTAAGTCAAGAAAAGACATATCGAAATCTAGATCAGGGATAGTGTACTAGAAATGTGGGAAGAAAGGACACCTAAAGAAAGACTGTAAATCTCAGAAGGGAAAAGAAGGAGATGTACACCAAGAGAAAAATAATGAAGCGAATGTGACAAGTGATGTGTTGCAAGATGATTTGGTTCTTTAATTAGAGAATATTATTGATGCCTAGGTGGTAGATTCAGGGGCCTCATTCCATGCAACACCTGATAGGAAACATTTTCATGACTATGTTCAAGGATATTCTGGATAGGTTCATCTAGGTGATGATAAACCCTGTAAAATCATTGGAATGGGTAAGGTTTTTATAAAGAAACAAAATAGAAACCAACTACTATTGAATGAGGTAAGGCATGTTCCGAATATGAAGAAAAATATAATTTCAACAGGGAAGTTGGGAGGTGAAGGTTTTGTAACTACTTTTACAGCCAAAACTTGGAAGGTCACTAAAGGAGCCCTGGTAATAACGAAAGGAGAAAAGGTTGGTACATTCTATTTATGAAATAGTATTTCTAATTTTGTTAATGATTTAACCTCCACGGGAGTAGATACGACAATCTAACATCATAGGCTCGGGCACATGAGTGAGAAGGGGATACAAATTCTTCACTCAAGAAATTTGTTGCCAGGTTTGAAGCATGTTGATTTGGATTTTTGTGAAAATTGTTTTTAAGGAAGATAGAAGAGAGTCAAATTTATCAGAGTTGGGAAGGAAAAGAAGAGCGAAAAATTAGAGATTGTGCATACAAATGTATGGGGAAAAAATCATGTATGATCTCTGAGTGGCTCTTGCTATTATGTTACTTATATTGATGATGCGGCTAGGAAAACCTAGATTTATTGTATTCGAAATAAATCTGAATTATTTGATACTTTCAAGATATGGAAAGCTTTGGTTGAGAATGAGACAGGAAACAAATTGAAGTGTCTTATATCATACAATGGAGGTGAATACTACAAAAAAGAGTTTGATAACTACTGTCTAGAGCATGAAATTCATAGAGAGAAGACAATTCCAGGAACGCCATAGGAAAATGGTGTGTCTGAAAGGATGAATAGTACAATCATGGAGCATTCAAGGTGCATGAGATTGCATGTATGATTGCCCTTATAATTTAGGGTTGATGCTATATATACTGTTGTTTATCTAATTAACAAAGGGCCTTCAAGTTCCTTGGATGGTGGTTTTCTAGAGGAGGCATGGAAAGGTAAAAAGGTAAACTACTTATTTTTAAAGACTTTCGACTGTGAAGCCTTTGTCCACATCAATAAAGAAAATATAACAAAGCTTGAAGCAAAATCAAAGAAATGTACCTTTATTGGATATGCTGTAAATGATTTTGGTTATCGCTTATATGATTATGAAAATCACAAAATCATTAAGAGCATAGGTGTCATATTTAATGAAAAGGTATTGTATAAGGATCAAATGCTAGGAAAGAAATAGGAAAAAAGAAAACAAAGTACGTAGTGCTTGATGAGATCACAGAAAAAGTAAAGGTGCCTAAAAATCATAATGATCAATAGCCACAACAACAACAAGCAGCTCAAACACCTGAAATTGGTGTTAGAAGATCTATCAGGATAATTAGACCCCTTGAACGATGCTCCCCTTCATTATATTATGTATTGTTGAATTATTTTGGTGAACCGGAAATATATGAAGAAGCAATGAAGGTAGAAACTAGGAAGAAGTGAGAGAAACCCAGAGAAGAAGAGATGGACTCCTTAATGCAGAACCAGACTTGGGACTTAGTCAAGTTGCCTATTGGTAAAACAACATTACAGAACAAATGGGTTTTCATGTTGAAGGAAGAATGTGGAGGTAAACAGAGGTATAAGGCTAGACTTGTGGTGAATGGATTTGCACAAAAGAAAGGTATAGACTTTGATGAAATTTTTTCTCCTATTGTTAAAATGACATCAATCAGAACTATTTTAAGTCTAGTGGCAGCATAAGATTTGCATCTTGAGCAGTTAGAAATAAAGATAACCTTTCTCCATGGGGATTTGGAGGAAAAAATATATATGCAACAACCTCAAGGGTATGAGGTCAAAGGGAAGGAGAATTAGTGTGCAAATTGAAGGAAGAGCTTGTATGGCTTAAAACAAGCTCCAAGGTAATAGTATCTAAATTTTGATAGGTTTATGTCTGAACAAGGTTATACTATATGTCACTTTGACCATTGTGTTTATCTTAAAATGAAAAATGATGGAAAATGTATTATATTGCTATTGTATGTAGATGACATGCGTGTTGCAAGGTTTAACATGTAGGAAAAAAATGTGCTCAAAGGAAAATGGGAAAATTCATTTGCAATGAAGGATTTGGGTGCTGCAAAGAAAATCCTTGGTACGATAATAACTAGAGACAAGAAAAATCACAAATTAACAGTGTCTCAGAGTGAGTACATAGAAACATTGTTGTAAATATTTAATATGCCTAATGGAAAACCAGTAAGTACAACATTGGCTAGCCATTTCAAACTATGTAAGGAGATATGTCCCAAGACCCAAGAAGAGATGGATTATATGCATAAATTTCCATATGCATTAGTGGTTGGAAGATTGATGTATGCAATGGTATGCACAAGACCTGATATTGCACATGCAGTGGGAGTTTTAAGCAGGTATATGAACAATTCGGGAAAAAGAGCATTGGATGGCAGTGAAGTGGATTCTCATGTGTTTGAGAGGTACCACAAATCAAGAATTATTTTTTGGATGTTCAAACATTTCTCTATAGGGATATGTTTGATGTAGATATGGCAAGTGACAAAGATAATAGGAGAAGCACCACAATATATGTGTTTACTGTAGGTGGAACAACTGTCAATTGAGTTTCAATATTGCAAAACATTGTTGCACTTTCAACAACAGAAGTAGAGTATGTTGTTGCTACAAAGGCTAGTAAAGAAATGATTTGGTTACAAAGGTTTATAAATGAGTTGGGTAAGAAGTAGGAGATGAGCAGGTTATATAGTGACAACCATAGTGCAATTCATCTTGCAAGGAATTAACCTTTAATTCTAAGACTAAACATAAACATCTCAGGTCTCAGGTATCATTTCATATGGTCAGTTTTGGATGATGGACAATTGAAGCTGGAAAAGATACACACTAGTCAGAATATTGTAGATATGTTAACAAAGGTTGTAACTAGGGAGAAATTGAGTTGCTACTCAATTTCAATTGGCCTTCAAGAATGGTGATGAAGATGAGAAACAACCAGGTTCAAAGTGGAAGCGTTGTCCAACAAGTGAAGCAATGATGGAGTTGATATAATTAGTCTCCAGGTGAGAGATTTTTGGATGTGGAGCCTCATCATCTTCCTGATTCATAGGTCTTGTTCCATCCGTGTTTGGATACCAATCCCCGATGGTGGGGTGTGGTGGGGATTACCCCCCCATTATTGCCTCTTGGGGGGTCCAGTGGGTGGAAATAGATAAAAAAATTTATTTTTGTAAAATATTATAATTTCGTAGTAAATATGGGTCATTCATTAGGCGGATGATCTTACCGTAGAAGTTATGTTAATTTAGGGTTTTTTACCTAGAAGGAAACCCTAGGTTTATATGAGGAAATTGTATTGGGATTGTGTATTATTATTCTAAGTGAGAAAGGGAGAGGAGACTGTGCGAGAGCGAAGAGGAAAATACAACAAATTTGTTGTAGGTTGTATCTCTTCATTTTCTAGATAACATAAAAGGAAGGACTGGTTGTTTCTTTGTGGACGTAGCCCAAATTAGGTGAACCACGTATATCTGTCTCTCTCTTATTCTATGCATTTTTGTATTTTTGTTTATGCAATATTTTTTGTATTTCATTGCCCCATTAATTAATTTCTAACAAAAGTTTCTCTAATGATCCATCTAGTTGGTCATCTCTTCTCATCTTTTAACATAGTTAATGAGCTTCACAACCCTCTTAATGGTTGAGTCTTCTTTGGTGATCTACCACGTCTAACACCATAGATAAGTCAAAATCCTTATCAAAAGCCTCCTTGTAGACCACACACTCAAAAGAATAACAAGGCGCTTTTCAAATATTACCATCAACGACAAGGCTTCCATGGTGGTCTTCACAGCCAGCGGGTTATTGTAATAATTTATATCATTCACTTCTCCTTCCCTTGACTTCGCCTGATTTCCCTTATGTTTTTATTCCCAATTAAATAGACTTCCCATTCCTTCATAGCTAGCAATGAAGCCTATTGTGGAGTTTTGTTCAGTGGATGGTCCCATACCTTTCATCCTCGATTGCCTCCTGTGCAACCTGAATGCTTCTACCACATCTAATGTTGATGGTGCATATTTTTTTTACTAGTAGGCATTCACCATCATGGCCATGGGGATCATTGGTGGCTCCATCATGGAGCACATGTAGTTCGCAATGTATTTTTTTGTTTCCTCCATCCCACCTTTCGTAACCACTAGGATCCATTGTCGACTCTTCTAACCATTGGATAATAGATATAGATCTGCACCAGTGTAGTAGATCATACCTCATTCAACACCCATCTCCACATGTGGATCACTTTTCAACTTATAATATAGGTGAAAATAAAATATTAAATCAACCAACCATCTTCCATATACATGGGATCTTGCCGATTCAACTATTTCACATCTTTCCACTTGTAATGAAACTCATTCTAGAGGGATTTTTCCTATACCTCTAGTTGTCATTTTGATGTGTGATTGCACCACCACTATTTTATATGGTCCTCCCTAGCATAGGAGTGCACTCATTCTCCCTATTCATTGCAACAATGTCCTGCTTATATTTGGCCACAAACTCTTCTCACCGCAACCCACTTCTGGGCAGTCCACGCTCCTCCCCTCAATCATCAATCCAACTATACTTTCTAGAAAATCTTGGGCCTCTCTTCAACAACATGGTTTCCTTGAAGATGCCTTATTCGTCAAGCTATATAAACCCTTTACAACAAAGGCATCCCTCTAAAGCCAATATTTAGCACTGATACCAAATGTAGAAATTTTACCGAAGAGAAACAATATTTACAAAGAGGAAAATTAAACCAGCAACAAAACACAAAGCATAAAGACAATGAACACGATATTTACCCTTGGAGAACCCCAACTCTAGGGAAAAATCTAGCTAACAAAATTCCATTAGATCCCTTGCGAAAAACCCTACCAAGCTGGCCAAGTGAGCCTTTACCACTCACATACGTTGGCCCATTACAATAGAGCTCCTCCCAAACTTTTAAAGGCTCCATTACATTAATTCCATGGACACAAAACCATGGGAAACCAAAACCAAAACCACTAATTTTGACCTAGTCAACTTTGAATCTTTCCTCAAGTCAAGTTTAACTAATAGAAGCCTCATAAATATTGATATTTTTCACATCCATCACTAAATAAATGTGCATGTATGTAGGTAGACTGAGTCTATTGGAATTAAATCCCATCTTTTCTAGTATCTTGAAAGGACAATATTATAGAGCCTTGATTATATTGCCAAAACCTATAGTCTATCCTTGTTTCTTTGTAACCATACTCTATCTCCCATTCTAAATGGCCTCTATGTCTTATGATTTTATTTTTTCTGACTAGAGGAATCAACAACTAGGATGGGTTCATACTCACATGAAATGGGGTTATATCCAACCACTACCACTATAACTTCTATATGTAATGACATGCTCCCCAACACATGGCTCACAGTCTAAATCAAGGAGAATTGAACCTTGTATCACATATTTTACATAATACTTCATAATATAGTCAACGCTAATTAAGTTGCCCCTCAGGGGCCTCTCTATCCTATGTTGATGATGTCTGGATTCATATTTATCCTATTACTTATTCAGTGTCTCTTGTACTTATAAATGGATCTTCCTATTCTTATTAACATTTGTAACACCCTCCTCCCACATCTACCTAAGTAACCATGACAATTGGGGTAAACATGAGATGAGAGGCTACTATGATCAGATTCGACCTCCTATGTAACCTTAAGGAAGTAGAATCGACATAAAAATCACACACAATCATCCAACATCAGCTTCAAAATCCTCAAAAGACATGTCAGCCACTCAGACAGCCTGTGCCTGGGTCCCACTACTATTTTTGATCTCTTAGACCATTGTCGCTCTCATGCTATGGGCAAGGGAGTGACCAAAAACCCAAAGTCACTCTCACAAGCTTGCCTGCCAGTGACCAGAGACCAAAGTTACCAGTTCTGTGGCAGCGACAATGGGATTTAAGCCACTTTTTTAGGCCCAGAGCCCAGGTCACTACCTAGAATGGAGTAATTGCTTGAAATCAATAAAAGTAACTATTTTTGATCTCTTAGGCCATAGTCGCTCTCATGCTATGGAAAGGGAGTGACCAAAAACCCAAAGTCGCTCTCACAAGATTGCCTACCAGTGACCAGAGACCAAAGTTACCAGTTCTGTGCCACGACACCAGGGTTTAAGCCACTTTTTCAAGCCCAGAGCCCAGGTCACTGCCTAGGATGGAGTGATAGCTTGAAATCAATAAAAGTATGGGGGAACAATGATGCAAAAGTAATAATATGAAAAAGACCATAACCAGACACCTACTAGCCATGACAAGCATTTTTTCAAACATATCATCAACGTGTAACCTACAAGTGTAAACAACATAATTAAGAGTAGGGATCTCATCCTTATATGAGAATAGCTATGAACCATTGTTCCCTTATTTCAGTTGTTGCACTATCATCTATTAGGTCATAGACACATTATCCATTCATGTACAAGTAAAAACATGTTTAGAGCCATACATAGTTGTTGTCATAAAATAGACATGTAACCAACATAATAGGAACAAAAATACCATAAACATATTAGCCATCAAAATTCACATATACATCAATACATTTGCACATGAAACTAAAGGGAATGAATTTCTCATTAACAAATAAATTGAACCAACTGGAGATGGAATTACCACGTTCCACCCGACCATAGATTAGCTAAGCCAAGTCTCTCTTTAGCCAATCACCCTCGTCCCATATTCCAAGCATGAATGTGGGACTCATAGAACAGACCAAAATCACCAACAAGCATGGATTCCAACAGAGTTCTCCGCCTACACCGTGAGGAATTTGGGTGCCTCCTAGTCTCTCAGGCTTTACCGTGCATCCACATTCCAATCCAGGGATCACTAGGCCCTACACTGAGAGATACCCTCCAGGATTTACCATGCATCCCATCTTAGGAACACTAGTCCCAACAAAGAGAAAATCCACCTCTTGTATTTACCGTATATCCCTCCATTCATCAACAAGGATTCCTAGGCCCACTGAGGCACACAATCTAGCTTTACCACAACCCACGGTCTTATTCAGGGGTTACTGGGCCATTGGCTTTGTGATCCTCAGTCTGATTCAGGGACCACTCAAACCATGTGTTTGTGAATTCGAGGAGCCACCCCACTCAGCTTCGAATCCAATCCGACCATCCCAAATAAACCGAAGTTGAGAGAACCCATCTCATAAAAGCTATTTGAAAATGGCAAGGTGAGGCTGAAAATACTGTCACACTTGGCAAAACCCATGCCATGGTAGAAAATAAACACATTCAATCTCATCCATGCCAAATCTAGCAAGGAAAATACACATGCAAGTCGATACTTGCAATGAAGCATGCCGTAGCTGCTTGATCCTACCTTTCCCTGCTTGATCTTTGCTTCCTCTTGCCTTCTTTTCCTTTTTAGCTCCAATGCGAAAGTGCTCCAAGAAACTCTAAATGTCCAATAGTATGAGAGAGAGAGAGTAATGAAAGAGATCCAACACTGAAGTGACAAAAGGTTACCAACCGATCCTCATAATCCTTTTTATGAATGAGGCCTCTATTTCCTTCATTTTCCATTATTTTCCTTCATTTTCCTCCTCACATGCAACATGTGACCTTTCACCTCATTTTTCTTCTAATTTCCATTATTTCGATAAATAATTGTGCCAAAAATACCATTTTTCCTTTCCAAAGCCTTAGCCATTTCCTTAGTGATAAACAACAAAATGAACACCCCTTACGATGTCTTTCCCAACACTCATCTTGGAATAAGTTTCCCATAAACCATGGTTATTGCTTTTAACTTTCATTACATGGAATTTTCACCAAGGCAGTTACAGAACCCTCCCCCTTGGGGGATAATGTCCTCGGTGTTCAATCACACATATACCTCAGCAACCCGCTGAAAGAAGACATACTTCTCATGGAGCTTTATAACATTACTCGATGTAGTATTTACAATGAAATACCTACTCAAAATAAAAACATCATGACAACATACCATATACCGGAGTTGTATAAAATAACTCTTTACGTATTTACAACGATCATCCTTCTGAGTGCCAACCCACATGACATAATAACGTCATGATAACATAACCACATGATAGCATAGTAATATGACAACATAATCATAATGACATGACACTCATACCGCATTGTGGAGCCTTATAACATAGCTCATGGCGATATTTACATCCATATACATATGTACATATAGAAATATCACCAAAATATATATACCAAAAACATATACCAAAACATATATCAAAACATATTCCAAACACCATATCTAAGCATATACCAAAACACCATATCAAATCATATATCAAAACACCATTCAAAGCATATACCAAACCACCATATCAAAGCCTATACCAAACCACCATATCGAAGCTGCTTTGACTCAACCGAAAAATAAGGAAGAATACATAGCCCGCATCTGATCCCCCATCTCCCATGTAGCATCATCGGGCCCAAAGTGCTTCCATTGCACTTTAACTTTCTCAATTTCTCGGTTCCGGAGCATGAGCACCTTTTTCTGCAATATACACTGAGGCTCCGTCTGGAATTATCCATTTGGTTACTCCTATAATACAGACCATTCAATCACATGATTAACATCCTTAACATACTTCTTAAGTAAAGATACATTGAAAACATCATGGACTTTCATTGTCGGAGACAATGCAAGTTGATATGCTACTCGCCCAATCCTCTCAATGATATTGAAGGGTCCAAAAAACCATTGTGCCATCTTGTAACATGATCCTATACGCAAGGAGTTCTTCTTCGGTTTGATGCGCAAGTACACCTGTTCCCCAACCTAGAACTCCTTGAACAAGATGTTCCTATCTACATAACTCTACTACCTATCTTGTGTTGCCTTTAGATTCTTCTTGATCACATGCATTTCATGTTCCATGTCTAGCAACATCTCTGGTCTAATCAATACCCTGCTAACCGAATCACTCCAACTGATAGGATTGTTACAACTCCAACCATACAATGCCTCAAAAGGACTCATCCTCAATGACTCCTGATAACCATTGTTGTATATGAACTCTACCAAGGGGAGATACTCTTCTGACTTTCGTTGTCAATGCATCACATCCATCCTTAACATTTCCTCCAATATCTTATTGACCCTTTCTGTTTGTCCATCTATCTACGAATGATAAGTTGTACTGAAAGCCAACTCTGTGCCTAAACTTGCAAACAACTACTTACAGACACAATCTTCTTTGCAACACCTTGCAACCTAACCACATCTCTAATGAATACCTGTGCTACATTGCTAGCGAAGAATGTAGACTTCACAGGAATGAAATGTGAAACCTTTGTCAACCTGTCCACGATAACCATGATGGAATCATGTTGCTTCATTGTCTTAGGCAACCCTGTGATCAAATCCATGGAAATAACCTCCCATTTCCATATGGATTCATGATCGTTTGTAGCAGTCCACATGGACGTTTACACTCTGCTTTCACTTGTTGACATTCGAAACACCTCACCACAACTCTGCAACATCCCTCTTCAAATTCGGCCAATAGTAAAATATCTTTACTATTGTTAGTGTCTTCTGATAACTTGGGTGACCCGAATATGGTTTTGCATGGAACTCCCTCAAGATCACCTTCCTGAGCTCACTGTTATCTAGTACATATATCTTGTCTCGAAACATGACCAATCCATTTTCTATAAGGCAATAATCCATACCCTCTGCACCTGTACCTGTACCTGTTCCTCTTCCTGTGCTTCCACCTGTACCTCTACCATTACTTGTACCTGTACTATCACTTGTACTTGTACCCACACCTTGTTGCAACTTGTGCACAATCTCCAAGTACCTGACATCATGCTGACCTTCCTGCAAGATCCTATCCTATAGATTTGTCCCATAGGAGCTCATAGCTGCCAAATGATTTACCTGTACCCGTCTTCTGAGAGCATATGCCACCATGTTCTCTTTACATTTGATGTAACTGATCTTGAAATTAAACTTGATGATCCTAGCCAACCATCTAGCCTGCCTGGCATTCCAATTTGGATGGTCAAACAAATACCTCAACCCAATGCGATCACTCATAAGTACAAACGTCTTGCCAATATGATAATGTCTCCACATCTTCAATGCATGTATGATCGCTGCTAACTCAAGATCATGTATCGGGTAGTTCTACTCGTGCTCGTTTAGTTTCCAAGACTCATAGCAGACCACTTGTCCATCCTGCATAAGGACTCCACCAAGCCCTCTCTTGCAAGCATTTGTGCATACCACAAACTCTTTGTCCGGATCTGCAATCTGTAGCATTGGTGCATGTGTCAACAACTTCTTAAGCTACTCGAAGCTAGCCTCACGCTCCTCTATCCATTTAAACTTCTTACCTTTCCTCTGCAATGGTGTGATAGGCTAATCAATCTATGAGAAGCTCCTAATGAAGCTCCTATAGTAGTGTGCCAAACCCAAGAAAGATATCACCTCATCCACACTGTTAGGAGCTACCCATTCCATGATGTATCTTATCTTCTTTGGATCTATTGCAATGCCCTCCTTGGAGACAACATGCCCCAAGTAATGTACCTCAGTCTGAAAGAAACTACACCTGCAGAGCTTAGCATACAACTGATGCTCTCTCAACAACCTCAACCATGTTGCTAAATGATCGACATGCTCTTCCTCATTTTTAGAATATACCAGTATATCATCAATGAACACAATAAAAAACTTATCCAAATATGGACGCAACAAACTATTCATCAAGCACATGAATGTAGCTGGAGCATTAGTTAATCCAAATGGAAAAATAATAAACTCATAATTCCCATACTTGGTCCTGAACGCAGTCTTGTAAATGCCCTCCTCTTTGATGCGTACCTGATGGTATCCAGATCTCAAGTCGATCTTCGAGAACACTGATTCTTCCTTCTGCTGATCGAATCCCTGCTTGGAAAAGTCATCAATCCTCGCCAAAGGGTAGCTGTTATTGATAGTCACTTTGTTCAACTGCCTGTAATCAATGCATAATCTGATAGTACCATCTTTATTCCTCACAAACAAGAACAATGCACCCCAAGGTGATACACTTGTCCTAATGTATCCCTTATCCAACATTTCCTTTAACTGCAACTTTATCTCAACCAACTCATCTTGTAAGGTGATTCCAATGCTAGAGATGCCCCTGGAACTAGCTCAATAGAAACGTCTACCTCCCTGTGAGTTGGAAACGCGATAATGTCCTCATGGAATACATCCTGAAACCATTGCAAAACTAGATACCTGTTCAACACATCTGCATCCTCAACCTCCTTACCCTTATCACTAGAAATGTGTACTATAAATAGCTTGCACCCTTTCCGTGGCTACACTTTGCTTGCATAACTATCACCATCCTAACTGATGTGGATTTCTTATTACCTTGCAAGACTCTTGCTTCCCCATTATCATCAACACACTCAATGTCATTGTCATAGCAGTCTACCTTTGTTCTATGAAGATGCAACCAATCCATGCCCAACAACATACTATATGATCTCAACTGTAACACATTTAGATGTGTTGCGGTAGTCATACCATTCAAATCAAATGCAAAAGATCTTACCCAATTATGAACTCGCTTCTTTGTACCTATAGCCAATTGCACTAACCAAGATTTTGCATGCATTTCCTTACTCGAACCACAATTATCTACCAATTTAGGACTAACATAGCTATAATTAGATCCACGGTCAATCAAAATAGAAATAACTTGATCACAAACCTTACCGTCCATCTCAATGATAGATGCCTGGTGTTCTGCCTACCTGTTGTCCACTGCTGCATAGATACGTCGAATACTCTCACCAACATTCCCTAAATCATGTGCCTCTTCTGCACTGTATATATTAGGCCTTCCACCCTGATGTTGCAGACAATATCTCCTAAGGTGTTCTTCACCACATGTCCAACACCCCAACCGGCCAGTGCCCTCACCTCTATGTTGTTGTTGCTGCTGTTGTGACCCATTTCCCTATCCTGCTACATTAAATCTCGTTTGTGGTGCCATATTTTCTTTCCCATCTGCATTTTGAGGCCTTGTCCTCTTAGGCTACCATTTACCGCTACCTTTGTCTTTTCCCTTCCATCCATGTTGAGATTCATTCTTACGCTTTGACTTCTCATAGTAATGCTTCAATTTCCCAATGACTTCCTCAAGTGAGCGAGGCTGATCATACTCAATCTGATCTTTAAATGCTAATGGAAAACCAATGACAAATATCTGAACTTTAGCATTCTCATCAGTAAGATATGGTACATACCTACATAAATCCAAAAACTTGGTGGTGTAATCCTCATCTGTCATTGATCCCATCTTTATCACATAAAATTATTTAGCCTTAATGTCGTAGTACCTCTCTAACAAATATTTCTTCCAGAAAATCCACTTGAATTCCCGCCAACTCAAGTCATTTGTCTTGATGTCTCTGACCCGCTTAACATCTTCCCTCTAGATGTATGCTTTACCTTTCAAAATGAATATAGTTATTCTAGCCTTCA
Organism: Pinus tabuliformis; assembly: GCA_031772625.1. Lineage (NCBI taxonomy): Eukaryota > Viridiplantae > Streptophyta > Pinopsida > Pinales > Pinaceae > Pinus > Pinus tabuliformis. Next base: position 1,190,619,057 of record CM062813.1, on the reverse strand, counting down.
TGTTATCTATGTACTCACGCAACTCAAAGAATTTTTTCATCTCGAGTAAGGATGATAGCTATGACAATCATGATGTCTATCAGAACTAGAACTAGAATAGTACATGTACTCATCGCCCCTCCTATCGGGAGTGTCCATTAAACTGCCATCTCTCACTATGTTAGATCTATCCGACCTATGTCTACTAGGAGACCTACTGCCATATGCCCCATTAGTTCCATCCTCATATCCATGGCTGATCTGAGGCGACTCTTGTCGCTGCAATTCTGATAAACTCTGAAGAATTATAGCATTAACCTCTACCTGCTTTTATTGTGCTTGTATGATCTAGTCATGATATGCCTTACAACTCCTTATCTCTATGGAATTGAATTAGTGACTTCACTTCAAGGAGTGCCTGAACATAGCACCCTGTCACTATCTATCCAAGACCCCGTGGACAATGGTTTATAAACATTAAATTGTTCAATTTATATTGTTTTTAGTATATATATATATATATATATATATATATATATATATATATATATATATATATAGATGATAGTAATTCTATTATATTATTAGTATAAATTAATCTAAATAAATGCATATCAAATATTTGTAAGGTAAAAAATTAGCCTTAAATAGTAAACATGTGTATTTATAGTGGGAAAAACCTTAAACAAAGGAAAATAACCCACTCTCAAACATAAAAAGTGCATCTATCTCGATCCACCATTAAATTCATCATACAACTTATTATAGTTACCAAAATCCTTAAAAAGCACAAATCTGGATCCTTTTTCCCCCTCCATTTGCCTTCTACTATTTCACTAGATATATACAATAAGGTTGCTTGCAGGGGCATTTCATCAATGTGAAAGTGCTCATCATGCTTGTTTTGTTCTTGATTTAGGGGTCTCATTAATTCAAAAGTAGATTTTTTTTTTCCTTCAACTAATTTATAAATGAGAGTCTTATAGCCCACCCACTTTGCCAACATGGATTGTCTATGGAAATTAACTTCTGATTTTATTTTTTTGTCACGTACACAAATCTTTGTTCTTGGAATGGATACAATGTCTCCATTCTCAATGAAGGCTAGTTCCAAAAACTTCTAATGGTATGTGCAAGTTCAAATGATTGCCCATTTAGAGATAATCCACTATGCCTACCCATTTCCACCAACAAGGATCTCTATGTAGATAAGATAATTGGTTTTTTATTTCATATTTGAGACTTATGCATGAAATGTCATTGGGTGGGGAGTTATCTAGAGCTACTACATCCATTTATATTATATCTCATTCTGAACCAATTTCTAATGTCCATCATCAAGAATGATTTTTTCTTTGTTGTTGATATAATATGGGTGTAGATTTTATCAACTACTAATCACCATCATGCATGAGAGGATGTCTCTATTGCATACTTGGTTCATTGCTCAACTATTTTTTTGTAATGCCAATTAAGTAGAAATATCTCTATTTAACATAAGCACTCCATATTTGTTTTGAAGTTGAGTTTATCTTCTACTTATGACACATCTAATACAAGAGTAGAGGAAAAAATTACTCTGATCCAAAATGTCAATTGAAGTTCTATGCTTGAATTTCATCTACATGACACTCCTACTCAACCATGCAAAAATCATATATCTACTCTATTATTTGAAAGTGCTTACACAACACTCTATGGTCTTATATGTGCAAAAACAACTTTAGTGGTAAACTTTCGCATACATACATCTATCTATTACTTCCATTAATAATATGCATCATTATGTTGAGAGACACTTTACAATCCAATATGGGGGGGTGTTGTCATGTTATTGTTAAATAACAATATATTAAAAATAAAATAAAAGGATACTCCATTCAAAAAAAATTAAAAAATCCAAGTCATCTTTAGAGTAAATTTAGATTTATGTTTTTGAGTTAGAAGTAGAAAATATTGTCAATTTTACATAATAATAATAATAATAACAAAGATTTACTTTTTATTATGAGTTATTCATGGAAGTAGAAAAAAATGTTTTCTTATTTAGATTCTTAATAATGAAGACTTATTAATAAGCTCATAAGTTACTAATGAAACTAGAAAAAATATTGTTTTTATTAGTTAAAAAGGAACTAAAAAATGTACTTTATTCATAGTTGATTGCATGGAGAGTAACGAGGTGCTATACAACCCATTATGACAACAAAAATAAATAACTATATATCTACATATGCCCATGACAATAAAAAATACAAATAAACAAAATAAATAAATAACTACATATATACATGGCAACATCTAAAAAAAACAACGTAAATCCATCATAAACTATCAAGATGGATCTAATTTCTGAGGGTATAATTTTTTTTATCATTTAATATGAAGGAAATAATACATGACATGTAGTTAAATAGTAACAAAATTACACCTTAAGAAATATTATCCCTCTAGGTCCTTGATAGATTTGGGTTTAAAATGAATCTACGTTGATAGTACTACCAACAATTACTTAAACAAACCCTTCATGCACAATTCAAAAAATACACAATGCCCAATTTAGAATTAAATACAAATATGTATGTCCTTGGAGTTGCCATGGGGGATTACCACACTAACAATCCTGGGAGTGAGTTGTAGTTAAGACTACTTAAGGATTTAAAGGGGTCTATGCCCATACCAAGGATACCATATTATATTGAATATGATCCAAATTATAGGAAATGGTGGAGGAGGTTTAAATCATTGATTTGATGAATAAAAGAGAATGATGTATGGAATAGCCATGAACCACAATTCATGAGAATGGTGAATTAAGACCTCCTCAATTCACACATCCAACCCTAACACCATTTTCACCTATGTTTTTTAGCACGAATGAACCTTTTACCCCATTGCTTGGATTCCACTCTTTGAATGACATCCTAGGAGAACTTCTTCCTATTCTACTCCGAAGGACCTAGATATTCAATTTCCTTGAGTAGTGGAGAAAGGCACTCGAAGCTTAAAAATGATGTATGTACTACATGGTCTATTTGGAGATCTATCTCAGTATAGAACAAAGGGATCACCACCTCAATGTTTTTCCTAGAGTTAATAGGGTTATTAACACTCTCGTCCAGATTATACTTGAGATTGGCAAGTGTCCCTCGAGACTTAGAGTGGAGTGGTCAAAATGTTTGGACTTGATAAGGGCTATCTGCCCCATAGTCCACAATGTGTTCTTCCATGATGGCTAGCCTCCAAAAAAAGCACGTCACAATTAAATTATCAGAAAAATCCAAATAAGAGAATCATGCTACATAAACCTTGATGGAAAATCCTCCTAAAATATTTCTTGCTAATGCATTTGCTCTCATTTGGATTAGAGAGAAATTTTAGGTGATAGAGCTTGGTGTGTCGATTCCAACGCTCCCAAGATCACTCAAATTGGAACTCTAGAAAGGATAGAACATGGGACTAGACACATGTATCTTCAAATGAATTCGTGGAGTCCCCTTTATGTGTATATATAGAGGTGGAGTGGAGGACTTATTCCTCATCCAAGAGCATCAAATACCACAATACATGTCTGAAATTAGGCCGAGATATAGTAAGGACAGAACATGGGACTGAAAGGATTGTTTTGGAGAGTATTTGATCCTCAACAGGGCCGAGACACCACAACAAGGAGGCTGCAAGCTTGATGGTAAGTTATAGGCTGCTTTTATGGGAATTTTATATGATTGTAGGTCTGAGTTGAGCACAAGAGACAATCGTAGTAGAGAAAGGGTGTTAGGGATTTTTGGGGGTGGTTTAGGTGAGGATGTTACCTCTATTTGTGAGGCCACAGGAGATTGAAGCACGTCACAGACCTTGTTGTCCCCAGAACAGAGATAACTGAAGGTTTAAGGACTGAACAAGGGTCTCAAGGGGAAACTTCATAAAGGAGGAACCTCAGGGAACTAAGCTGCAACAAGTGAAGGAGGTTTTGGAGAAAAAGAGAGGGGTTGTTGCAACATGTAATAATGCCCTAACCAAAACCAAATCTACAACAATCAAACAGATCCATGAACAAGGTATGTATTGATGGTGGTTGTTTGATTTGATGCATGTAATCGTGCCCCAGTTTGGATCAGAGTATTGAAGCCTGTGGAAGCCATGTATTGGAGTTGACTTGGGTGGCGAGAATACTTCAATTAGGAGTAGATTTTGTAGTGAAGTATTGGGTATCATTGGTCTGGTGAAGGGAAGCTTGTTGATATCCGAAAGTAGCCCTAAAAAAGATATCTTGAAGTGACGAAGAGAAGTTGAAGGTTGGGTGAAGTTTGGTGCCGAAGTACACTACCTTGATGGAAAAAGGTCACTGCTAGCCTAGCAGTTTGGAGCTCAGCAATTAGGCCTACCCAAATAGCAAATTGGATCAACCCATGTACATGCTACAAAATTGACGTGCTGCAGTGTTAGGCGGAAACCCTCTTGGAGTAGCAATGTGTTTTCCTTTGAAGCACTAAGGGGCAGCTAGTGAGCAGTGTGGGAGCAAAGGACCGACAAGACAAGTTACGACATAGATTTTGCGCACCATGTTTGTCATTGTACCTTGTATACCATAGATTGTTGTATTATTCAGATTTGGTTTAATGTAACGAAGATTGGGTTTTACATTATTGTACAATATTTGCTAAAAATTGAGTATAGTTGTGTACATGTGATTTACTGCTTTATGTTTTCCGTTGTGCAAAGTAGTTCTTGTTGAGATTCTTGGTTTGGTAGCGTCAGAGATTTTAAGATTCTAACCTAGACTTGAGATCATGGAAATTCAATAAAAACCATGGGACAAAAACCACTAATGTTGAGTTACTCAAATTTGACTCTTTCCTTGAGTCAAGTTTACCTAAACATCCCCTCTTAAACCTTGAGTTTGGGTTCTCTAGACCAAATCCAATCAAACCGAAGAAGTGAGTTAGTCCCACTTACTCTAGCCCTTATCCCCCTCAAAAATTTTACCCATGCTATTTTCTAACACGGCATGCCCCCTATCATTTAGGTCTAACATTAGACTTTACTGACAACTTCCCAGGGGTACACATGCCTTAACGGGTATTACAATAATATTCCCATTTACATGCAATAATTTTTACTACATTGTAATAATTTGTCTTTTTTGCTCGCCTTATATGACCATCCTCTTGCCTTGACACACTATGAGCTTCATGATTTCCTCTCTAGTGTTGAATTTCATGACTGCATTTGACCAATGAAACGGTTATTTCATTTAAGTATTCCTTTAAACACTTTGTGTGCAACCACCACCTATGATTTATCTCTTTATGGGTCTACACACCACTGCATTCTTCTCTCACTACGTGTAGCCAAGCCTTCGGTCTCTAGAAACACAAACCTCCACCTTTATTCTATACTATATATATAAAAAAACACTGACCTTTAGATAAAATCACAGAAGCAAGCTCTTAATAGAATCATAACCATGTTAGCATTGAAGAGCATCGTGGCTACCATATCCAACCCGAAGGTTGTCCTATTAACAATCATCAACCATTCCCTAGGTTATAACTCAAATAACTGATTCTCCACCATGGTTGTGGCCAAAAGCTTGGCCACTATGAGCATTAGAGAAGTTTTGAGGTATAAAATGGGCCTCAAAACAAGAATGTACAACCAAAATCAAATTTATAAGAACCAATAGGATTCAAGATGATGATTTCAACCATGGGGAATGATTCACGATTTTTGGAGTAAAAAGGTAAAAAGATTAAAAAATTAATTTTTCAATGGAAAGAGGAAGGAGCCCACGAAATCATATTAAGTCAAGAAAAGACATATCCAAATCCAGATTAGGGATATTGTACTAGAAATTTGGGAAGAAAGGACACCTCAAGAAAGGTTGTAAATCTCGAAAGGGAAAATAAAGAGATCTACACCAAGATAACAATAATGAAGCGAATGTGACAAGGGATGTGTTGAAGAGGATCCATCGATTTGTGACTAGAGGAATCAACGACTAGGATGGGTTCATACTCACATGAAATGGGGTTAATTACAACCACTACAACTATAACTTCTATATGAAATGACATGCTCCCCAACACATGGCTCATAGTCTAAATCAAGGAGAATTGAACCTTGTATCACATATTTTACATAATACTTCATAATATAGTCATCACTAATTAAGCTGCTCCTCAAGGGCCTCTTTGTCTTATGTTGATGATGTCAGGACTCGTATTTTTCCTATGACTTATTTAGTGTCTCTTGTACTTATAAACGGATCTTCCTATTCTTCTCAACATTTGTAACACCCTCCTCCCACACCTACCTAAGTAACCATGACAACTGGGGTAAACATGAGATGAGAGGCTACTATGATTAGATTTGACCTCCTATGTAACCTTAAGGAAGTAGAATTGACATAAAAAGCACACACAATCATCCAACATCAGCTTCAGAATCCTTAAAAGACATGTCAGCCACTCAGACAGCCTGTGCCTGGGTACCACTACTATTTTCGATCTCTTAGGCCATAGTCGCTCTCATGCTATGGGCAAGGGAGTGACCAAAAACCCAAATTCGCTCTCACAAGCTTGCCTGCCAGTGACCAGAGACCAAAATTACTAGTTTTGTGTCACCGACATTGGGATATAAGCCACTTTTTCATGGCCAGAGCCCAGGTCACTGCCTGGAATGGAGTGATAGCTTGAAATTAATAAAAGTATAGGGGAACAATGATGCAAAAGTAATAAGCTAAAAGAGACCATAATCAGACCCCTACTAGCCATGATAGACATTTCATTAAACATATCATCAACATGTAACCTACAAGTGTAAACAACATAATTAAGTGTAGGGATCTCATACTTATCTAAGAATAGCTATGAACCATTGTTCCTTCATTTCATTTGTTGCACTATCATCTTTTAGGTCATAGACACATTATCCATTCATGTACAAGTAAAAACATGCTGAGAGCCATACATATTTTTTGTCATAAAATAGACATATAACCAACATAATAGGAACAAAAATACCATAAACATATCAGCCATCAAAATCCACATATACATCAATACATTTACACATGAAAATAAAGGGAATGAATTTCTCATTAATGAATAAAATGAACCAACTGGAGATGGGATTACCACGTTCCACCCGACCATAGATTGGCTAAGCCAAGTCTCTCTTCAGCCAATCACCCCTGTCCCATATTCCAAGCAATAATGTGGGACTCATAGAACACACCAAAAACACGAACAAGCATGGATTCCACCAGAGTTCTCTGCCTACAACGTGAAGAATTTGAGTGCCTCCTAGTCTCTTAGGCTTTATCGTGCATCCACATTCTGATCCAGGGATCACTAGGCCCTACATTGGGAGATACTCTCCAGGATTTACCATGCATCCCATCTTAGGACCACTAGGCCCAACAGAGAGAAAATCCACCTCTTGGATTTATCGTATATCTTGCCATTCATCGGCAAGGATTCCTAGGCCCACCAAGGCACACAATCTAGCTTTACCACAACCCATGGTCTGGTTCAAGGATTACTGGGCCATTGGCTTTGTGATCCTCAGTCCGGTTCAGGGACCACTTAGACCATGTGTTTGTGAATTTGGAGATCCACCCCACTTAGCTTCAAATCCAATTCGGCCATCCCAAATAAACCAAATGAGAGAACACATTTCATCAAAGCTATCGAGAAATGGCAAGATGAGGCTGAAAATACTCTCACACCTGGCAAAATGCATGCCATGGTAGAAAAGAAACACATGCAATCCCATGCATGCCAAATCTATCAAGGAAAATACACATGCAAGTTGATACTTGAAATGAAGCATGTCGTAGCTGCTTGATCTTGCCTTTCCCTTCTTGATCTTTGCTTCCTCTTGCCTTCTTTTCCTTTCTAGCTCCAATGCAAAAGTGCTCCAAGAAACTCTAAGTGTCCAATAGTATGGGAGAGAGAGAGAGTAATGAAAGAGATCCAACACTGAAGTGACAAAAGGTTACCAACTGATCCTCATAAGCCTTTTTATGAATGAGGCCTCCATTTTCTTCATTTTCCATTATTTTTCTTCATTTTTCTCCTCACATGCAACCTGTGACCTTTCACCTTTCACCTCCTTTTTCTCTTAATTTCCATTATTTTCATAAATAATTGTGCCAAAAATGCCATTTTTCCTTTCCAAAGCCTTAGTCATTTCCTTTTCCAATTTCCTTAGTGATAAACAACAAAATGAACACCCCCCAGGATGTCCTTCCCAACACTCATCCTGGAATAAGTTTCCCATAAACCATGGTTATTGTTTTTAACATTCATTACATGGAATTTCCACCAAGGCAGTTACAAAACTCTCCCCCTTGGGGGACATTGTCCTCGGTGTTCAATCACACATATACCTCAGCAACCTATTGAAAGAAGACATACTTCTCATGGAGCTTTATAACATTACTCGATGTAGTATTTACAATGAAAGACCTGCTCAAAATAAAAACATCATGACAACATACTGTATATTGGAGCTGTATAACATAGCTATTTATGGTATTTACAATGATCATCCTGTTGAGTGCCAACCCACGTGACATAATAACATCATGATAACATAACCACATGATAGCATAGTAACATGACAACATAATCATAATGACATGACACTCATACTGCATAGTGGAGCCTTATAACATAGCTCATGGCGATATTTACATCCATATACATATGTACATATAGAAATATCACCAAAAATATATACCAAAAACATATACCAAAACATATATCAAAACATATTCCAAACACCATATCTAAGCATATACCAAAACACCATATCTAAGCATATACCAAAACACCATATCAAATCATATATCAAAACACCATATCAAAGCATATACCAAACCACCATATCAAAGCCTATACCAAACCACCATATCGAAGCTGCTTTGACTCAACCAAAAAATAAGGAAGGATACATAGCCCGCATCTGATCCCCCATCTCCCATGTAGCATCATCGGGCCCAAAGTGCTTCCACTGTACTTTAACTTTCTCGATTTCTCGGTTCCGGAGCATGAGCACCTTTTTCTGCAATATACACTGAGGCTCCGTCTGGAATTATCCATCTAGTTACACCTGTAATACAGACCATTCAATCACATGATTAACATCCTTAACATACTTCTTAAGTAAAGATACATGGAAAACATCATGGACTTTCATTATCGAAGGTAATGCAAGTTGATATGCTACTCGCCCAATCCTCTCAATGATATTGAAGGGTCCAAAAAACCATTGTGCCATCTTGGCACATGATCCAATATGCAAGGAGTTCTTCTTCGGTTTGATGTGCAAGTACACCTGTTCCCCAACCTAGAACTCCTTGAACAAGATGTTCCTATCTACATAACTCTTCTGCCTATCTTGTGTTGCCTTTAGATTCTTCTTGATCACATGCATTTCATGTTCCATGTCTAGCAACATCTCTGGCCTAATCAATACCCTGCTAACCGAATCACTCCAACTGATAGGATTGTTACAACTCCAACCATACAATGCCTCAAAAGGACTCATCCTCAATGACTCCTAATAACCATTGTTGTATATGAACTCTACCAAGGGGAGATACTCTTTTGACTTTCGTTGTCAATGCATCACATCCATCCTTAACATTTCCTCCAATATCTTATTGACCCTTTCTGTTTGTCCATCTATCTACAGATGATAAGTTGTACTGAAAGCCAACTCTGTGCCCAAACTTGCAAAAAACTACTTACAGACACAATCTTCTTTGCAACACCTTGCAACCTAACCACATCTCTAATGAATACCTGTGCTACATTGCTAGCGAAGAATGTAGACTTCACAGGAATGAAATGTGAAACCTTTGTCAACATGTCCACGATAACCATGATGGAATCATGTTGCTTCACTGTCTTAGGCAACCCTGTGATCAAATCCATGGAAATAACCTCCCATTTCCATTTGGATTCGCGATCGTTTGCAGCAGTCCACATGGATGTTTACACTCTGCTTTCACTTGTTGACATCCGAAACACCTCACCACAACTCTGCAACATCCCTCTTCAAATTCGACCAATAGTAAAATATCTTTACTATTGTCAGTGTCTTCTAATAACTTGGGTGACCCGAATATGGTTTTGCATGGAACTCCCTCAAGATCACCTTCCTGAGCTCACTGTTATCTAGTACATATATCTTGTCTCGAAACCTGACCAATCCATTTGCTATAAGGCAATAATCCATACCCTCTGCACCTGTACCTGTACCTGTTCCTCTACCTGTGCTTCCACCTGTTCCTCTACCTGTGCTTCCACCTGTACCTCTACCATTACTTGTACCTCTACTATCACTTGTACTTGTACCCACACCTTGTTGCAACTTGTGCACAATCTCCAAGTACCTGACATCATGCTGACCTTCCTGCAAGATCCTATCCTATAGATTTGTCCCATAGGAGCTCATAGCTGCCAAATGATTTACCTGTACTCGTCTTCTAAGAGCATCTGCCACCATGTTCTCTTTACATTTGATGTAACTGATCTTGAAATTAAACTTGATGATCCTAGCCAACCATCTAGCCTGCCTGGCATTCCAATTCAGATGGTAAAACAAATACCTCAACCCAATGTGATCACTCATAAATACAAACGTCTTGCCAATATGATAATGTCTCCACATCTTCAATGAATGTATGATCGTTGCTAACTCGAGATCATGTATCGGGTAGTGCTACTCATGCTCGTTTAGTTTCCAAGACTCATAGCAAACCACTTGTCCATCCTGCATAAGGACTCCACCAAGCCCTCTCTTGCAAGCATCTGTGCATACCACAAACTCTTTGTTCGGATCTGCAATCTGTAGCATTGATGCATGTGTCAACAACTTCTTAAGCTACTCGAAGCTAGCCTCACGCTCCTCTGTCCATTTAAACTTCTTACCTTTCATCTGCAATGGTGTGATAGGCTAATCAATCTACGAGAAGCTCCTAATGAACCTCCTATAATAGCGTGCCAAACCCAAGAAAGATATCACTTCATCCACACTGTTAGGAGCTACCCATTCCATGATGGATCTTATCTTCTCTGGATCTATTGCAATGCCCTCCTTGGAGACAACATGCCCCAAGTAATGTACCTCAGTCTGAAAGAAACTACACCTACAGAGCTTAGTATACAACTGATGCTCTCTCAACAACCTCAACCATGTTGCTAAATGATCGACATGCTCTTCCTCATTTTTAGAATATACCAGTATATCATCAATGAACACAATAAAAAACTTATCCAAATATGGACGCAACAAACTATTCATCAAGCACATGAATGTAGCTGGAGCATTAGTTAATCCAAATGGAAAAATAATAAACTCATAATTCCCATACTTGGTCCTGAACGCAGTCTTGTAAATGCCCTCCTCTTTGATGCGTACCTGATGGTATCCAGATCTCAAGTCGATCTTCGAGAACACTGATGCTCCCTTCTGCTGATTGAATCCCTGCATGGAAAAGTTATCAATCCTCGGCAAAGGGTAACTGTTATTGATAGTCACTTTGTTCAACTCCCTGTAATCAATGCATAATATGATAGTACCATCTTCATTCCTCACAAACAAGAACAATGCGCCCCAAGGTGATACACTTGTCCTAATGTATCCCTTATCCAACATTTTCTTTAACTGCAACTTTATCTCAACCAACTCATCCTGTATGGTTATTCCAATGCTAGAGATGCCCCTGGAACTAACTCAATAGAAACGTCTACCTCCTTGTGAGTTGGAAACTCGGTAATGTCCTCATGGAATACATCCTGAAACTGTTGCAAAACTAGATACCTGTTCAACACATTTGCATCCTCAACCTCCTTACCCTTATCACTAGAAATGTGTGCTACAAATAGCTTGCACCCTTTCCCGTGGCTACACTTTGCTTGCATAACTATCACCATCCTAACTGATGTGGATTTATTATTACCCTGCAAAACTCTTGCTTCCCCATTATCATCAACACACTCAATTTCTTTGTCATAGCAGTCTACCTTTGTTCTATGAAGATGCAACCAATCCATGCCCAAAAACATACTATATGATCTCAACTGTAACACATTTAGATGTGTTGCGGTAGTCATACCATTCAAATCAAATGCAAAAGATCTTACCCAATTATGAACTCGCTTCTTTGTACCTATAGCCAATTGCACTAACCAAGATTTTGCATGCATTTCCTTACTCGAACCACAATTATCTACCAATTTAGGACTAACATAGCTATAATTAGATCCATGGTCAATCAAAATAGAAATAACTTGATCACAAACCTTACCGTCCATCTCAATGATAGATGCCTGGTGTTCTGCCTACCTGTTGTCCACTGCTGCATAGATACGTCGAATACTCTCACCAACATTCCCTAAATCATGTGCCTCTTCTGCACTGTATATATTAGGCCTTCCACCCTGATGTTGCAGACAATATCTCCTAAGGTGTTCTTCACCACATGTCCAACACTCCAACCAGCCAGTGCCCTCACCTCTATGCTGTTGTTGCTGTTGTTGTGACCCATTTCCCTATCCTGCTACATTAAATCTCGTTTGTGGTGCCATATTTTCTTTCCCATCTGCATTTTGAGGCCTTGTCCTCTTAGGCTACCATTTACCCCTACCTTTGTCTTTTCCCTTCCATCCATGTTGAGATTCATTCTTACGCTTTGACTTCTCATAGTAATGCTTCAATTTCCTAATGACTTGCTCAAGTGAGCCAGGCTGATCATACTCAATCTGATCTTTAAATGCTAATGGAAAACCAATGACAAATATCTGAACTTTAGCATTCTCATCAGTAAGATATGGTACATACCTACATAAATCCAAAAACTTGGTGGTGTACTCCTCATCTGTCATTGATCCCATCTTTATCACATAAAATTATTTAGCCTTAATGTCGTAGTACCTCTCTAACAAATATTTCTTCCAGAAAATCCACTTGAATTCCTGCCAACTCAAGTCATCTGTCCTGATGTCTCTGACCTGCTTAACATCTTCCCTCTAGATGTATGCTTTAGCTTTCAAAATGAATATAGTTATTCTAGCCTTCATGTTATCTATGTGCTCATGCAACTCAAAGAATTTTTTCATCTCGAGTAAGGATGATAGCTATGACAATCATGATGTCTATCAAAACTAGAACTAGAATAGTACATGTACTCATCGCCCCTCCTATCGGGAGTGTCCATTAAACTGCCATCTCTCACTATGTTAGATCTATCCGACCTAGGTCTACTAGGAGACCTACTGCCATATGCCCCATTAGTTCCATCCTCATATCCATGGCTGATCTGAGGCGACTCTTGTCGCTGCAATTCTGATAAACTCTGAAGAATTATAGCATTAACCTCTACCTGCTTTTATTGTGCATGTATGATCTAGTCATGATATGCCTTACAACTCCTTATCTCTTCCTTCAAGCTTCTCAGTGTAACTTCCAAACCAAAAGGATTCCCAACACCCTACTTTTGTTTGGATTCATAGGGAGAGTGTTTGTATTCAACCATCTTGCTAGCCATTTGATATTTCTTCTGTAATGCATAATATGTCAGATAAACCAAATCAAAATAAACCGACATACCTTGGTATAGCTCGAGGAGAATACCTTGTCTCTAAGACCACCAAATCAGTGTGATACATGTATAACATAATCATAACATCATATAGACATACACAAATAAATGTATCAACATATTAACGTCACTCTAGCTAGGGTCCAGTCATCAATGCAAGGCCATATCAACAATGCATGCTATGAACTCATGCATGACAACAACCATTACTCCATTGTACACATTTCCCCATGAAACCAACAACATGCATAAGAAATGCCTAATCAACTACACATATGCATAAACGCATGTAGTCAAACATAAGCGATCAATTCTTGTAATCAACCTACAAGACTGATACATGTAATCAACATATTCAAGAATGTAACCTAACATACAAGGATGTAAGTAGGCGACATAAAATCAACATGTAAGCGACATATAATCCATATGCAACCAGTCACATACTCATGATAGATACATTTCATGAAATCAATATCAAATTCTCCATAACAACCATATTACAACCATAATCAATCATCGATCAAGTTTATTCCTTCACTTTTTCACTTCCCTATCAATCTACCGAATCCAAGATAGTGCACCCCCTATGTGACACCCACAGTCCATCGAGATATGCCACTATCCTTCTAGGGATTTCAACTTAGGATAGTTAGGGAATCTCCAAGTCTTATGGTTTCTAAGCGTTTTAGCTACCCTCAGGGGCTTCTAGGTACCCTCCAAACCCCACACAAGGACACCTATACCTACACTTCTCTCTTTAGGGCTTTCATTCCCCAAAGCAACCCAAGGAGAAGTGCACTTGTACCTAGATCCACCAAATATCCTTAGGGTATAGTAGCTAGTCCTTGTATGTTTGTCCTTAGCGAAGACACAAAAATCTCATCAGTAGCATTGAAAATGTGCAATGCCTTATTTAATTTTTATTTATAGCTTAGGATAACTAATATTACATTAAAATATATTATAATGTTACTATAGATTTTAACATCATAAACTAAAGTTATTTTAGGAATCTTATATTGGTAATAATTATTTGGCTTAGGAACCATGTCTTAGTTTCACAACCCCACTTTTCCCTCTTGTGGAGTCCTAGCCCTTCATATTATTCTTATCCCACAGTCTGTAACTATGGTGTTATTTTATGAAACTCAATTTTTTTACATATTACATCTACTAGACTCATTGGCCTTTTAGCACACAGGCTCTCTAGCCTAAGCAAATAGGCACTCTAGCCTTAAAATCACATCTATACATTAGCCCATAAGCCTAACACACTTATACAGATAGACACTTTGGCCTTAACATAAACCGACTCACTAGCCTAGCTATCATGTATTGGCTCATCGTCTTGAGTGTCACTTGTATATACATTACAATTTGGGGATTAAGCCAGGGGTATTACAAACTCCAAACATGAGTTGACCAAATGGTAGAGTTATTTAACCATCATGTTAATCACAACCAATGTAATATTCTAGTAAACCATTGGTTAGGTTAATGAACTAGTCAAATGTTGGTTGAGTAACTAACAAATCGAATATTGGTTGGGCTAACTAGAGAGTCAACCATTAGTCAAGATGACTAACTAGTCAACCATTGATTGAGTTAACTAACTAGTTGGCCATCATTCGATTCAACTAACCAATAGACTATCAGTTGAGCTGACTAAAAAATTTATTATCTGATTGAACTAACTAACAAACTATTTTATTCCAATATAAATATGACTTGACTTTATAGTTGAATCAGTGGAATGTCGATGGAATTTACCACCATAATGCTAGTCGATCACTAGAATGCACAAATTGACTAGGTAGTTGAAATAGTTGACCATATTTTTCCTCCAACTCTCCATGGTCATCTTGGTAATCTAAAACGTGGCTAATTTTAGACTTCTACACATTTTCAACCAGCTATGATTCTAAGAATTTCCTTTGTGTTGTTTCTCTAGTTGATGCAGGCTCAATGCTGAAATTAACACTTTGCTATCACTTTATGGTACACCTAAAACCTTCTATCCACCATTAGTTATATAGGGCACCTCAATTAACAATGGTATCTGAATATTTTCATTATGGTACTAATTCTTTCCTCTAGTATTTGTCTCCAAAAGTTGACTTAACCTAATGAATGATGAGGATAACTAACTAGTCGACTAGACATGAGAATCCATTACTCATCAAACACCTATGTATTATCGATTGAGTCAACTAATTAAATATATGGTTTACTTGTCATTGATTGTTTTAATGGATCTACTTCTCAATGACTACTTCTCAATGATAAATGTGGATTCCTCCAACCATCGAACTTTTGTGAGCTACATACTTGATCTATTATCTATCAACTACATAAATATAAATGATGTAGGTAATAATGCTCCATAAATGATATAAATGTTCAAGTATAACAATATGAAATCTCATGCAAATGACTTAGGAACACATAAATCAAGTGCAACCTGTTGATAAGTTAACAATAATTAATAAGATAATTACACCAACTAAATATCACGCAAGCCACATAAACACTTGTCTTTGTAAATATCGACTACGTGGCTACAAACCTCAGATATTCCACCTAGCCATAGACCACATTGTTGTAAATATTTTAGTAGTCAGTGACCTTCGAGTTGGGCTATGATTACCAAAGGAAAAAAGCTCACCTAGAGCCAACAATGGACACATAGTTTGTACCAAACAAGCGCTGACTCCAATAACCTCCCTAACTACATCCCTGCATCCCCTAGCTTAAACTACCCAAGGTAAGGCACCCCCTTCTCTATCTTTGTAATCCTTTAGGCTATGCCACTACAATTTTTGGGCTTCTACTATAGTCCATCACAGAAGTCTCAAAGAACTGTAACTCTAGGAGTTCCAACTACCCTCAAGGATCTTCTAGGAACCCCCCAGGCCTCACACTCAGAAATCTTACCCAACAAGTTCCCCCTCCAAGCTCCATCCTTTCCCAATATGAGAAAGTAGTATTTCCCTCATAATTCCAATGAGGAACTTCCAATAGTTTACACAAGTCATAAGCTTCAATGGATATCTAAGCTCATATCTCAGCTAGTCTCAGCAAAACTAGGGAAGTACCAAGAAGAATGGTTGTTTGGATGATGGTTGAATGATGACCAAAACTATGGAATGAAACCTCACAATCATGGAAAACATGACTTAAGTATGCATGAAGTAATTTTTCCAAATGTCACCAAGGAGCTCACCCTCACCACATGGGAACTGCCATAGCCTTATTTGTCCATTAACTTTTGGACTTAGGATAGAAAATCAAGGTATGACTTAGGCTTATACATGCCATTTTTTTTATACTTTTGGTTATGTCCATAAAGTCACTTTTGGAATATAATATTATTGACATGGCTTATGAACCATGTCTTAATTCCACACCCTCACCTTTCTTACTATGGAGTCATACCCCCTCGTACTCTTTTCATCTGGTGTTTTGCAGCCATGGTGTATTTTTTTATAACATGGGTGTGATTACATATATTCATAGATAGGCTCACTAGCATTTTAACATAAAATCTCTTTGGCCTTAATCACACAAGCACTCTAGCTTCAAGACGTATAAGCATAGGCACACGGACCTGAAAAACAAATATGCACATATATATATGGGCACGTAGGGTCAACACAACCTAGTTCACCAACCCAATAAAAGTTTCTACAAACATATACAAGGGGTCATATTGAGTGTCTTACATCCACAAACTAATTCTATTTCTTCCAACAAAATATCTTGCAGGTCCACCTCAACCTAAGTCCATGCCCATATTCTATCATTTTTTGAGTCCCAATTTGCCTCTAACTCCACAAATTTGTTGATCTTATTTCCTATTGAACTCGAGATTTATTTTCACCCAGAAACTAGAGGGAGCCCAAACAAAATGTTCCATATTGTTTGTGTGGAAAATTGGTTCCCTTGATGAGTCAAAGTTTATGCTTCATCTTTGTACCACGAGACCTAATGGCCCCCAAGTTTGAATTTTACCTGAAAGGTTATCTGCACCTAAGCCTAAATGTGGAAGAAAACACATCCATCCTCTAGTTAAAACATGGGCCACCAAAGCATATCCATTAAAGAAACCCAATTATCCTCAATCCATATTTTAAGGGATTCTAGCCATATAATCTTACCATAGAAACACTCCACTATAGTCTTTCGTAAGATTTCTAAGACCTCCAACCCTAACACCATTTTCACCTATGTTTTTTAGCACGAATGAACCTTTTACTCCATTGCTTGGATCCCACTCTTTGAATGACCTCCTAGGAGAACTTCTTCCTATTCTACTCTGAAGGACCTAGATATTCAATTTCCTTGAGTAGTGGAGAAAGGCACTCGAAGCTTAAAAATGATGTATGTACTACATGGTCTATTTGGAGATCTATCTCAGTATAGAACAAAGGGATCACCACCTCAATGTTTTTCCTAGAGTTAATAGGGTTATTAACACTCTTGTCTAGATTATACTTGAGATTGGCAAGTGTCCCTCGAGACTTAGAGTGGAGTGGTCAAAATGTTTGGACTTGATAAGGGCTATATGCCCCATAGTCCACAATGTGTTCTTCCATGATGGCTAGCCTCCAAAAAATGAAGCGCAAATAATGCCAATGCTGGGAACAGGGAACAAGAAACACAATATGCCACATCTACTTTGGCTATATGACCACTGGCCTAAATCTACCTACCATCAATTCACGGTTTCTGTATGACCTGCTTTGCCTGATTGTGCAGATAGCTTTGCTCTGGGGCAAAGAGAACGCTAAGAGGATACCAGGGGCTTCTGATACTTTTTGCTAACGTTTCGGAGAACCAGACGTCTTGGAATTCATCTGGAACTATTGTTTTTTTCGGAGAACCAGACGTCTTGGAATTCATCTGGAACTACTGTTTTGTTTTGTTTTTTTAAGTTTTGCAGAACCAGACATCCTCATTCTTTGAATTCAAATTCCTTTGCAACTATTGATTTCTTTTGTTTTGCGAATTTAAATTTAGGCACATTGATTGTTTGTCATACATTGTGTTTTGTCAGGTTGTTTTACTAGAGTAGGAGTAATGGAATCGCCTTGCAGTTCAATGAATTCTAACAGGCATTCCACAGAGAAGCGATGTCTCTGTCCTCTGCAGAAACAGGGTGCTTCAACGAATAAACGCAACGTATGCATTCTCTCCTTTTTTTTACGGATAATTTATATGCTGCAAACATGCCATTCCCCCAATTAGCATGGTCATTCCCATTTTTGGCACATTCAATTGGAAGTGTGAACCAAAATTTGGTTTTATTGTTTTTGGTATCACAGAGCGACAGATTTATCCCGGCAAGAGGATCCATCGATTGTCACGCAGAGGCAAAATGACAATGACGATACCCATGCCCTCTTCCCTTCCCCCTCCCCTTCCAAAAAAGCATACAAGAAGGAGATGGCAGCCACTTTATTGAAGAATGCCGGTGCTGCTGACAACAATTGCAGAATTCTCTCTTTCAATGGAAAATCATCTGCTGACAACAATTGCAGAATTCTTTCTTTCAATGGAAAATCATCGACTGTTTCCCAGGCTTCACAAGAAAATGTGCTGCCTAATCTCCCTATTTCTAGAAGAGCACGCAGATATATTCCACAGGTAGGCCTGGATTTCATATTTTTTTACAGTCATTTTCACTAGATATTCCATAATCAAATCTTGAATACCATTGATGTTTACTCGTTATTGAATCAGAGCCCTTGATCCTATTTGTAACTGCAGCATTATCCCATATGGAGGAATGCGTTATACAGATATTTTTCTTTTTCATTTGCAACGCTGAAATTGCTACCACGCCCATTCTAATTTTTTAAATTTTTTTTTAACAGAATAATGTTAGAAATCATTTCAGTACAGGAAAAGTACCCCTTTGCAAACAAAGCCATGATCGCATTTTTTTTGTGTTAAGTATTTGGGATTTTTGTTATTAGCACACTGGATATGCCTATCTGAGGACCATTGTCCTTTGTCTTTCTTCCTTCACCTAGTAATTTAACTTATCCATGTTGATTGCAGTCTGCAGATAGAACCCTGGATGCGCCCGACCTTCTGGATGATTATTACTTGAATCTATTGGATTGGAGTTCCACCAATGTTTTGTCCATAGCCCTGAACAACACTGTATACTTGTGGCATGCTTCTGATAGCTCTATATCTGAGCTTCTGATTGCAGATGAAGAAGAGGGTCCCGTTACCAGCGTTAGTTGGGCACTCGATGGGAGGCAAATTGCCGTTGGGTTGAATAATTCTGTTGTACAGTTATGGGACTCGCAATCTAATAAAAGGGTAAATAAAACTTGTTTATCTCTTCCAAGGTTTTCTCATTCTAATATAATGGCAATCGCTAAATTTGACATGATACAATTGCAGCTAAGAGCCTTGAAAGGTCATCATGAACGTGTTGGTGCACTTGCTTGGAATGGTCCTATTCTCACCACAGGAGGGCTGGATGGGATTATAATCAATCATGATGTTCGCATCCGTGACCACATTGTTCAAACATACAAAGGACATACCCAGGAGGTTTGTGGATTGAAATGGTCTCCTTCTGACCAACAACTTGCAAGTGGGGGAAATGACAATCTACTGTACATTTGGGACAAGAGCATGGCATCCCATAATCCTTCCTCTCAATATTTCCACCAATTAGATGAACATTGTGACGCAGTCAAGGCCTTGGCATGGTGCCCCTTCCGGAACAATCTTTTGGCATCTGGTGGAGGGAGTTCAGACGGTTCTATAAAGGTTTGGAACACTCAAACAGGTGCCTGCCTGAATACCGTCGACACCCATTCCCAAGTCTGTTCATTGCTGTGGAATAGACATGAGCGTGAGTTATTGAGTTCGCATGGGCTAAATCAGAACCAGTTAACCTTATGGAAATACCCATCCATGGTGAAAATTACTGAACTTACAGGGCATACTGCTAGAGTTCTTCATATGGCACAGGTATGAAAATTCATGCTTTTTATGAGTACTTATGCATGCATCCATGTTTTCCCTTTAAATTTGTCCTAACGACCCTTACCATTGATTTACTTCTTCAGAGTCCTGATGGGTACACAGTTGCATCAGCTGCAGCAGATGAAACACTCAGGTTTTGGCAAGTTTTTGGGGCTCCCGATGCCTCAAAGAAGACTAAGACTAAAGATGCAAAAGGGGCTTTCAACATGTTTCATACTCACATCCGCTAAGAAGTATCTGTCCAAATTCATGGAATCAGGATGGATGTTCAACTGAAGGTAGTAATTAGATGTTCTTTTTTCTGTTTACAAAGCTCTTTTGCAGGCACTCTATAGTTCTGTTGGATTTTCCTGTAGCAAATTCCAATTTCTTCTTTGTAATATAGCATGAATTGTGTATAGAGGGGCTTGCAAGTTTCATGCTCACATCCGCCAAGTATTTGTACAGATTCATGGAATCAGAATGGATGTTCAACTCAAGGTAGTAATTAGATGTTTTATTTTCTGCTTGCAAAGCTCTTTTGCAGGCGCTCTATAATTCTGTACTCATAGTATGAATTGTGTATTTTATCTATTGTGGACCCTGATGGAACAATGTTGCAACAGCTTTGTGAGACAATGATCCATTTCTTCAGCTGCGTGATAAGCTTTAAAGTGGTTTGGCAAGTCTTTGGAACTTCAAAGACTTCCAAAAATGATAAGTTATGGCTATTAGCAAGTATCTGATTCACATCTATAAAAAGGCCTCCATGCTTCTACACATGGAATGATGATGAGGGGATGCTCAATGTTGCAGGTAATGCTTGAATTATTTATCTTGTTCATTAGCTGTAAGGAACTTCTATCTATATTTTTATCTCCTGTATATTTTATTTCTGTAATATGATACACTATTCCATCATGCAATTCTTGTCAAGTGTGCATTCTCATAGGATATTGATTGATATTAATCAGAGTAACTAATCACATACATAAGTACTACTCTGACTCATGTGGCTACAATTCTAACATTAAAAAATATTGACTGCACTGAACTGACTAACTTCTTAAAGAAGCAGACACTAAATTGAGAGCTTCTCATGTCCTGCCAGGACAGGTAATATGGACATTGTGTGTTGTGTACCTGTTGCGAGGTCATGTCCATGGTTTTAAACCTTGGCTCTCATGGAACTGCTGGCTTCATCAATAATCCTTGTCCTGTGTCTCCAAACAAATCTTGAATTTTGTGGAAATTGTTTATGCTTCTTGTATCCACTGATCATCTCTTGCCTCCAGTTACTAATATATGTTATTTGGCTGTTTGACTGATGAGCCATTACATTCTGTATTCCTCTGCTATCATGGATTTGTCTTCCTGATCAATCACGATTGCCCTATGTCGTCAAACACATCTTGAATGTTTGTCGAAATAGTTGACGCTTATTGGTCCTATCTGGTCATTATATCTTGCCTATGATTACTGACATCTATTATTGGGCTCTTGGAGAGACCAGTCAGTCTTATCCTGTATTTCTTTGCATTTAAAATCGGTTCAAGTTCTGGCATTTTTGCTTTGTCCGATAGCCATCCTGTGCCTGTATTTTTCTATGAAACTTTGATGGTTTTTGGAGTTGTTGCGACTCCTCCATCTGGGTTCCCGCTGTATCCTTGCCATATTTTGGCTTGCATGACACAATTTTTTTCATACTCTACGTTCAGCTAATTAGAATATTTGCAGTTACCTCTGAATTAAACATACCCATCTCTACTATTTCATGGATGTTCTCATTTTTTTAATTTTCCTAAATGTGTTTTGTAATACCTTTCTTACTAGATAATACAAGTTACCACTACCATGTAAATCAAATTAAGTTGAAATTTTAATCATGGTTTCATTTTTTTATTTTCACTTCCCCTGTCAATTTTGGTAATAAATTCAGTTAATGATGAACAAGAAATAATCGGATGAAATTCTGTCTTTGCCTGTTCTTAAATTACCTTCAAGGTAATTTAAAGGAAATACTGACAGGTATACTGGTAGCATTCAGTTTGTCAGATTTATTCATAATTTGCAGATGATTTATAATTTATTATATATGCCTGATTGATAATATACCATTTAAGAGATGTCTAGCAAACACATTTTCATTCATTTAATCAACAATTAAAATTGGATCAATGAGATGTAATCTGCAAATGAGGTCTGTGAAAAATCAGTGGAAATAATTAAGATAAATTCTAGGTTTTCTTTTAGAAGCAGGCTAAATGACACATTGTCAAGTATTTTAATCTAATGTAACAGAATTTATTAAATGAAAGACATTTTGAGTTTGAAGGATACTATTTAATTTGTTATGCATTGCTATACTTAGCACTTCCATAACATTTGTCTAACACAATGAATTATTTCTCTTTAGTACACAGGTTAAAGAAGATAGTTCAAGGTGCCTTTAAGGAACATGGGATCTTGATAGCATTCTAAGATGTTCGAGGATGGGTTCAACTCTCCTAAGAAGAATCATACGGAGAAGAGTAGCATAGTTCCTCAATTGCATTTTTTTAATGTCAAGATCCTAAGGTACGCTCTTTTGTTATTAGTTCTGTACTTAGCTAGTTGTGCTAGAATTTTCCAGCACAATTAAATTGGTAAGTGTTTCTGGTTGATACTATCTATGATTCATCTTTATTATGTTTTATGGCATGAATTGTCTTGTAATTTCATTTTATTGTATTGCATTCTTCACTGACAATTGTCTCATTGTAGCTCCTCCCTCTTCCCTTTGTGCATTGATAATCAATATCTATTGATGTCTGTCCCATAATATTCCAAGGGCATTTTTCAATGCCATCAATCGAAAGGAAAATTTTCCACCTTTCAATGTCTTAAATTGAAATCAACTTGAAGTCTTTCTTGGATTAATGTTCAAGGCATTGTGAATAACCAAGATACATGAAAAAATGTTGATGAGCAGTCTCCATTACTTCAAAGCTTTTGATCATTTTTTTGAAAGGTCAATGCCTGTGTGTGGATATAAATCCAAGTGCTTAGATACAGATTTTCTGAAAATAGTTTAACTTTCAAAATTCTGTTGTTATTCTGGTGCTTAGGGTTCTGAATTACAATTTCTCATTGAGTCTAATAACTAAAAGTTCAGCTTGCCTTGTATTTTCCTTTACTGAATCTACAATATATACATTTCACTGGCATAAATTATAATACGAATGAAGTTTTGGCATTACATATGGGATCTATCTAATTCAATTAATTCAATTCTCAGATTCTTTAATTACTCTTGAAAACAACTATAAGTTGTAGTGAACATTTCTTTAGAATAAAATGTTTTAAAAACAACCGTGAAAAGTGAACTGCATAATTTCTTTTAATTTTCATACATAATGGTGTAATGCTTAATATATTTTATTTTATTATTAAGGTGTAATGCATCAATATATTTTATTGTATTATTAAGGTGTAATGCTTCAATATATTTTATTTTATTATTAAGGTGTAATGAGTCAATATATTCTATTTTATTATTAGGACTAGATATTTATTATAAATCCATAAATTAAATATCATAAATTCTTAAATTATCATCATTATTATTATTTTTAAATTTATCCTTAAAAAATAACCATTTTAACATGAAAACACAAAAAGTGCATAACTCCCAAAAATAAGTTTTTGAATATGTACAGTGAATATTGTGAAAATCTAACAAATAAATATAAGGTTTAAGGTTTAGTATAAAGTGGAATATTTGAAAATGGTATTGAAAACAGTGGTATTAGATTGGATAAATAAATGTATGTTTTGAATAGGCAAAACATTTGAAGATGGATTGGACAACAATTATATGAAATATGTATAAGTCTGATATTTAGGTGTAATTATATGTTTTATTTTATATGGACTTGCAAATATGAACATTGCAGGTCTTTTATGAATTTTTATTTTTATATCTTAAAATTGCATTGCAGAATTTTCAATGTGACATATATATGGAATATATCACCTCTAATTGCAATTATTATTAATTATTTTTATTATTCTTACTAGTTTAGAATAATATTACAGAAATGTCAATGTGACAAATACATGGACTATATCACAACTAAATTGTACTCAACTATCAATTCTTAAAGCCTTATATATCAAGTTAGGGGGGGGAGGTTTCAAAAATATTGCAATTACAATGTATTGATAAAAATATCAAATTGTGTAAGACAACTAAAGGGATGGAGGGGTTAGCTTTGCAATGAGATGGATCATGATTTGAAATGTCACGAACAGGTCCATTGTGACATGTGGATATTGCAATTAAAGGTTAGCCACAAGACCATTGTGACCTAGACTTGGTGATGGACGTACAAGCAAGCAAAGATTGTTGATTTAGAGCTTTCATCAATAACAATAAGTGAAATTGTATATGATTATGTAACTACACATTATATAAAGTAGTGTTGGATTTTGGCATGCCTAACCTAAAATCTTTTTTATCATACTTTATGTTCAATAGATTGGAATGTTTGCTAGTACCTCTAAAATCTAACATACAAGTCATTATTTCATGAATGTTATACTTTTTTCCTTTTCCAATGTAGTGTGTCATACCTTTATGTAGTGTTTAATTCTTTTATTTTCACTTCCAAATAAATTTCTATAATGAATTTTGCAAATGATGAATAAGAAATACTTGGATGAAACTCTTGTTGTTTTCTTCTTAATTCTAAGGTAATTCAAAGGAAATATTGACAGGTGTCTTAACTTAATGTAGCAGCATTTAGTTTTTAGATTAATTCATCAATAACAATAAGTGAAACTGTATATGATTATGTAGCTACACATTATATAAAGTAGTGTTGGATTTTGGCATGCCTAACCAAAATCTTTTCTATCACACTTTATGTTCAATAGATTAAAATGTTTGCTATTACCTCTAAAATCTAACATAACCATCACTAGTTCATGGATGTTATACATTTTTCCTTTTCCAAAGTAGTGTTTTATACCTTTAAGTATGCCAAGTAGTGGAGATTTTCATTAGGAGATAAATTATATTTACTTAAATTTGAATCATGGTTTAATCCTTTTATTTTCACTTCCCAATAAATTTTGGTAATGAATTTTGCAAATGATGAATAAGAAATGCTTGGATGAAAATCTTGTTGTTTTGTTATTAGTTCTAAGGTAATTCAAAGGAAATATTGGCACGTGCCTTAACTTAATGTAGCAGCATTTAGTGTTTTAGATTAATTCAAAATTTGTCAATAAATTATAATAATAAAACAACACTAATAATTCAAGCCACTAATATGAGTATCTATCTTAACATAAAAACATCTCCTTCATGTATGGTGACTTTCAAGTTAGGATTGCCAAATTCATCCATGTTTCATGGGAGTAATTGCAAACTTGAAAATTAATTGGTAATTTTTTCACTTCACTTTATTGATTCACATTAGATTAGTTATGTAAGATTTGTCCGATATGGTTTTTGGTACGAGACTCTTATGTTCCTTCCTTTTAATTGTTGATACATAGGATTCCATGCACATGCATTTTATACAAAATTTACATGCATTTTCTTACATTTAATTCAATTTGAAAATTCTTTATTTGCACCTTGTATTAGCAACTTCTTAAGTATTTAACCAAAGGCATAATAATGGGATCTTGTAAAAATATAATGTGTTACAGACATTTTTTTGTTTGTAAGCTTGAGGGGACTACGTCTTCATCATGTCCAATATCCGGAATTGAATTAGTGACTTCACTTCAAGGAGTGCCTGAACATAGCACTATCTATCCAAGATCCCGTGGACAATGGTTTATAAACATTAAATTGTTCAATTTATATTTTTTAGTATATATATATATATATATATATATATATATATATATATATATATAGATATATATATATATATATATAGATATATATATATATATATGAAGTAATTATATTATATTATTAGTATAAATTAATCTAAATAAATGCATATCAAATATTGGTAAGGTAAAAAATTAGCCTTAAATAGAAAACATGTGTATTTATAGTGGGAAAAACCTTAAACAAAGGAAAATAACCCACTCTCAAACATAAAAATTGCATCTATCTCGATCCACCATTAAATTCATCATACAACTTATTATAGTTACCAAAATCCTTAAAAAGCACAAATCTGGATCCTTTTTCCCCCTCCATTTGCCTTCTACTATTTCACTAGATATATACAATAAGGTTGCTTGCAAGGGCATTTCATTAATGTGAAAGTGCTCATCATGCTTGTTTTGTTCTTGATTTATGGGTCTCATTAATTCAAAAGTAGATTTTTTTTTCCTTCAACTAATTTATAAATGAGAGTCTTATAGCCCACCCACTTTGCCAACATGGATTGTCTATGGAAATTAACTTCTGATTTTTTTTTTGTCACGTACACAAATCTTTGTTCTTGGAATGGATACAATGTCTCCATTCTCAATGAAGGCTAGTTCCAAAAACTTCTAATGGTATGTGCAAGTTCAAATGATTGCCCATTTAGAGATAATCCACTATGCCTACCCATTTCCACCAACAAGGATATCTATGTAGATAAGATAATTGGTTTTTTATTTCATATTTGAGACTTATGCATGAAATGTCATTGGGTGGGGAGATATCTAGAGCTACTACATCCATTTATATTATATCTCATTCTGAACCAATTTCTAATGTCCATCATCAAGAATGATTTGTTCTTTGTTGTTGATATAATATGGGTGTAGATTTTATAAACTACTAATCACCAGCATGCATGAGAGGATGTCTCTATTGCATACTTGGTTCATTGCTCAACTATTTTTTTGTAATGCCAATTAAGTAGAAATATCTCTATTTAACATAAGCACTCCATATTTGTTTTGAAGTTGAGTTTATCTTCTACTTATGACACCTCTAATACAAGAGTAGAGGAAAAAATTACTCTGATCCAAAATATCAATTGAAGTTCTATGCTTGCATTTCATCTACATGACACTCCTACTCAACCATGCAAAAATCATATATCTACTCTATTATTTGAAAGTGCTTACACAACACTCTATGGTCTCATATGTGCAAAAACAACTTTAGTGGTAAACTTTTGCATACATACATCTATCTATTACTTCCATTAATAATATGCATCATTATGTTGAGAGACACTTTACAATCCAATATGGGGGGGTGTTGTCATGTTATTGTTAAATAACAATATATTAAAAATAAAATAAAAGGATACTCCATTAAAAAAAAATTAAAAATATCCAAGTCATCTTTAGAGTAAATTTAGATTTATGTTTTTGAGTTAGAAGTAGAAAATATTGTCAATTTTACATAATAATAATAATAATAGTAATAATAATAACAAAGATTTACTTTTGATTATGAGTTAGTCATGGAAGTAGAAAAAAATGTTTTCTATTTAGATTCTTAACAATGAAATCTTATTAATAAGCTCATAAGTTACTAATGAAACTAGAAAAAATATTGTTTTTATTAGTTAAAAAGGAACTAAAAAACGTACTTTATTCTAGTTGATTGCATGGAGAGTAACGAGGTGCTATACAACCCATTATGACAACAAAAATAAATAACTATACATCTACATATGCCCATGACAATAAAAAATACAAATAAACAAGATAAATAAATAACTACCTATATACATGGCAACATCTTAAAAAAACAACGTAAATCCATCATAAACTATCAAGATGGATCTAATTTCTGAGGGTATAATTTTTTTTTATCATTTAATATGAAGGAAATAATACATGACATGTAGTTAAATAGTAACAAAATTACACCTTAAGAAATATTATTCCTCTAGGTCCTTGATAGATTTGGGTTTAAAATGAATCTACGTTGATAGTACTACCAACAATTACTTAAACAAACCCTTCATGCACAATTCAAAAAATACACAATGCCCAATTTAGAATTAAATACAAATATATATGTCCTTGGAGTTGCCATGGGGGATTACCACACTAACAATCGTGGGAGTGAGTTGTAGTTAAGACTACTTAAGGATTTAAAGGGGTCTATGCCCATACCAAGGATACCATATTATATTGACAATATGATCCAAATTATAGGAAATGGTGGTGGAGGTTTAAATCATTGATTTGATGAATAAAAGAGAATGATGTATGGAATAGCCATGAACCACTTATAGCCCATATAATGTTATAGTATTCTTTCTTTTTTTGCATTTACATAGTTGGATTTTAGGCAAACCAACATTCAAAGTGCCAATTACTTAATCTATAAATGCAATAGGTAATTAAATAATTGATCCAACACATATTCAATCACCTAGCAACCAATGTATAACCTCTAGGAAATGTAAGGTAGCCTACCAAAGCATATACAACCTATGTATGGCTTGTAGGACCCCAAAGATAGGTAAAAAGAACCATATTGTTGACTATGGAGCCTATTTATCTTCTTGATTAAAAGGTCTTATTTTTATCCATGTTTGTATCCTAGTTCCCAAAGGTGGGTGTGAGAGAGGGGTGGGGGGAGTGGGTGTGAGGGGGAGGGGGAGTGGGGTGGGGGGTAGGAGACTTACCCCCCAACTACTTTTGCTAGGGGGTCCATGAGGGCTAGAAATGATTGTTTAGAGTCCCCCTTGGTTAGGGGTTCAAGGAAGTGCCTCCGGAAATACATTTTTTGAAACAAGTTATTGCAAAATATTGTAATTTTGTAGTCGATAGGGGTCATTCATCATTAAATTGTAGATATAATGCTAGAATTTACGTTGGGGTTTTTTTCCTAGAAGAAAGCCCTCTTTTTATGAGGCATTGTATTATGACTATGGATTATTGAGAAAGCATTGTAATTGAGAGATGCGAATATGAGAGAGTGAAGAGGAAGTTGCAAAAAATGTGTTGTAGGATATATTCCTTCATTTTGTTGCATAGATTAAAAAGAATGATTGGTTGTTTCTTTGTGGACATAGCCTAAATCAGGTGAACCACATATATTGGAGTCTGCTTTGTATTGTGTCATTCTATTTTTTGTTTTTTCATTTGTTTTGATTTATTGTGCCGTGATATTATTCTTGGCAAATGGTATCAAAGCCAAAGGTTTCTTTGATTGATAAAACTCATAGGAAATAAGGTTTCCTAGTTCAACTAGGAGCAATAGTGGAAGAAGGTTTTAGGGTTGAGAAGTTTAATGGTTAAAACTACCAACTATGGGATTTTCAAATGGAAGATTATCTATATCGATTTTTTTCTCCTACCATTGGCCATAATAGAAAAATAGGAAACAACTATGAAAGACAAAGAATGGTAGATTCTTGATAGAAGGGAATTGAGAACAATACAAATATACTTGGTGGCATCAACAGCGTTCAACATTTCAAAATAAATGGAAATATAGTGATTGATGAAGGCATTAACTGAACTTAATCCCTCAATTTCCAACAAGTTTTTCATATGAAGCATTTATTTAATATGAATATGATCCATAACCCCTTGAGGGAAACTCAATTAGTGATCACTGTGAAAACGAAGTGTTATGCACCACGAGATTCTAGGTTCAAATCCCCTAAGTTTACCCATGGCCACATGTTTGGGGCATCATGGTTCACTTAGGGGTTATAGTGGTAGTGGTCAGAATCGACCAATGTGTCACACGAGTACGAGACCAACTCAATTGGTGATTCCTCTAGTAAACAAACAATGAATATGATCCATAAATAGTCATGGATATTCCATTAGAATGTTTGTCACAATAGATATGATAAAATAAACTAAAATTTATGCTATGGGGATTAATTTTCCTTTGCTTCCAAATTTAATAATTATTGTTTTTTCGTTATCCATGTAAAATAAAATGAAAAAAATAGCGAAAAATAAAATATAATCACACATCAACCACCAATGAACACAAGGTATGCTCTCAGAAACACTTACGAGAGAAAGAATAGCTACAAGGTGAGGGTTTTTTGCTTTCTCTTTCTCTGTAATGGAAATAATGCAAGTATAAAGGAGAAGGCACTCTCTATGGAGTTGCTTGAGGCTTGTGGATTTATAGGATACTATAGAACACTAGATCTCTTTGTTATTCTCTCTCACTCCCACTTCCATTTGTCTTTTTCTTCTATGGAACATGTTAGAATCGAAATGAATGAAACCTTCTTTTCCTCCTAGTGGACCGATTATAACATTGTTTGATAGCCAACTAAGGGTTAGGTTTGACTCCTTCAACTCTTAATCAGAGTTAAAAATTTGACCCCTCTAGAGACTTCTTCAAATTCCCATGTGGCTAGCCCCATATGCATGAGTAATAGGGGCTAACCTAGCATCCACTTGAACCATGGTGGTTAATCATGATAGGTCAATTTCTATTTGGCTTAACTTTTCCATATGAACTCCAATTGATGTGATTCTTACACCATTGGAAATGTTAGTAAGAGTAGAATAATTTCACATGGTTTTTCACTTTGGTGAGAAATATTTACCCCCCAAAAATGTCATTTAACTCATCAAAATGGCCCCAAAATGTTTTTTACTGCAATTCTCCAAACCAGGTCTCATTAATAAAACTAGTCGTGCAAGTTTGTTCCTTCACTTTTTCCACTTTGGAAGCATCAATATAGATTTAAAATAATACAATTATCCATTCTAAATTACACCTCTCTATTTTGGGAGGTTTTTGGTCTATAAAATCTTTTATTAAATGAGGTAAGGTTCCTTGGAGTACCATTTAGCCTTGTCTCGAAGTTGTCCTTTCAACCCAATTTTCCAAAGATGATGTTTTCCTTGTCTTATAGTTATATACTCTTCTACAAAATTGTATCCTCTTACAACTAGGCTTAGGAATCCGGGGATAGATACTCTATGGAAGGATGGACTCACTCCTCTTCTTGATCCAACATGGAAGATGTAGAAATTTTACTAGAGAGAAATAACATTTTATACAGAGTAAAATTAAACCAACAAAAAAACACAAAGCATAAATACAATCCACACAATATTGACCGTAGGAAAAACCCAACTTCGAGGAAAATCCAAACTAATGGAATTCCATCAGATCCCTTGGCCAAAACCTAACCAAGCTAGCCAAGTGAGGCTTCACCCTCACATCCCCTAGCCCATTAAAATAGAGTTACACCCATCCTTTTAAAGGCTCTATTACATGAATTCCATGGGAACAAAACCATGGGAAACCAAAAAACTATTGATTTTTGTAGCTTGGGAGGTACTCCAAGCCTTAGGGTTTGGGGTTTAGAGGGAAAAGTGCCACAAGGATCACTTGTGGGCTTGGAACCCAAGGTAGGGGTTTTTCACCCATCAGGATTTGGGCCAACAACATGAAGGATTTCAGCATGAGAATATTTGAGGTGATAGAGCTTGGCATTCTGATTCCAGCGCTCCCAAGATCACTCAAATCGGAGCTCTAGAAAGGACAGAACGTGGGACTAGAGACATGTCTCTTAAAATGAATTCATGGATCCCTCATTATGTGTATATATAGAGGTGGAGTGGACTTATTCCTCGTCCAATAGCATCAAATACCACATATCTGGAATTAGACTGAGCTCTAGAAAGGATAAAACGTAGGACTGGAAGGACTGTTTTGGAGAGTATTCGATCCTCAACAGGGTAGAGACACCACAGCAAGGAGGCCGCAATGTTGGAGGTAAGTTCTGGGCTATTTTTATGGGAATTTTATATGATTTTAGGTTCGAGTTGAGCATAAGAGACAACCGCAGTAGAGAAGGGGTGTTAGGGATTGTTTGAGTGTGGTTTAGGATCCAGGGATCACTAGGCCCTACATTGAGAGATACTCTCCAGGATTTACCATGCATCCCATCTTAGGACCACTAGGCCCAACAGAGAGAAAATCCACCTCTTGGATTTATCGTATATCTTGCCATTCATCGGCAAGTATTCCTAGGCCCACCAAGGCACACAATCTAGCTTTACCACAACCCATGGACTGGTTCAAAGGTTACTGGGCCATTGGCTTCGTGATCCTCAGTCCGGTTCAAGGACCACTTAGACCATGTGTTTGTGAATTTGGAGATCCACCCCACTTAGCTTCAAATCCAATTCGGCCATCCCAAATAAACCGAATGAGAGAACACATTTCATCAAAGCTATCAAGAAATGGCAAGGTGAGGCTGAAAATACTCTCACACCTGGAAAAACACATGCCATGGTAGAAAAGAAACACATGAAATCCCATGCATGCCAAATCTATCAAGGAAAATACACATGCAAGTTGATACTTGAAATGAAGCATGTCGTAGCTACTTGATCTTGCCTTTCCATTCTTGATCTTTGCTTCCTCTTGCCTTCTTTTCCTTTCTAGCTCCAATGCAAAAGTGCTCCAAGAAACTTTAAGTGTCCAATAGTATGGGAGAGAGAGAGAGAGTAATGAAAGAGATCCAACACTGAAGTGACAAAAGGTTACCAACTGATCCTCATAAGCCTTTTTATGAATGAGGCCTCTATTTTCTTCATTTTCCACTATTTTTCTTCATTTTTCTCCTCACATCCAACCTGTGACCTTTCACCTCCTTTTTCTCCTAATTTCCATTATTTTCATAAATAATTGTGCCAAAAATGCCATTTTTCCTTTCCAAAGCCTTAGTCATTTCCTTTTTCCAATTTCCTTAGTGATAAACAACAAAATGAACACCCCCTAGGATGTCTTTTCCAACACTCATCCTGAAATAAGTTTCCCATAAACCATGGTTATTGTTTTTAACTTTCATTACATGGAATTTCCACCAAGGCAGTTACAAAACTCTCCCCCTTGGGGGACATTGTCCTCGGTGTTCAATCACACATATACCTCAGCAACCCATTGAAAGAAGACATACTTCTCATGGAGCTTTATAACATTACTCGATGTAGTATTTACAATGAAAGCCCTGCTCAAAATAAAAGCATCATGATAACATACCGTATATTGGAGCTGTATAACATAGCTATTTATGGTATTTACAATGATCATCCTGTTGAGTGCCAACCCACGTGACATAATAACATCATGATAACATAACCACATGATAGCATAGTAACATGACAACATAATCATAATGACATGACACTCATACCGCATAGTGGAGCCTTATAACATAGCTCATGGCGATATTTACATCCATATGCATATGTACATATAGAAATATCACCAAAAATATATACCAAAAACATATACCAAATCATATATCAAAACATATTCCAAACACCATATCTAAGCATATACCAAAACACCATATCTAAGCATATACCAAAACACCATATCAAATCATATATCAAAACACCATATCAAAGCATATACCAAACCACCATATCAAAGCCTATACCAAATCACCATATCGAAGCTGCTTTGACTCAATCGAAAAATAAGGAAGGATACATAGCCCACATCTGATCCCCCATCTGCCATGTAGCATCATCGGGCCCAAAGTGCTTCCATTGTACTTTAACTTTCTCGATTTCTTGGTTCCGGAGCATGAGTACCTTTTTCTGCAATATACACTAAGGCTCCGTCTGGAATTATCCATCTAGTTACACCTGTAATACAGAC
Organism: Pinus tabuliformis; assembly: GCA_031772625.1. Lineage (NCBI taxonomy): Eukaryota > Viridiplantae > Streptophyta > Pinopsida > Pinales > Pinaceae > Pinus > Pinus tabuliformis. The sequence goes on along the minus strand of CM062813.1, from coordinate 1,190,584,891 downwards.
CATTCAATCACATGATTAACATACTTAACATACTTCTTAAGTAAAGATACATGGAAAACATCATGGACTTTCATTGTCGGAGGCAGTGCAAGTTGATATGCTACTCGCCCAATCCTCTCAATGATATTGAAGGGTCCAAAAAACCATTGTGCCATCTTGGCACATGATCCAATACGCAAGGAGTTCTTCTTCGGTTTGATGTGCAAGTACACCTGTTCCCCAACCTAGAACTCCTTGAACAAGATGTTCCTATCTACATAGCTCTTCTGCCTATCTTGTGTTGCCTTTAGATTCTTCTTGATCACATGCATTTCCTATTCCATGTCTAGCAACATCTCTGGTCTAATCAATACCCTGCTAACCGAATCACTCCAACTGATAGGATTGTTACAACTTCAACCATACAATGTCTCAAAAGGACTCATCCTCAATGACTCCTGATAACCATTGTTGTATATGAACTCTACCAAGGGAAGATACTCTTTTGACTTTCGTTGTCAATGCATCACATCCATCCTCAACATTTCCTCCAATATCTTATTGACCCTTTCTATTTGTCCATCTATCTACGGATGATAAGTTGTACTGAAAGCCAACTCTGTGCCCAAACTTGCAAACAACTACTTACAGACACAATCTTCTTTGCAACACCTTGCAACCTAACCACATCTCTAATAAATACCTGTGCTACATTGCTAGCGAAGAATGTAGACTTCACAGGAATGAAATGTGAAACCTTTGTCAACCTATCCACGATAACCATGATGGATTCATGTTGCTTCACTGTCTTAGGCAACCCTGTGATCAAATCCATGGAAATAACCTCCCATTTCCATATGGATTCACGATCGTTTGTAGCAGTCCACATGGATGTTTACACTCTGCTTTCACTTGTTGACATTCGAAACACCTCACCACAACTCTGCAACATCGCTCTTCAAATTCGGCCAATAGTAGAATATCTTTACTGTTGTCAGTGTCTTCTGATAACTTGGGTGACCCGAATATGGTTTTGCATGGAACTCCCTCAAGATCACCTTCCTGAGCTCACTGTTATCTAGTACATATATCTTGTCTCGAAACTTGACCAGTCCATTTGCTATAAGGCAATAATCCATACCCTCTGCACCTGTACCTGTACCTGTTCCTCTACCTGTGCTTCCACATGTACCTCTACCATTACTTGTACCTGTACTATCACTTGTACTTGTACCCACACCTTGTTGCAACTTGTGCACAATCTCCAAGTACCTGACATCATGCTGACCTTCCTGCAAGATCCTATCCTATAGATTTGTCCCATAGGAGCTCACAGCTACCAAATGATTTACCTGTACCCGTCTTCTAAGAGCATCTGCCACCATGTTCTCTTCACATTTGATGTAATTGATCTTGAAATTAAACTTCATGATCCTAGCCAACCATCTAGCCTGCCTGGCATTCCAATTCGGATGGTCAAACAAATACCTCAACCCAATGTGATCACTCATAAATACAAACATCTTGCCAATATGATAATGTCTCCACATCTTCAATGCATGTATGATCGCTGCTAACTCAAGATCATGTATCGGGTAGTTCTACTCGTGCTCATTTAGTTTCCAAGACTCATAGCAGACCACTTGTCCATCCTGCATAAGGACTCCACCAAGCCCTTTCTTGCAAACATCTGTGCATACCACAAACTCTTTGTCCGGATCTGCAATCTATACCATTGGTGCATGTGTCAACAACTTCTTAAGCTACTCGAAGCTAGCCTCACGCTCCTTTGTCCATTTAAACTTCTTACCTTTCCTCTGCAATGGTGTGATAGGCTAATCAATCTACAAGAAGCTCCTAATGAACCTCCTATAGTAGCGTGCCAAACCCAAGAAAGATATCACCTCATCCACACTGTTAGGAGCTACCCATTCCATGATGGATCTTATCTTCTCTGGATCTATTGCAATGCCCTCCTTGGAGACAACATGCCCCAAGTAATGTACCTCAGTCTGAAAGAAACTACACCTATAGAGCTTAGGATACAACTGATGCTCTCTCAACAACCTCAACCATGTTGCTAAATGATCGACATGCTCTTCCTCATTTTTAGAATATACCAGTATATCATCAATGAACACAATAAAAAAATTATCCAAATATGGACGCAACAAACTATTCATCAAGCACATGAATGTAGCTGGAGCATTAGTTAATCCAAATGGAAAAATAATAAACTCATAATTCCCATACTTGGTCCTGAACGCAGTCTTGTAAATGCCCTCCTCTTTGATGCGTACCTGATGGTATCCAGATCTCAAGTCGATCTTCAAGAACACTGATGCTCCCTTCTGTTAATCGAATCCTTGCATGGAAAAGTCATCAATCCTCAGCAAAGGGTAACTATTATTGATAGTCACTTTGTTCAACTGCCTGTAATCAATGCATAATCTGATAGTACCATCTTCATTCCTCACAAACAAGAACAATGCACCCCAAGGTGATACACTTGTCCTAATGTATCCTTTATCCAACATTTCTTTTAACTGCAACTTTATCTCAACCAACTCATCCTGTAAGGCGATTCCAATGCTAGAGATGCCCCTGGAACTAACTCAAAAGAAACATCTACCTCCCTGTGAGTTGGAAACTCGGTAATGTCCTCATGGAATACATCTTGAAAATGTTGCAAAACTAGATACCTGTTCAACACATCTGCATTCTCAACCTCCTTACCTTTATCACTAGAAATGTGTGCTACAAATAGCTTGCACCCTTTCCTGTGGCTACACTTTGCTTGCATAACTATCACCATCCTAACTGATGTGGATTTATTATTACCTTGCAAGACTCTTGCTTCCCCATTATCATCAACACACTCAATGTCTTTGTTATAGCAATCTACCTTTGTTCTCTGAAGATGCAACCAATCCATGCCCAACAACATACTATATGATCTCAACTGTAACACATTTAGATGTGTTGCGGTAGTCATACCATTCAAATCAAATGCAAAAGATCTTACCCAATTATGAACTCGCTTCTTTGTACCTATAGCCAATTGCACTAACCAAGATTTTGCATGCATTTCCTTACTCGAACCACAATTATCTACCAATTTAGGACTAACATAGCTATAATTAGATCCACGGTCAATCAAAATAGAAATAACTTGATCACAAACCTTACCGTACATCTCAATGATAGATTCCTGGTGTTCTACCTACCTGTTATCAACTGCTGCATAGATACGTCGAATACTCTCACCAACGTTCCCTAAATCATGTGCGTCTTGTGCACTGTATATATTAGGCCTTCCACCCTGATGTTGCAGACAATATCTCCTAAGGTTTTCTTCACCACATGTCCAACACTCCAACCGGCCAGTGCCCTCACCTCTATGCTGTTGTTGCTGCTGTTGTGACCCATTTCCCTATCCTGCTACATTAAATCTAGTTTGTGGTGCCATATTTTCTTTCCCATCTGCATTTTGAGGCCTTGTCCTCTTAGGCTACCATTTACCCCTACCTTTGTCTTTTCCCTTCCATCCATGTTGAGATTCATTCTTACGCTTTGACTTCTCATAGTAATGCTTCAATTTCCCAATGACTTCCTCAAGTGAGCGAGGTTGATCATACTCAATCTGATCTTTAAATGCTAATGGAAAACCAATGACAAATATCTGAACTTTAGCATTATTATCAGTAAGATATGGTACATACCTACATAAATCCAAAAACTTGGTGGTGTACTCCTCATCTGTCATTGATCCCATCTTTATCACATAAAATTATTTAGCCTTAATGTCGTAGTACCTCTCTAACAAATATTTCTTCCAAAAAATCCACTTGAATACCCGCCAACTCAAGTCATCTGTCCTGATGTCTCTGACCCGCTTAACATCTTCCCTCTAGATGTATGCTTTACCTTTCAAAATGAATATAGTTATTCTAGCCTTCATGTTATCTATGTACTCATGCAACTCAAAGAATTTTTCCATCTAGCTATGACAATCATGATGTCTATCAGAACTAGAACTAGAATAATACATCTACTCATCGCCCCTCCTATCGGGAGTATCCATTAAACTGCCATCTCTCACTATGTTAGATCTATCCGACCTATGTCTACTGGGAGACCTACTGCCATATGCCCCATTAGCTCCATCCTCATATCCATGGCTGATCTGAGGCAATTCTTGTCGCTGCAATTCTGATAAACTCTAAAGAATTATAGCATTAACCTCTACCTGCTTTTATTGTGCATGTATGATCTAGTCATGATATGCCTTACGACTCCTTATCTCTTCCTTCAAGCTTCTCAGTGTAACTTCCAAACCAAAAGGATTCCCAACACCGTACTTTTGTTTGGATTCATAGGGAGAGTGTTTGTATTCAACCATCTTGCTAGCCATTTGATATTTCTTCTGTAATGCATAATATGTCAAATAAACCAAATCAAAATAAACCGACATACCTTGGTATAGCTCGAGGAGAATACCTTGTCTCTAAGACCAACAAATCAGTGTGATACATGTATAACATAATCATAACATCATATAGACATACACAAATAAATTTATCAACATATTAACGTCACTCTAGCTAGGGTCCAGTCATCAATGCAAGGCCATATCAACAATGCATGCTATGAACTCATGCATGACAACAACCATTACTTCATTGTACACATTTCCCCATGAAACCAACAACATGCATAAGAAATGCCTAATCAACTACACATATGCATAAACACATGTAGTCAAACATAAGCGATCAATTCTTGTAATCAACCTACAAGACTGATACATGTAATCAACATATTCAAGAATGTAACCTAACATACAAGGATGTAAGTAGGCGACATAAAATCAACATGTAAGCGACATATAATCCATATGCAACCAGTCACATACTCATGATAGATACATTTCATGAAATCAATATCAAATTCTCCATAACAACCATGTTACAACCATAATCAATCATCGATCAAGTTTATTCCTTCACTTTTTCACTTCCCTATCAATCTGCCGAATCCAAGATAGTGCACCCCCTTTGTTACACCCACAGTCCATCGAGATATGCCACTATCCTTCTAGGGATTTCAACTTAGGATAGTTAGGGAATCTCCAAGTCTTATGGTTTCTAGGCGTTTTAGCTACCATCGGGGGCTTCTGGGTACCCTCCAAATCCCACACAAGGACACCTATACCTACACTTCTCTCTTTAGGGCTCTCTCATTCCCCAAAGCAACCCAAGGAGAAGTGCACTTGTACCTAGATCCACCAAATATCCTTAGAGTATAGTAGCTAGTCCTTGTATGTTTGTCCTTAGCGAAGAAACAACAATCTCATCAGTAGCATTGAAAATGTGCAATGCCTTATTTACCTTTTATTTATAGCTTAGGATAACTAATATTACATTAAAATATATTATAATGTTACTATAGATTTTAACATCATAAAATAAAGTTATTTTAGGAATCTTATATTGGTAATAATTATTTGGCTTAGGAACCACGTCTTAGTTTCACAACCCCACTTTTCCCTCTTGTGGAGTCCTAGCCCTTCATATTATTCTTATCCCACAGTCTGTAACTATGGTGTTATTTTATGAAACTCAATTTTCTTACATATTACATCTACTAGACTCATTGGCCTTTTAGCACACAGGCTCTCTAGCCTAAACAAATAGGCACTCTAGCCTTAAAATCACATTTATACATTATCCCATAAGCCTAACACACTTATACAGATAGACACTTTGGCCTTAACATAAACCGACTCACTGGCCTAGCTATCATGTATTGGCTCATCGTCTTGAGTGTCTGTTGGGTCCCTATAATACTAGTGATTACCCCATTACTATTGTAGTTATACCCCTTATTTATATTGTTGTGCCCCTATTACCCCCATATTGTTATTTCTGTGCCCCATAGAATCCCTCTATTGTTATTTTTGTGGCTTTATATTATTATTGTTAGGTCGGCTGGATTATATTGTGACTCCTTAGACTCCTATATATAGAAAGGAGGTTTTGTCATTTGAATCATCCAAGAATTGTTCATTTATGTAATGTAAAGGAGGTTGCCCCCTCGAAGAGGCTGAATTCTAAGGCGTTGATCTATCTTTTCTATCTTTCCTTGAGCTGGTTTCATAACATTTGGTATCAGAGCTTTGGATTCTAGGGTTTCGCTGCTCTAAACAGGTCATCGTGGAATTTTCGCTATAACTTTTTTTCTGTGATGTTTCACAAGTCGCAAAAAAAACCCATTTGAGAAGAGATCGCGTTGAACCTTGGGTCCAAATTTCAGAGCTTTTCGCGCGATATTTGCGGAGATCTGATCTGAGGAAGTTGGTATTTTTACAGACTCCTGAATTACATTCAAAACAGGTGACCTGGGGAAAATCGTCATAACTTTCTCTCTGGGAATAAGATTGCAATTTCGTAAGAAGGTATAGAAAGAGGACGGACTGTAGTTTCTTGTATATCTTTTTCAGAACCAAATATCGAAAATTGTACACGTGGCACTTTATACAAGTTCGCTCTTCTGGAAAGGTCTATAATCAGGTCATCTTGGGAGATTGTGCATAACTCTTTCTTGGAGAATCCAATTTGGATCAAACTGGTGGCATTGGAAAGAGGACACAGATACCTACTACAGGTCACAAATTCAGAACTAGATGATTGGAAAGTACAGAGATACATCAAAGGCAATATCGAGCTCCTACAAAGTGAAAAAAGTAAGGAACCTGAAAGCTGTAGCATGACTCATGAAGAAGAGGAAGAAATGCTACATGATATATCAAAATTACAAGAACAAGTGCAACAAATGTCACGCTCACAAAAGTTAACATAAGCTAAGATAAATGGTGTGGAAGCTAAGATGAATGGCATGGAAGCTAAGATGGACAATTTGAAGATAGATTTGAACACAAATTTGAAGACAGGCATGGCAGATTTGAGGACAGATTTGACAAATTTTCTACAAGAAATACTTACTAATGGTGAAAAGGTAGTAAATGAAACTCATGATGAGAACAAAAGAAATGTTAATCATGATTCCATAGAGGCTAATGTTGGATCGAAGAATCACCACATTCCAAAAATCGATATGAGGAAGTTTGATGGCAAGGATCCCGCCACATGGATATTACAAATGGAGCAATTCTTCGATCTCAATAATGTGCAAAACGCACAAAAGGTATGTATGGCAACTATGGTATCAATGGCTTTGTTCTCATAAATAATTTATCACTTGGGCAATTTTTACGGAAGAATTGATAGCACATTATGAGGATACAAAAAGCAACACTTTTTTTAGCCAATTGATAAGTCTCAAACAAAAGGGTTCAATAATGGAGCACATTGAGGAGTTCCAAAAATTGAACATAAGGGTAAAAGATATTCCAGAGGAGCATAGGATTGATGTGTTCATAGGGTCTTTAAAGTATAATATCCAACATGATGTTCGCCTTTGGGAACCTGATTCATTAGAGAAGGCATTCAGGTTAGCAAGAAAAAAGGAAAGCAAAATTATGGCAACTAGGAAGCGTACCACTCACAACTATAAAGACGGAAGTGTTGTTGCCCCTAGTCTTCCACAACCTACAAGGTTGACACCACAACAATTGGAAGAAAAAAGAGCAAAAGGGCTTTGTTACAATTGTGATAGCAAATACACAAAAGGTCATAAGTGTGCTGAGAAGAAATTTTTCTACATAGATTGTAAAGAGGAAGAAGAAAAGGAGCAAGAAAGGTCAAAAGAAGAGGATATACTCCAGGAACAAAGCCTAGATGAAGAACAAATAAATCCGACCATATCTTTTAATGCATTGGTGGGAATTACCACTCCTCAAACCATCAAGATAGAAGGACAAATCAAGAAGAAAAAGGTAATAGTGTTGATTGATTCAGGAAGCACCCACAATTTTATTCATTGTAGGGTAGCAAAAGAATTGAATTGCTTCCTATATCCAGCACCAGAGTGTCAAGTGATGATTGCAAATGGAGGAACAATAAATTGCTCTGGAAAGTGCCATAATATCAAGCTATCCATGGGAGAATATGTATTGACTAGCCCAATGCTTTCCATTCCAATGGGAGGTGCTGATGTTGTACTAGGAGTCCAATGGCTACAATCCTTGGGTACAATAGCTTTTAATTTTCAAGAACTTTTCATCAAATTTTCTACGGAAGGAAAGGAATTTGAATTAAGAGGTATTGCAGGGAAACCAGGAAAGATAATCAGCTCTAATGGCATGACAAAGCTTCTAAAAAAGGAGCAAAGAGGTGTAATTGCACAATTATGTTCGCTAGATGTTTCCACATTGGAATCATCTATTTCTCCAGATCTCCAAAAAGTCCTGGACAATCATTCCAAGGTATTTGAAACTCCCAAAGGTCTCCCACCTATGCGTAATCATGATCATGCTATTCATCTGATTCCAGGAAGTGTTCCTCCAAACATCAGGCCGTACAGATATCCCTATGTCCAAAAAAGTGAAATTGAACGTATGGTTGCAAAAATGCTAGAGGGTGGTATAATTCAACCGAGTCAAAGTTCTTTCTCAGCTCCAGTAGTATTGGTGCACAAGAAGGATGGATCATGGCGCATGTGTCCGGATTATAGGGAGCTCAACAAGCTCACTATTAAAGATAAGTTCCCCATTCCTGTCATTGATGAATTACTGGATGAATTGCATGGATCAATTTACTTCACCAAGTTGGATCTTCGTTCGGGATATCATCAAATCAGAATGAAGATTGAAGACATTCCGAAAACGGCATTTAGAACTCATGAGGGTCATTATGAATTTTTGGTCATGCCTTTTGGCCTTACCAATGCACCTTCAACATTTCAAGGTTTGATGAATTCAATTTTCAAACCATTCCTTAGAAAATTCTTGTTAGTATTTTTTGATGATATACTAATCTACAGCAAGTCTTGGAAGGATCATGTTGAACATGTTGACAGGGTGCTACAACTATTGGAGGAGAAACAATTATATGCAAAAAGATCCAAATGTTTCTTTGGAGTCCAGGAGGTGGAATATTTGGGTCATATTGTATCTCATGAAGGAGTTAAGGTAGACCCTAGAAAAATTAAAGCCATTAAGGAATGGAAAATCCCCACATCCATAAAGCATCTGCGAGGATTTCTTGGATTGACAGGGTATTATCGCAAGTTTGTTAAGAATTATGGGAGAATAGCAGCACCTCTAACAACATTATTGAAGAAAGATTCATTTTCATGGACTCCGGAAGCAACAAAGGCCTTTGAACATCTTAAAGAGGCAATGTGCCAAGCACCGGTCTTAGCTACACCGGACTTCACAAAAACCTTTATTGTGGAATGTGATGCTTCAGGAAATGGAATTGGTGCTGTTCTAATGCAAGATGAAAGACCCATTGCTTTTGAAAGTCGTCCAATCAAGGGAAAGTTTTTAAGCAAAGCTATTTATGAGAAGGAAATGTTGGCAATACTCCATGCACTTAAGAAATGGCGACCCTACCTAATGGGAAGACACTTCAAGGTAAAAACGGATCATGATAGCCTTAAATACTTTTTAGAACAAAGACTATCCTCTGAAGAGCAACAAAAGTGGGTCACAAAGATGTTGGGTTATGACTTTGAAATCATCTACAAAAAGGGAAGCAAAATGTGGTGGCAGATGCACTCTCAAGAAAGGATGAGGATGTGGAAGCATTGTTGTGTGCCATTTCTATTATCCAACCAGATTGGATAAACGAAGCAAGGGAGGAATGGAAGAATGACGAAGAAGTGTGGGCACTTATTCGAAAGCTACAAAAAGATTCCAGTACTTCTGATACATTTAGCTGGCAAAATGATTCGTTATGGTACAAAGATCGATTATACCTCTGTAAGAATTCCCAGCTAAAACAAAAGATTCTTATGGAATTGCACACTTCTCCCTTAGGAGGGCACTCAGGATTTTTAAAAACTTACCACAGGGTTAAGAAGGAATTTTTTTGGGATGGCCTTAAATCAGATATTCAAAAGTTTGTGGCGGAATGTTTGGTTTGCCAACAAAATAAAGTTGAAACAATTAAGAAACCGGGTCTATTACAACCTTTATCCATTCCAAGCCAACGTTGGGAGGAGGTTTCAATGGATTTTATCACAGGTTTACCCAAGTCTGAGGGAAAGAGTGTCATCATGGTGGTAGTTGACAGACTTACCAAGTATGCACACTTTTGTGCATTATCACATCCATTTAAAGCCAGTACAGTTTCTACTACATTTATGGAAACAGTTCAAAAGCTACATGGAAACCCAAAGATTATTGTAAGTGACAGAGATCCCATTTTCACTGGAAATTTTTGGACATAATTATTTTCTTGTCTTGGTACTCAGTTAGCTCATTGCTCATCTTATCATCCTCAATCTGATGGGCAAACTGAGATAGTAAACAAATGTTTGGAAGGATATCTTCGTTGCTTTGTATCTGATAAACAGACACAATGGGTCAAATGGTTGCCTCTGGCTGAATGGTGGTATAACACTTCCTTCCATACAGCAACAAAAATGACCCCATTTATGGCACTTTATGGGTATCAACCACCATCCATCACCTCATATTTAAGAGAAAATTCTAAGGTTCAGGCAGTGGAACATCACATCGAACATCAACAACAAGTCCTCCAACTCTTAAAGGATAACCTCGTGTTGGCACAAAATAGAATGAAACAACAGGCAGATCAACATCGCAGTGAAAGAAGTTTTGATGTTGGTGATTGGGTATTCCTACGGCTACAACCATATAAGCAAATATCCCTAAAGCAAGCTAAGAAGGATAATAAATTATCACCAAAATATTATGGTCCATACAAGGTGTTGCAAAAGATTGGTACTATGGCATACAAATTGGAGCTTCATGTAGCTTCTCGATTGCACCCAGTTTTCCATGTTTCATGTTTAAAGAAGGTTATAGGCGACAAGCTCCCAATTCAAACAATATTGCCAGAACTTGACGAGGAAGGAAAAATTATATTGGAACCGGAAGCAGTCACAGAAACAAGAACTCGACAACTATGAAATCGATCAATTTCAGAGTATCTTATCAAGTGGAAGAACTTATCCGCTGAAGATTCCACAAGGGAGGATGAGAATTTTATGCAGAAGTATCCATAACTACTCAAGCGTTGAGGACAACACTTTTTTGAAGGAGAGGGGCATGTTGGGTCCCTATAATACTAGTGATTACCCCATTACTATTGTAGTTATACCCCTTATTTATATTGTGTTGCCCCTATTACCCCCATATTGTTATTTTTGTGCCCCATAGAATCCCTCTATTGTTATTTTTGTGGCTTTATATTATTATTGTTAGGTCGGCTGGATTATATTGTGACTCCTTAGACTCCTCTATATAGAAAGAAGGTTTTGTCATTTGAATCATCCAAGAATTGTTCATTTATGTAATGTAAAGGAGGTTGCCCCCTCGAAGAGGCTGAATTCTAAGGCGTTGATCTATCTTTTCTATCTTTCCTTGAGCTGGTTTCATAACAGTGTCACTTGTATATACATTACAATTTGGGGATTAAGCCAGGGGTATTACAAACTCCAAACATGAGTTGACCAAATGGTAGAGTTATTTAACCATCATGTTAATCACAACCAATGTAATATTCTAGTAAACCATTGGTTAGGTTAATGAACTAGTCAAATGTTGGTTGAGTAACTAACAAATCGAATATTGGTTGGGCTAACTAGAGAGTCAACCATTAGTCAAGATGACTAACTAGTCAACCATTGATTGAGTTAACTAACTAGTTGGCCATCATTCGATTCAACTAACCAATAGACTATCAGTTGAGCTGACTAAAAAATTTATTATCTGATTGAACTAACTAACAGACTATTTTATTCCAATATAAATATGACTTGACTTTATAGTTGAATCAGTCGAATGTCGACGGAATTTACCACCATAATGCTAGTCGATCACTAGAATGCACAAATTGACTAGGTAGTTGAAATAGTTGACCATATTTTTCCTCCAACTCTCCATGGTCATCTTGGTAATCTAAAACGTGGCTAATTTTAGACTTCTACACATTTTCAACCAGCTATGATTCTAAGAATTTCCTTTGTGCTTTTTCTCTAGTTGATGCAGGCTCAATGCTGAAATTGACACTTTGCTATCACTTTATGGTACACCTAAAACCTTCTATCCACCATTAGTTATATAGGGCACCTCAATTAACAATGGTATCTGAATATTTTCATTATGGTACTAATTCTTTCCTCTAGTATTTTTCTCCAAAAGTTGACTTAACCTAATGAATTATGAGGATAACTAACTAGTCGACTAGACATGAGAATTCATTACTCATCAAACACCTATGTATTATCGATTGAGTCAACTAATTAAATATATGGTTTACTTGTCATTGATTGTTTTAATGGATCTACTTCTCAATGACTACTTGTCAATGATACATGTGGATTCCTCCAACCATCAAACTTTTGTGAGCTACATACTTGATCTATTATCTATCAACTACATAAATATAAATGATGTAGGTAATAATGCTCCATAAATGATATAAATGTTCAAGTATAACAATATGAAATCTCATGCAAATGACTTAGGAACACATAAATCAAGTGCAACCTGTTGATAAGTTAACAATAATTAATAAGATAATTACACCAACTAAATATCACGCAAGACACATAAACACTTGTCTTTGTAAATATTGACTACGTGGCTACAAACCTCAGATATTCCACCTAGCCATAGACCACATTGTTGTAAATATTTTAGTAGTGAGTGACCTTCGAGTTGGGCTATGGTTACCAAAGGAAAAAAGCTCACCTAGAGCCAACAATGGACACATAGTTTGTACCAAACAAGCGCTGACTCCAATAACCTCCCTAACTACATCCCTGCATCCCCTAGCTTAAACTACCCAAGGTAAGGCACCCCCTTCTCTATCACTGTAATACTTTAGGCTATGCCACTACAATTTTTGGGCTTCTAGTATAGTCCATCACGGAAGTCTCAAAGAACTGTAACTCTAGGAGTTCCAACTACCCTCAAGGATCTTCTAGGAACCCCCCCGGCCTCACACTTGGAAATCTTACCCAACAAGTTCCCCCTCCAAGCTCCATCCTTTCCCAATATGAGAAAGTAGAATTTCCCTCATAATTCCAATGAGGAACTTCAAATAGTTTACACAAGTCATAAGCTTCAATGGATATCTAAGCTCATATCTCAGCTAGTCTCAGCAAAACTAGGGAAGTACCAAGAAGAATGGTTGTTTGGATGATGGTTGAATGATGACCAAAACTATGGAATGAAACCTCACAATCATGGAAAACATGACTTAAGTATGCATGAAGTAATTTTTCCAAATGTCACCAAGGAGCTCACCCTCACCACATGGGAACTGGCATAGCTTTATTTTTCCATTAACTTTTGGACTTAGGATAGAAAATGAGGGTATGACTTAGGCTTATACATGCCATTTTTTTTTATAGTTTTGGTTATGTCCATAAAGTCACTTTTGGAATATAATATTATTGCCATGGCTTATGAACCATGTCTTAATTCCACACCCTCACCTTTCTTACTATGGAGTCATACCCCCTCGTACTCTTTTCATCTGGTGTTTTGCAGCCATGGTGTATTTTTTTATAACATGGGTGTGATTACATATTTCATAGATAGTCTCACTAGCATTTTTACATAAAATCTCTTTGGCCTTAATCACACAAGCACTCTAGCTTCAAGACGTATAAGCATAGGCACACGGACCTGAAAAACAAATATGCACATATATATATATATATATATATATATATATATATATATATATATATATTTACTTGCACCTAAGCCTAAATGTGGATCCCAAACAAAATGTTCCATATTGTTTGTGTGGAAAATTGGTTCCCTTGATGAGTCAAAGTTTATGCTTCATCTTTGTACCACAAGACCTAATGGCCCCCAAGTTTGAATTTTACGTGAAAGGTTATCTCCACCTAAGCCTAAATGTGGAAGAAAACACATCCATCCTCTAGTTAAAACATGGGCCACCAAAGCATATCCATTAAAGAAACCCAATTATCCTCAATCCATATTTTAAGGGATTCTAGCCATATAATCTTACCATAGAAACACTCTACTATAGTCTTTCCTAAGATGTCTAAGACCTCCTCAATCCACACATCCAACCCTAACACCATTTTCACCTATGTTTTTTAGCACGAATGAACCTTTTACTCCATTGCTTGGTTTCCACTCTTTGAATGACCTCCTAGGAGAACTTCTTCCTATTCTACTCCGAAGGATCCTAGATATTCAATTTCCTTGAGTAGTGGAGAAAGGCATTCGAAGCTTAAAAATGATGTATGTACTACATGGTCTATTTGGAGATCTATCTCAGTATAGAACAAAGGGATCACCACCTCAATGTTTTTCCTAGAGTTAATAGGGTTATTAACACTCTCGTCTAGATTATACTTGAGATTGGCAAGTGTCCCTCGAGACTTAGAGTGGAGTGGTCAAAATGTTTGGACTTGATAAGGGCTATTTGCCCCATAGTCCACAATGTGTTCTTCCATGATGGCTAGCCTCCAAAAAAAGCACGTCACAATTAAATTATCAGAAAAATCCAAATAAGAGAATCATGGTACATAAACCTTGATAGAAAATCCTCCTAAAATGTTTCTTGCTAATGCATTTGCTCTCATTTGGATTAGAGAGAGATGATTGCGATAACCTTTCTCAAGCTAGGCTTAGACTTGTAACCGCAATCATTCCATATCAATGACCTCAAACTCAAGAGTCCAAAACCCTTACCTTGTTGCCCATACCCTAAACATCATTCGATCTCTTTATATAAATCCACAATATATTATAAGTTAATATAAAATTTTAATAAACTATAATTGAATAAATTATAATTTGTATTATTTTTTTTAAAGTAGTAAAATGTATTATAATTATGGCTTTTATATGTAATAAACATGGATTAATTATTATTTTTATTT
Organism: Pinus tabuliformis; assembly: GCA_031772625.1. Taxonomy (NCBI): domain Eukaryota; kingdom Viridiplantae; phylum Streptophyta; class Pinopsida; order Pinales; family Pinaceae; genus Pinus; species Pinus tabuliformis. Next base: position 1,190,569,885 of record CM062813.1, on the reverse strand, counting down.
AAAAAAAATTAAGTTATTTTTAAAAAGTTAATAGTTTAATAGGTTAAACTTACACTCTTATTTTTAAAAAATTAATAGTTTAATGGATAAAACTTGCACTCTTATCCAATGTCGGTTAAATTTTGGGTTATTAATTTATTTCTTTTGCTTTAAACTAAATGTAATCAAAACAATTTTATATTTTACTCTAATAGCAAGCTAATTCAATCTTTTTAATATAAAGATTATTTTCAATAAATTTAATATTACATAAAAGCATACATTGATATAGTGAAATTTGAGGAAAAAACTCCTTAAAAAAAGTTTTTCGCACATTAAGGTTCCAACAATAATTACCCTAGAAAATTATTATTAAATATTAATGTTGGGCTCGTGAAGCGCAAATAATGCAATGCTGGGAACAGGGAACAAGAAACACAATCTGCCACATCTACTTTGGCTATATGACCACTGGCCTAAATCTACCTACTATCAATTCACAGTTTCTGTATGACCTGCTTTCCCTGATTGTCTGGGGCAAAGAGAACGCTAAGAGGATACCAGGGGCTTCTGATACTTTTTACTAACGTTTCGGAGAACCAGACGTCTTGGAATTCATCTGGAACTATTGTTTTTTTTCGGAGAACCAGACGTCTTGGAATTCATCTGGAACTACTGTTTTGTTTTGTTTTGTGTTTTTAAGTTTTTCAGAACCAGACATCCTCATTCTTTGGATTCAAATTCCTTTGCAACTATTGATTTCTTTTGTTTTGCGAATTTAAATTTAGGCACATTGATTGTTTGTCATACATTGTGTTTTGTCGGGTTATTTTACTAGAGTAGGAGTAATGGAATCGCCTTGCAGTTCAATGAATTCTAACAGGCATTCCACAGAGAAGCGATGTCTCTGTCCTCTGCAGAAACAGGGTGCTTCAACGAATAAACACAACGTATGCATTCTCTCCTTTTTTTTACGGATAATTTATATGCTGCAAACATGCCATTCCCCCAATTAGCATGGTCATTCCCATTTTTGGCACGTTCAATTGGAAGTGTGAACCAAAATTTGGTTTTATTGTTTTTGCTATCACAGAGCGATAGATTTATCCCGGCAAGAGGATCCATCGATTTGGACGTAGCTAGATTCATGGTCACGCAGAGGCAAAATGACAATGACGATACCCATGCCCTCTTCCCTTCCCCCTCCCCTTCCAAAAAAGCATACAAGAAGGAGATGGCAGCCACTTTATTGAATAATGCCGGTGCTGCTGACAACAATTGCAGAATTCTTTCTTTCAATGCAAAATCATCTGCTGACAACAATTGCAGAATTCTTTCTTTCAATGGAAAATCATCGACTGTTTCCCAGGCTTCACAAGAAAATGTGCTGCCTAATCTCCCTATTTCTAGAAGAGCACGCAGATATATTCCACAGGTAGGCCTGGATTTCATATTTTTTTACAGTCATTTTCACTAGATATTCCATAATCAAATCTTGAATACCATTGATGTTTACTCGTTATTGAATCAGAGCCCTTGATCCTATTTGTAACTGCAGCATTATCCCATATGGAGGAATGCGTAATACAGATATTTTTCTTTTTCATTTGCAACGCTGAAATTGCTACCACGCCCATTCTTTTTTAACTTTTTTTTTAACAGAATAATGTTAGAAATCATTTCAGTACAGGAAAAGTACCCCTTTGCAAACAAAGCCATGATCGCATTTTTTTGTGTGTTAATCATTGATATACTCTTCGGACACCAGATAAACTACATAGTATTTGGGATTTTTGTTATTAGCACACTGGATATGCCTATCTGAGGACCATTGTCCTTTGTCTTTCTTTCTTCACCTAGTAATTTAACTTATCCATGTTGATTGCAGTCTGCAGATAGAACCTTGGATGCGCCCGACCTTCTGGATGATTATTACTTGAATCTATTGGATTGGAGTTCCACCAATGTTTTGTCCATAGCCCTGAACGACACTGTATACTTGTGGCATGCTTCTGATAGCTCTATATCTCAGCTTCTGATTGCAGATGAAGAAGAGGGTCCCGTTACCAGCGTTAGTTGGGCACTCGATGGGAGGCAAATTGCCGTTGGGTTGAATAATTCTGTTGTACAGTTATGGGACTCGCAATCTGATAAAAGGGTAAATAAAACTTGTTTATCTCTGCCAAGGTTTTCTCATTCTAATATAATGGCAATCGCTAAATTTGATATGATACAACTGCAGCTAAGAGCCTTGAAAGGTCATCATGAGCGTGTTGGTGCACTTGCTTGGAATGGTCCTATTCTCACCACAGGAGGACTGGATGGGATTATAATCAATCATGATGTTCGCATCCGTGACCACATTGTTCAAACATACAAGGGACATACCCAGGAGGTTTGTGGATTGAAATGGTCTCCTTCTGGCCAACAACTTGCAAGTGGGGGAAATGACAATCTACTGTACATTTGGGACAAGAGCATGGCATCCCATAATCCTTCCTCTCAATATTTCCACCAATTAGATGAACATTGTGACGCAGTCAAGGCCTTGGCATGGTGCCCTTTCCAGAACAATCTTTTGGCATCTGGTGGAGGGAGTTCAGACGGTTCTATAAAGGTTTGGAACACTCAAACAGGTGCCTGCCTGAATACCGTCGACACCCATTCCCAAGTCTGTTCATTGCTGTGGAATAGACATGAGCGCGAGTTATTGAGTTCGCATGGGCTAAATCGGAACCAGTTAACCTTATGGAAATACCCATCCATGGTGAAAATTACTGAACTTACAGGGCATACTGCTAGAGTTCTTCATATGGCACAGGTATGAAAATTTATGCTTTTTATGAGTACTTATGCATGCATACATTTTTTCCCTTTAGATTTGTCCTAACGACCCTTACCATTGATTTACTTCTTCAGAGTCCTGATGGGTACACAGTCGCGTCAGCTGCAGCAGATGAAACACTCAGGTTTTGGCAAGCTTTTGGGGCTTCCGATGCCTCAAAGAAGACTAAGACTAAAGATGCAAAAGAGGCTTTCAACATGTTTCATACTCAAATCCGCTAAGAAGTATCTGTCCAAATTCATGGAATCAGGATGGATATACTCAAATCCGCTAAGAAGTATCTGTCCAAATTCATGGAATCAGGATGGATGTTCAACTGAAGGTAGTAATTAGATGTTCTTTTTTCTGTTTACAAAGCTCTTTTGCAGGCACTCTATAGTTCTGTTGGATTTTCCTGTAGCAAATTCCAATTTCTTCTTTGTAATATAGCATGAATTGTGTACAGAGGGGCTTGCAAGTTTCATGCTCACATCCGCCAAGTATTTGTCCAGATTCATGGAATCAGAATGGATGTTCAACTCAAGGTAGTAATTAGATGTTTTATTTTCTGCTTGCAAAGCTCTTTTGCAGGCGCTCTATAGTTCTGTACTCATAGTATGAATTGTGTATTTTATCTATTGTGGACCCTGATGGAACAATGTTGCAACAGCTTTGTGAGACAATGATCCATTTCTTCAGCTGCGTGATAAGCTTTAAAGTGGTTTGGCAAGTCTTTGAAACTTCAAAGACTTCCAAAAATGATACGTTATGGCTGTTAGCAAGTATCTGATTCACATCTATAAAAAGGCCTCCATGCTTCTACACATGGAATGATGATGAGGGGATGCTCAATGTTGCAGGTAATGCTTGAATTATTTATCTTGTTCATTAGCTGTAAGGAACTTCTATCTATATTTTTATCTCCTGTATATTTTATTTCTGTAATATGATACACTATCCCATCATGCAATTCTTGTCAAGTGTGCATTCTCATAGGATATTGATTGATATTAATCAGAGTAACTAATCACATACATAAGTACTACTCTGACTCATGTGGCTACAATTCTAACATTAAAAAATATTGACTGCACTGAACTGACTAACTTCTTAAAGAAGCAGACACTAAATTGAGAGCTTCTCATGTCCTGCCAGGACAGGCAATATGGACATTGTGTGTTGTGTACCTGTTGCGAGGTCATGTCCATGGTTTTAAACCTTGGCTCTCATGGAACTGCTGGCTTCATCAATAATCCTTGTCCTGTGTCTCCAAACAAATCTTGAATTTTTGTGGAAATTGTTTATGCTTCTTGTATCCACTGATCATCTCTTGCCTCCAGTTACTAATATATGTTATTTGGCTGTTTGACTGATGAGCCATTACATTCTGTATTCCTCTGCTATCATGGATTTGTCTTCCTGATCAATCACGATTGCCCTATGTCGCCAAACACATCTTGAATGTTTGTCGAAATAGTTGACGCTTATTGGTCCTATCTGGTCATTATATCTTGCCTATGATTACTGACATTTATTATTGGGCTCTTGGAGAGACCAGTCAGTCTTATCCTGTATTTCTTTGCATTTAAAATCGGTTCAAGTTCTGGCATTTTTGCTTTGTCCGATAGCCATCCTGTGCCTGTATTTTTCTATGAAACTTTGATGGTTTTTGGAGTTGTTGCGACTCCTCCATCTGGGTTCCCGCTGTATTCTTGCCATATTTTGGCTTGCATGACACAATTTTTTTTCATACTCTACGTTCAGCTAATTAGAATATTTGCAGTTACCTCTGAATTAAACATACCCATCTCTACTATTTCATGGATGTTCTCATTTTTTTTTTTAATTTCCTAAATGTGTTTTTTAATACCTTTCTTACCAGATAATACAAGTTACCACTACCATGTAAATCAAATTAAGTTGAAATTTTAATCATGGTTTCATTTTTTTATTTTCACTTCCCCTGTAAATTTTGGTAATAAATTCAGTTAATGATGAATCGGATGAAATTGTGTCTTTGCCCCTTCTTAAATTACCTTCAAGGTAATTTAAAGGAAACACTGACAGGTATACTGGTAGCATTCAGTTTGTCAGATTTATTCATAATTTGCAGATGATTTATAATTTATTATATATGGCTGATTGATAATATTACCATTTACGAGATGTCTAGCAAACACATTTTCATTCATTTAATCAACAGTTAAAATTGGATCAATGAGATGTAATCCGCAAATGAGGTCTGTGAAAAATCAGTGGAAATAATTAAGATAAATTCTAGGTTTTCCTCTAGAAGCAGGCTAAATGACACATTGTCAAGTATTTCAATCTAATGTAGCAAAATTTATTAAATGAAAGACATTTTGAGTTTGCAGGATACTGTTTAATTTGTTATGCATTGCTATACTTAGCACTTCCATAACATTTGTCTAACACAATGAATTATTTCTCTTTAGTACACAGGTTAAAGAAGATAGTTCAAGGTGCCTTTAAGGAACATGGGATCTTGATAGCATTCTAAGATGTTGGAGGATGGGTTCAACTCTCCTAAGAAGAATCATATGGAGAAGAGTAGCATAGTTCCTCAATTGCATTTTTTAAATGTCAAGATCCTAAGGTGCGCTCTTTTGTTATTAGTTCTGTACTTAGCTAGTTGTGCTAGAATTTTCCAGCACAATTAAATTGGTAAGTGTTTCTGGTTGATACTATCTATGATTCATCTTTATTATGTTTTATGGCATGAATTGTCTTGTAATTTCATTTTATTGTATTGCATTCTTTACTGACAATTGTCTCATTGTAGCTCCTCCCTCTTCCCTTTGGGCATTGATAATCAATATCTATTGATGTCTGTCCCATAATATTCCAACGGCATTTTTCAATGCCACCAATCGAAAGGAAATTTTTCCACCTTTCAGCTTCTTAAATTGAAATCAACTTGAAGTCTTTCTTGGATTAATGTTCAAGGCATTGTGAATAACCAAGATACATGAAAAAATGTTGATGAGCAGTCTCCATTACTTCAAAGCTTTTGATCATTTTTTTTGAAAGGTCAATGCCTGTGTGTGGATATAAATCCAAGTGTTTAGATACAGATTTTTTGAAAATAGTTTAACTTGCAAAATTCTGTTGTTATTCTGGTGCTTAGGGTTCTGAATTACAATTTCTCATTGAATCGAATTGCCTTGTATTTTCTTTTACTGAATCTACAATATATACATTTCACTGGCGTAAATCATAATATGAATGAAGTTCTGGAATTACATATGGGATCTATCTAATTCAATTAATTCAATTCTCAGATTCTTTAATTACTCTTGAAAACAACTATGAGTTGTAGTGAACATTTCTTTAGAATAAAATGTTTTAAAAACAACTGTGAAAAGTGAACTGCATAATTTCTTTTAATTTTCATACATAATGGTGTAATGCTTAATATATTTTACTTTATTATTAAGGTGTAATGCATCAATATATTTTATTGTATTATTAAGGTGTAATGCTTCAATATATTTTATTTTATTATTAAGGTGTAATGAGTCAATATATTGTATTTTATTATTAAGACTAGATATTTATTATAAATCCATAAATTAAATATCATAAATTCTTAAATTGTCATCATTATTATTATTTTTAAATTTATCCTTAAAAAATAACCATTTTAACATGAAAACACAAAAAGTGCATAACTCCCAAAAATAAGTTTTTGAATATGTACAGTGAATATTGTGAAAATCTAACAAATAAATATAAGGTTTAAGGTTCAGTATAAAGTGGAATATTTTAAAATGGTATTGAAAACATGGTATTAGATTGGATAAATAAATGTATGTTTTGGATAGTCAAAACATTTGAAGATGGATTGGACAACAATTATATGAAACATGTACAAGTATGATATTTAGGTGTAATTATATGTTTTATTTTATATGGACTTGCAAATATGAACATTGCAGGTCTTTTATGAATTTTTATTTTTATATCTTAAAATTGTATTGCAGAATTTTCAATGTGACATATATATGGAATATATCACCTCTAATTGCAATTATTATTAATTATTTTTATTATTCTTACTAGTTTAGAATAATATTGCAGAAATGTCAATGTGACAAATACATGGACTATATCACATCTAAATTGTACTCATCTATCAATTATTAAAGCCTTATATATCAAGGTAGGCCGGGGGAGGTTTCAAAAGTATTGCAATTACAATGCATTGATAAAAATATCAAATTGTGTAAGACAACAAAAGGGATGGAGGGGTTAGCTTTGCAATGAGATGGATCGTGATTTTGACATGTGGATATTGCAATTAAAGGTTAGCCACAAGACCATTGTGACCTAGACTTAGTGATGGAGGTACAAGCAAGCAACTATTGCTGATTTAGAGCTTTCATCAATAACAATAAGTGAAATTGTATATGATTATGTAACTACACATTATATAAAGTAGTGTTGGATTTTGGCCTGCCTAACCTAAAATCCTTTTTATCATACTTTATGTTCAATAGATTGGAATGTTTGCTAGTACCTCTAAAACCTAACATACCAGTCATTATTTCATGAAGCTTATACTTTTTTCCTTTTCCAATGTAGTGTGTCATACCTTTATGTATGCCAAGTAGTGGAGATTTTCATTAGGAGATAAATTAGATTCACTCAAATTTGAATCATGGTTTAATTCTTTTATTTTCACTTCCAAATAAATTTCTGTAATGAATTTTGCAAATGATGAATAAGAAATACTTGGATGAAACTCTTGTTGTTTTCTTCTTAATTCTAAGGTAATTCAAAGGAAATATTGACAGGTGTCTTAACTTAATGTAGCAGCATTTAGTTTTTAGATTAATTCATCAATAACAATAAGTGAAACTGTATATGATTATGTAGCTACACATTATATAAAGTAGTGTTGGATTTTGGCATGCCTAACCTAAAATCTTTTCTATCATACTTTATGTTCAATAGATTAAAATGTTTGCTATTACCTCTAAAATCTAACATAACCATCACTAGTTCATGTATGTTATACATTTTTCCTTTTCCAAAGTAGTGTTTTATACCTTTAAGTATGCCAAGTAGTGGAGATTTTCATTAGGAGATAAATTATATTTACTTAAATTTGAATCATGGTTTAATCCTTTTATTTTCACTTCCCAATAAATTTTGGTAATGAATTTTTCAAATGATGAATAAGAAATGCTTGGATGAAAATCTTGTTGTTTTGTTCTTAGTTCTAAGGTAATTCAAAGGAAATATTGGCACGTGCCTTAACTTAATGTAGCAGCATTTAGTGTTTTAGATTAATTCAAAATTTGTCAATGAATTATAATAATAAAACAACACTAATAATTCAAGCCACTAATATGAGTATCTATCTTAACATAAAAACATCTCCTTCATGTATGGTGACTTTCAAGTTAGGATTGCCAAATTCATCCATGTTTCATGGGAGTAATTGCAAACATGAAAATTAATTGGTAATTCTTTCACTTCACTTTATTGATTCACATTAGATTAGTTATGTAAGATTTGTCGGATATGGTTTTTGGTAAGAGACTCTTATGTTCCTTCCTTTTAATTGTTGATACATAGGATTCCATGCACATGCATTTTATACAAAATTTACATCCATTTTCTTTCATAATAGTTATCTGATGTAATCCTTACATTTAATTCAATTTGAAAATTCTTTATTTGCACCTTGTATTAGCAACTTCTTAAGTATTTAACCAAAGGCATAATAATGGGATCTTGTAAAAATATAATGTTTTACAAACATTTTTTTGTTTGTAAGCTTGACGGGGCTACGTCTTCATCATGTCCAATATCTCACCCCGATTAGGGCGGGGAATTGAATTAGTGACTTCACTTCAAGGAGTGCCTGAACATAGCACCCGGTCACTATCTATCCAAGACCCCGTGGACAATGGTTTATAAACATTAAATTGTTCAATTTATATTGTTTTTAGTATATATATATATATATGAAGTAATTATATTATATTATTAGTATAAATTAATCTAAATAAATGCATATCAAATATTTGTAAGGTAAAAAATTAGCCTTAAATAGTAAACATGTGTATTTATAGTGGGAAAAACCTTAAACAAAGGAAAATAACCCACTCTTAAACATAAAAAGTGCATCTATCTCGATCCACCATTAAATTCATCATACAACTTATTATAGTTACCAAAATCCTTAAAAAGCACAAATCTTGATCCTTTTTCCCCCTCCATTTGCCTTCTACTATTTCACTAGATATATACAATAAGGTTGCTTGCAGGGGCATTTCATCAATGTGAAAGTGCTCATCATGCTTGTTTTGTTCTTGATTTAGGGGTCTCATTAATTCAAAAGTAGATTTTTTTTTCCTTCAACTAATTTATAAATGAGAGTCTTATAGCCCACCCACTTTGCCAACATGGATTGTCTATGGAAATTAACTTCTGATTTTTTTTTTGTCACGTACACAAATCTTTGTTCTTGGAATGGATACAATGTCTCCATTCTCAATGAAGGCTAGTTCCAAAAACTTCTAATGGTATGTGCAAGTTCAAATGATTGCCCATTTAGAGATAATCCACTATGCCTACCCATTTCCACCAACAAGGATCTCTATGTAGATAAGATAATTGGTTTTTTTATTTCATATTTGAGACTTATGCATGAAATGTCATTGGGTGGGGAGATATCTAGAGCTACTACATCCATTTATATTATATCTCATTCTGAACCAATTTCTAATGTCCATCATCAAGAATGATTTGTTCTTTGTTGTTGATATAATATGGGTGTAGATTTTATCAACTACTAATCACCAGCATGCATGAGAGGATGTCTCTATTGCATACTTGGTTCATTGCTCAACTATTTTTTTGTAATGCCAATTAAGTAGAAATATCTCTATTTAACATAAGCACTCCAAATTTGTTCTGAAGTTGAGTTTATCTTCTACTTATGACACATCTAATACAAGAGTAGAGGAAAAAATTACTCTGATCCAAAATGTCAATTGAAGTTCTATGCTTGAATTTCATCTACATGACACTCCTACTCAACCATGCAAAAATCATATATCTACTCTATTATTTGAAAGTGCTTACACAACACTCTATGGTCTTATATGTGCAAAAACAACTTTAGTGGTAAACTTTCGCATACATACATCTATCTATTACTTCCATTAATAATATGCATCATTATGTTGAGAGACACTTTACAATCCAATATGGGGGGGTGTTGTCATGTTATAGTTAAATAACAATATATTAAAACTAAAATAAAAGGATACTCCATTCAAAAAAATTAAAAAATCCAAGTCATCTTTAGAGTAAATCTACATTTATGTTTTTGAGTTAGAAGTAGAAATAATTGTCAATTTTACATAATAATAATAATAATAGTAATAATAACAACAAAGATTTACTTTTGATTATGAGTTAGTCATGGAAGTAGAAAAAAAATGTTTTCTTATTTAGATTCTTAACAATGAAGACTTATTAATAAGCTCATAAGTTACTAATGAAACTAGAAAAAATATTGTTTTTATTAGTTAAAAAGGAACTAAAAAATGTACTTTATTCATAGTTGATTGCATGGAGAGTAACGAGGTGCTATACAACCCATTATGACAACAAAAATAAATAACTATACATCTACATATGCCCATGAAAATAAAAAATACAAATAAACAAAATAAATAAACAACTACATATATACATGGCAACATCTAAAAAAAACAACTTAAATCCATCATAAACTATCAAGATGGATCTAATTTCTCAGGGTATAATTTTTTTTTATCATTTAATATGAAGGAAATAATACATGACATGTAGTTAAATAGTAACAAAATTACACCTTAAGAAATATTATCCCTCTAGGTCCTTGATAGATTTGGGTTTAAAATGAATCTACGTTGATAGTACTACCAACAATTACTTAAACAAACCCTTCATGCACAATTCAAAAAATACACAATGCCCAATTTAGAATTAAATACAAATATATATGTCCTTGGAGTTGCCATGGGGGATTACCACACTAACAATCGTGGGAGTGAGTTGTAGTTAAGACTACTTAAGGATTTAAAGGGGTCTATGCCCATACCAAGGATACCATATTATATTGACAATATGATCCAAATTATAGGAAATGGTGGTGGAGGTTTAAATCATTGATTTGATGAATAAAAGAGAATGATGTATGGAATAGCCATGAACCACTTATAGCCCATATAATGTTATAGTATTCTCTTTTTTTTTTGCATTTACATAGTTGGATTTTAGGCAAACCAACATTCAAAGTGCCAATTACTTAATTTATAAATGCAATAGGTAATTAAATAATTGATCCAACACATATTTAATCACCTAGCAACCAATGTATAACCTCTAGGAAATGTAAGGTAGCCTACCAAAGCATATACAACCTATGTATGGCTTGTACGACCCCATAGATAGGTAAAATGCACCATATTGTTGACTATGGAGCCTACTTATCTTCTTGATTAAAAGGTCTTATTTTTATCCATGTTTGTATCCTAGTTCCTAAAGGTGGGCGTGAGAGAGGGGTGGGGGGAGTGGGTGTGAGGGGGAGGGGGAGTGGGGTGGGGGGTAGGAGGCTTACCCCCCAACAACTATTGCTAGGGGGTCCATGAGGGCTAGAAATGATTGTTTAGAGTCCCCCTTGGTTAGGGGTTCAAGGAAGTGCCTCCGGAGATACATTTTTGGAAACAAGTTATTGTAAAATATTGTAATTTTGTAGTCGATAGGGGCCGGTCATCATTAAATTGTAGATATAATGCTAGAATTTACGTTGGGGTTTTTTTCCTAGAAGAAATCCTTCTTTTTATGATGCCATTGTATTATGACTATGGATTATTGAGAAAGCATTGTAATTGAGAGATGCGAATATGAGAGAGTGAAGAGGAAGTTGCAAAAAATGTGTTGTAAGATATATTCCTTCATTTTGTTGCATAGATTAAAAAGAATGATTGGTTGTTTCTTTGTGGACATAGCTAAATCGGGTGAACCACATATATTGGAGTCTGCTTTGTATTGTGTCATTCTATTTTTTATTTTTTCATTTGTTTTAATTTATTGTGCCATGATATTATTCTTGGCAAATGGTATCAAATCCAAAGGTTTCTTTGATTGATAAAACTCATAATAGGAAATAAGGTTTCCTACTTCAACTAGGAGCAATAGTGGAAGAAGGTTTTAGGGTTGAGAAGTTTAATGGTTAAAACTACCAACTATGGGATTTGCAAATGGAAGATTATCTATATCGATTTTTTTCTCCTACCATTGGCCATAATAGAAAAATAGGCAACAACTATGAAAGACAAAGAATGGCAGATTCTTGATAGAAGGGAATTGAGAACAATACAAATATACTTGGTGGCATCAACAACTTTCAACATTTCAAAATAAATGGCAATATAGTGATTGATGAAGGCATTAAATGAACTTAATCCCTCAATTTCCAACAAATTTTTCATATGAAGCATTTATTTAATATGAATATGATCCATAACCCCTTGAGGGAAACTCAATTAGTGATCACTGTGAAAACGAAGTGTTATGCACCACGAGATTCTAGGTTCAAATCCCCTAAGTTTACCCATGGCCACTTGTTTGGGGCATCATGGTTCACTTAGGGGTTATAGTGGTAGTGGTCAGAATTGACCAATATGTCACACGAGTACGAGACCAACTCAATTTTTGATTCCTATAGTAAACAAACAACGAATATGATCCATAAATAGTCATGGATATTCCATTACAATGTTTGTCACAATAGATATGATAAAATAAACTAAAATTTATGCTATGGGGATTAATTTTCCTTTGCTTCCAAATTTAATAATTATTGTTTTTTCATTATCCATGTAATAAATAAAATGAAAAAAATAGCGAAAAATAAAATATTATCACACATCAACCACCAATGAACACAAGATATGCTCTCAGAAACACTTGCGAGAGAAAGAATAGCTACAAGGTGAGGTTTTTTTGCTTTCTCTTTCTCTGTAATGGAAATAATGCAAGTATAAAGGAGAAGGCACTCTCTATGGAGTTGCTTGAGGCTTGTGGATTCATAGGATACTATAGAACACTAGATCTCTTTGTTATTCTCTCTCACTCCCACTTCCATTTGTCTTTTTCTACTATGGAACATGTTAGAATCGAAATGAATGAAACCTTCTTTTCCTTCTAGTGGATTGATTATAACATTGTTTGATAGCCAACTAAGGGTTAGGTTTGACTCCTTCAACTCTTAATCAGAGTTAAAAATTTGACCCCTCTAGAGACTTCTTCAAATTCCCATGTGGCTAGCCCCATATGCATGAGTAATAGGGTCTAACCTAGCATCCACTTGAACCATGGTGGTTAATCATGATAGGTCAATTTCTATTTGGCTTAACTTTTCCATATGAACTCCAATTGATGTGATTCTTACACCATTGGAAATGTTAGTAAGAGTAGAATAATTTCACATGGTTTTTCACTTTGGTGAGAAATATTTACCCCCCAAAAATGTCATTTAACTCATCAAAATGGCCCCAAAATGTTTTTTACTGCAATTCTCCAAACCAGGTCTCATTAATAAAACTAGTCTTGCAAGTTTGTTCCTTCACTTTTTCCACTTTGGAAGCATCAATATAGATTTAAAATAATAAAATTATCCATTCTAAATTACACCTCTCTATTTTGGGAGTTTTTTGGTCTATAAAATCTTTTATTAAATGAGGTAAGGTTCCTTGGAGTACCATTTAGCCTTGTCTCGAAGTTGTCCTTTCAACCCAATTTTCCAAAGATGATGTTTTCCTTGTCTTATAGTTATATACTCTTCTACAAAATTGTATCCTCTTACAACTAGGCTTAGGAATATGGGGATAGATACTCTATGGAAGGATGGACTCACTCCTCTTCTTGATCCAACATGGAAGATGTAGAAATTTTACTAGAGAGAAATAATATTTTATACAGAGTAAAATTAAACCAACAAAAAAACACAAAGCATAAATACAATCCACACAATATTGACCGTAGGAAAAACCCAACTTCGAGGAAAATCCAAACTAATGGAATTCCATCAGATCCCTTGGCCAAAACCTAGCCAAGCTAGCCAAGTGAGGCTTCACCCTCACATCCCCTAGCCCATTAAAATAGAGTTACTCCCATCCTTTTAAAGGCTCTATTACATGAATTCCATGGGAACAAAACCATGGGAAACCAAAAAACTATTGATTTTTGTAGCTTGGGAGGTACTCCAAGCCTTAGGGTTTGGGGTTTAGAGGGAAAAGTGCCACAAGGATCACCTGTGGGCTTGGAACCAAAGGTAGGGGTTTTTCACCCATCGGGATTTGGGCCAACACCATGAAGGATTTCAGCATGAGAATATTTGAGGTGATAGAGCTTGGCATTCTGATTCCAATGCTCCCAAGATCACTCAAATCGGAGCTCTAGTAAGGACAGAACGTGGGACTAGAGACATGTCTCTTCAAATGAATTCATGGATCCCTCTTTGTGTGTATATATAGAGGTGGAGTGGAGGACTTATTCCTCATCCAAGAGCATCAAATACCACATATCTGGAATTAGGCTGAGCTCTAGAAAGGATAAAACGTCGGACTGGAAGGACTGTTTTGGAGAGTATTCGATCCTCAACAGGGCAGAGACACCACAACAAGGAGGCCGCAATCTTGGAGGTAAGTTCTGGGCTATTTTTATGGGCATTTTATATGATTTTAGGTTCGAGTTGAGCATAAGAGACAATCGCAATAGAGAAGGGGTGTTAGGGATTGTTTGAATGTGGTTTAGGATATTACCTATGTTTGTGAGGCCACAAGAGACTGAAGTAGGCCACAGTCCTTGCTGTACCTAGAATAAGGATAAATGAAGATTTAAGGACTGAATAGGGGTCTCAAGGGACAATGTCATAAAGGAGGAAACTCACGGAACTATGCCGCAACAAGTGAAGGAGGTTTTGGAGAAGAAGAGAGGGGTTGTTGCAACATGTAATGATTCCCTAATGAGAACCAAATCTACAACAATCAAAGAGATCCATGAGCAAGGTATGTATTGATTTTGTTTGGTTTATTTGATGTGCGGGATCATGTCCTAGTTTGGATCAGAGTATTGTGTCCTGTGGAAGACATGTATTGGAGTTGACTTGGGTGGCGAGAAGACTTCAATTTGGAGCATATTTTGCAGTGAAGTATTGGCCATCATTGGTCTGGTGGAGGGCAACGTGTTGGTAGCCCAAAGTAGCACTAGACATGATATCTTGAAGTGACGAAGGGGAGGTAAAGGTTGGGTGAATTTTGGTTCTGAAGTGTAGTGTCTCAATGGAGAAAGGTGACTTCTAGCCTGGCAGTTTGGAGCTCAGGAATTAGGCCTATCCAGAGAGCAGATTGGATCAGCCCATGTACGTGCTACAAAAGTTACTCACAACAATGTTAGCTAGCGGCCCTCCTGGAGTCTCAATGTGTTGCCCTTTGAAGGACTAAGGATCAGCTAGTGAGCAATATGGGAACAAAGGACGAATAGGAGAAGATACATCATCAAGTTTATGTAACATGTTTTTCATTATATCTTGTATACCATAGATTGTTGTATTATTCAGATTTGGTTTAATATAATGAAGATTGGGTTGTACATTATTGTACAATATTTGTTAAAAATTGTGTATACTTGTGTACAAGTGATTTATTGCTTTATATTTTCTACTATGGAAAGTAGTTCTTGTTGAGATTCTTGGTTTGGTAGCATCGTATTTTTTAAGATTCTAACAAAGACCCAAGATCATGGAAATTAAAAATGGTATCAAAGTGTGTCTCATCTACTTTGTAAGTCAGTGAATTAGAGTTGTGCATAGAGAAGTACATCTTAAGATGGAGTTGGTAACATTGTAGGTGACAATGTCGAAGTTGCATGCTGGAATATGTTATGAGGACAAATTGGAGGGGTTGTCCAACTATAGTCCGTGGTAGGAAATATCATGTTGGTCTTGCAGGTTAACATGATCTAGGAGTTTGCCGAGAAAGCCGTCAAGAAGCCAATTGACCCAAAGGAGCTAGAAGAGTACAAAGATTTGGATACGAGGGCGAGATCGATCATACTAGATGGTGTGAAGGATGCCCTAATACCTCATTTGTTCGGGAAGAACACTGCACATGAGATGTGGATGGCTCTTCAGAATTTCTTTCAGAATAAGAAAGAGAATTAGGTATTGGCATTGGAGGATAAATTCAAGTACACCAAGATGATAAAGGGTGAATGCATGAATTCGTATCTCACAAGATTGTCTCAGGTCAAAGATGAGATTCATGTCGTTAGTGTGACTATTTCAGATGGAGATATGGTGAGGATTGACTTGAAAGGGTTCACTGAGAAATGGAAGCCCTTCATAAAAGGGATTGTTGCCAGAGAGAAGTTGCTAGACTGGAATAGGTTGTGCAATGAGTTCATTCAGGAAGAGTTGAGAGATGAGGATCTTCATCCAAAGAAGAGGACTTTTGGTGATGACATGGCACTTGCAGCACGAATGAAGGGTAAGAAAAAGAATGACTTGAGTAAGGTCAAGTGTTTCAACTGTGCTGAGATGGGTCATTTTTCATCGAGATGTCTGATGAAGAAGAAGGGAGATGACAAGAAAAAGAAAGGAAAGTAGGTCGTTGATGTTTCCACTTCGACTGAGATAGATGATCTTACCAAGAGATTGGAGGAGGAGGACTTTGCTATGATCTCTCATTTCTCACAGGGTATTGTCGATGAGGATGGATGGTACATGGACAGTGGTGTGACAAAACATATGACAGGGTCACATGAGTTTTTTGAGACTCTAGCTGAATGGGACTTGAAGTTGCACATGGTGTTGGGTGACAAGAGTCAGAAGGAGATCCAAGGATCGAGATTTGTGTCATTCAGGATGGAGACATGACGTGTGATGTAGGTCTAGGATGTAATGTTTGTACCAGGACTCAGATATAGCGTGATTTCTATCTCGATGATCGAGAGGAAGGGGTTTGAGGTCTTGTGCCTGGATGGGAAGGAAAGACTCTGGCCCAGATGCTCTAAGTCCGATGGGCTTGTACTCCGAGTTAGAGAGCATGGTCTATATAGGTTGACAGGCAAGCCTATGGATCATGAGAAGCAATTGTAGGTTCCAAAGATGTAGGAGAAGGTGCAGGTGCAAGCTTCAGAGGAGTAGGTACAGGTTCCCGAGAAGAAGGAACACCTTCCTGAGAAGAAGGTCGAGGTTCAAGAGACTAGGAGGGATTCGAGTTCAAGAGGGAGCTTGTAGGTTCAGAGGGAGACTCTGTAGTCCAAGAAGGGTGCATGGTTAGTGGGGAGAAAGGGTGATCCTAAAACTTCCAAGAAGGAATCATGGAGAGAGTGGAACACATTACAGGATACGAAGAAGAAGGAGGATGCTTCTAGTGACAACAACACTTCCGTGAAGAGCGTAGTTCGCAAAACAAGGATTGTTGTGATTGTGAGTGCCAGGAGTTGGGCAAGTGTTGTGAATAGTGATGATGATGTTGAGTTACTTCCTAGTCTTGGAAGTACCTCCCTCGCTAAGAGGAAGTACTGGTTTGTGTAGCTTGGTAGGTACTCCAAGCCCTAGGGTTCGAGGTTTGGAGGGAAAAGCACCACAAGAGTCACTTGTGGGCTTGGAACCCAAGGTAAGGGTTTTGCACCCATCGAGATTTGGGACAAAACCATGAAGAATTTGAGCATGAGAAAATTTGAGGTGATAGAGGTTGGTGTGTCGATTCCAACGCTCCCAAGATCACTCAAATTGAAACTATAGAAAGGACAGAACATGGGACTAGACACATGTATCTTCAAATGAATTCGTGGAGTCATCTTTATGTGTATATATGGAGGTGGAGTGGAGGACTTATTCCTCATCCAAGAGCATCAAATACCACAATACATCTCTGAAATTAGGCCGAGATCTAGAAAGGACAGAACATGGGACTGAAAGGATTGTTTTGGAGAGTATTTGATCCTCAACAGGGCCGAGACACCACAACAAGGAGGCTTCAAGCTTGATGGTAAGTTATAGGCTGATTTTATGGGAATTTTATATGATTTTAGGTGTGAGTTGAGCATAAGAGACAATCGTAGTAGAGAAAGGGTGTTAGGGATTTTTGGGGGTGGTTTAGGTGAGGATGTTACCTCTATTTGTGAGGCCGCGGGAGATTGAAGCACGTCACAGACCTTTTTGTCCCCAGAACAGAGATAAGTGAAGGTTTAAGGACTGAACAAGGGTCTCAAGGGGAAACTTCATAAAGGAGGAACCTCAGGGAACTAAGCCGCAACAAGTGAAGGAGGTTTTGGAGAAGAAGAGAGGGGTTGTTGCAACATGTAATAATGCCCTAACCAAAACCAAATCTACAACAATCAAACAGATCCATGAACAAGGTATGTATTGATGGTGGTTGTTTGATTTGATGCATGTAATCGTGCCCTAGTTTGGATCAGAGTATTGCAGCCTGTGGGTGGCGAGAATACTTCAATTAGGAGTAGATTTTGCAGTGAAGTATTGGGTATCATTGGTCTCATGAAGGGCAGCTTGTTGATATCCCAAAGTAGCCCTAAACAAGATATCTTGAAGTGACGAAGAGAAGTTTAAGGTTGGGTGAATTTTGGTGCCGAAGTACACTACCTTTATGGAAAAAGGTGACTGATAGCCTAGCAGTTTGGAGCTCAGCAATTAGGCCTACCCAAATAGCAGATTGGATCAACCCATGTACATGCTACAAAATTGACGTGCTGCCGTGTTAGGTGGAAACCCTCTTGGAGTAGCAATGTGTTTTCCTTTGAAGGACTAAGGGGCAGCTAGTGAGCAGTGTGGGAGCAAAGGACCGATAAGACAAGTTACAACATAGATTTTGCGCAACATGTTTGTCATTGTACTTTATATACCATAGATTGTTGTATTATTCAGATTTGGTTTAATGTAACGAAGATTGGGTTTTACATTATTGTACAATATTTGTTAAAAATTGAGTATAGTTGTGTACATGTGATTACTGCTTTATATTTTCCGTTGTGCAAAGTAGTTCTTGTTGAGATTCTTGGTTTGGTAGCATCAGAGATTTTAAGATTCTAACCTAGACTTGAGATCATGGAAATTCAATAAAAACCATGGGACAAAAACCACTAATGTTGAGTTACTCAAATTTGACTCTTTCCTTGAGTCAAGTTTACCTAAACATCCCCTCTTAAACCTTGAGTTTGGGTTCTCTAGACCAAATCCAATCAAACCGAAGAAGTGAGTTAGTCCCGCTTACTCTAGCCCTTACCCCCCTCAAAAATTTTACCCATGCTATTTTCTAACATGGCATGCCCCCTATCATTTAGGTCTAACATTAGACTTTACTAAAAACTTCCCACGGGTACACATGCCTTAACGAGTATTACAATAATATTCCAATTTACATGCAATAATTTTTACTACTTTGTAATAATTTGTCTTTTTTTCTCTCCTTATATGATCATCCTCTTGCCTTGACACACTATAAGCTTCATGATTTCCTCTCTAGTGTTGAATTTCATGACTGCATTTGACCAATGAAACGGTTATTTCATTTAAGTATTCCTTTAAACACTTTGTGTGAAACCACCACCTATGATTTATCTCTCTATGGATCTACACACCATTGCATTCTTCTCTCACTACGTGTAGCCAAGCCTTCAGTCTCTAGAAACACAGACCTCCACCTTTATTCTATACTATATATATATATATATATATAAAACACTGACCTTTAGATAAAATCACAGAAGCAAGCTCTTAATAGAATCATAACCATGTTAGCATTGAAGAGCATCGTGGCTACCATATCCAACCCGAAGGTTGTCCTATTAACAATCATCAACCATTCCCTAGGTTATAACTCAAATAACTGATTCTCCACCATGGTTGTGGCCAAAATCTTGGCCACTATGAGCATTAGAGAAGTTTTGAGGTATAAAATGGGCCTCAAAACAAGAATGTACAACCAAAATCAAATTTATAAGAACCAATAGGATTCAAGATGATGATTTCAACCATGGAGAATGAATCACGATTTTTGGAATAAAAAGGTAAAAGGATTAAAAAATTAATTTTTCAATGGAAAGAGGAAGGAGCCCACGAAATCATATTAAGTCAAGAAAAGACATATCCAAATCCAGATTAGGGATATTGTACTAGAAATGTGGGAAGAAAGGACACCTGAAGAAAGGCTGTAAATCTCGAAAGGGAAAATAAGGAGATCTACACCAAGATAACAATAATGAAGCGAATGTGACAAGGGATGTGTTGCAAGATGATTTGATTCTTTAATTAGATAATATTATTGATGCCTAGGTGGTAGATTCAGGGGCCTCATTCGATGCCACACCTGATACGAAACTTTTTCGTGACTATGTTGAAGGAGATTTTGGACAGGTTCATCTCGGTGATGATAAACCCTGTAAAATCATTGGAATGTGTAAGGTTTTTATAGAGAAACACAACAGAAACCAATTAGTATTGAAGGAGGTAAGGCATGTTCCAGATACGAAGAAAAATATAATTTCAACAGGGAAGTTGGGTGGTGAAGGTTGTGTAACTACTTTTACAACCAAAACCTGGAAGGTCACTAAAGGATCCCTGGTAATAAAAAAAGGAGAAAAGTTTGGTACATTCTATTTATGCAATAGTATTTCTAATTTTGTTAATTCTTTAACCTCCACGGGAGTAGATACGAAAATTTGACATCATAGGCTCGGGAACATGAGTGAGAAGGGGATACAAATTCTTCACTCAAGAAATTTGTTGCCAGGTTTGAAGCATGTTGATTTGGATTTTTTTGAATTTTTTTTTTAAGGAAGATAGAAGAGAGTCAAATTTATCAGAGTTGGGAAGGGAAATAAGAGCAAAAAATTAGATCTTGTGCAAACAAATGTATGGGGAAAAAATCATGTATCATCTCTAAGTGGCTCTCGCCATTATGTTACTTTTATTGATGATGCAACTAGGAAAACCTAGATTTATTGTATTTGAAATAACTCTGATTTATTTGATACTTTCAAGATATGGAAAGCTTTGGTTGAGAATGAGACATGAAATAAATTGAAGTGTCTTAGATCATACAATGTAGGTGAAGATTTTTTTTTGCAGGGACGGCGATTAGGTCACGAGGCGCTCTGCAACTCGACTTAGGGTTTCAGTAGATACCTGCTACAGCAGGCACTCCTGACAGCGATCATCCTTTGCAGAACACGAAAGAGTAGTAGGTTCCAATCCGTGGGTTTTGGCTGACGGAAATCATGAATCCCCCTCAGAGGGAAGGAGGGGCGCCTCCTCCAACAAACGACAAACAGAAGAGCCGGATCGAGGACTCAGACAGTGAAAAAGGGCACAAGGATGGAAACGTTGATAGCAGCCAGCAGGCACATAATGAACAAGCACAGAAAGATAAGCCTAAAGTCAGCTCTTCCACATGCAAGCCAGTTGCCACGCATAGGCCAAAAGTAGAGTTACCCAGCCACCGCATCAATGCCAGAATACAATATATGAGAGATCATGCCCTCATTGGCAAATTCATTGGAATATGGCGAAATGAGAAAGCGTTGAGAGCCTGGATTAATGTCAAATGGCATCCAAAAGGACACATAACCTTGCATCTAGGGCCTAAAGGGTTTTTTACTGCAGTCTTCAACTGCCTGGAAGATAGAAATAGAGTTTTAGATGGAGGGCCTTACTTCTTTAACTCTGCGGGACTGTTTCTCAAAGAATGGATCGAACGTTTTAAACCAGATAAGGAAGACCTAAGTTGTGCACCGGTGTGGATCAGGCTATATTCTCTGCCATTGGAATACTGGGAAGAGGAATCTCTCAAGGCGATTGGTAATGTTCTGGGCGAGTTCGTCAAGGTAGCAGAGGAAACAAAGACGCATAGATATACCTCATACGCCCGGATCTGTGTCTATATGGACCTTAAACAAGCTCTGCCTGATACAGTAAGTATTTTTCAAGAAGATGTTGAATGGATACAGTTGATTGATTATGAGCATGTACCCTTTAGGTGCAGGAAATGTCATGATTTAGGACACCTCTATAGAGACTGCCCGCTGAATAGTAAGCCCTCATTTCAAATAGACTCGGAAAATCCAACACCGGATGGTTTCACTAAAGTGCTGAATCGCAGAAGAGGAAATAAAAAAACAGCAGTCTCTACAAAGATTCCTCCGGCTGACCAATCAAAACCCTTGACAAGCAATAGCTTTGCAGCCTTAGCCAGTGAAGACATGCAGGATCCAGATAACACACCTTCCAATGAAAAAGAAACCAGTCAGGAAAAGATTGAAGGATCTCAATCGAAAACAGGGGAAAAGGTAGCAGAACAATCAGATAATCATCTTAAAACTGCTTCAAATACCTGGAGCTTCCCTGGAATGGATTTAGATGGTACCAATCCCAATATAGAAGACGAGAAGGAAAGCGATGGAAACTTTCAAGAACCTCAGAGCATGGAGGAGGACACGGAATCTATAGATATTGGCGAGCTGGATATTCTAGGCTTAGAACAGGCTTGTAAATCGGGAAACTTCGACAAAATACCTGAACGACAAGTGGATAATCTAGTGGCAGTCCTCAATAAAGCCCAAAAAAAATACTCATTAGGGGTTCAAATTGGTAGCCAATGGGATGGGAAATTCATCACCAAAGACAGTAAAAAACGGGGAAGGAAGACCACTCTAGAGAGAACCATCAAGATAGGAGAAGTGTTGGTAGAATGAGGCCGATATGCCAAGTTAACCAAGTATTTCAATGCCAACCCCAAACCTTCTCAATGAAGTTGATCTCATGGAATATTAGGGGGCTCAATAGCCCAAGGAAAGGAAGATTACTAAAAAACATGCTAATGGAGGAAAAACCTACCATTCTCTTTCTGCAAGAAACAAAATGTAACTCGATAGTCTTGGAAAAAATAGCAGCAAAGGCCTGGCCAGGAGGGTTAGTAACAGTTGTTGATGCTCAGGGTGTGTCAGGAGGACTTGCAATGCTCTGGGATGCACGAGTGATTCAACTGAACAACATACATGCAAATAAAAATTTCATTCAAGCTATATTTCACATAATTGGCACCAATATCTATGGCCATATGACAAATGTGTATTTCCCTCAAGAAACCCAGCACAAAGTTGAAATTCTGGATACCTTGACGCAGCTGAACACAGAGAGGATGCACCCGTTATGGATATCCGGAGGTGACTACAACATGATAGCAACAATGGAGGAAAAAAAGGGAGGCAAATGCAGAATCAATAGAGATGGATCCATATTAAAAGACTTCATTCATAACAACTGGCTGATTGATCTCCCTTCAAATAACGGCCTATTCACCTGGAACAACAAGAGGGCAGAACCAATGCAAATAGCCTCTCGTCTTGATAGATTTCTGATATCAGATAATGCAGTTCACCTAGGAGGAGAATTCATTGCCTCTATCCTTCCTGTCTCAGGTTCTGATCATTGGCCAATAGCCCTCCATTGGAATCGTCCTGGTTGCAATAGTAGGCGCCCCTTCCAGTTTGAGGCTTTTTGGTTATCTCATCCTGAATTTAATGAATTTGTCAGAGCATCTTGGTTAAAATTCAATCCTACGGATGGCACTAAAATGTCTATATTCCAACGGAAGCTGAAATATCTCAAAGGGGAAATTAAACGCTGGAATCAATCCATCTTTGGCAACATCTTCAAAGCTAAGGAAACCCTCAATCACGAAATGAAAACCATTCAGCAAAGGATGATCACAGAAGGACGCTCCGAAGAGCTAGCCAAGAAAGAGCAGTACATAGAAAATCAAATCCTTGAAAGAGCCTTACAGGAGGAAACTCTCTGGAGGCAAAAATCAAGAGTTAGATGGCTGAAGGATGGTGAAAAGAATATGAAATTCTTTCACAAAACTACAGTGCAAAGAAGAATGAACAATCAAATTTCCCATATAAAAAATGAGCAAGGAAGCAAAATTGAAACCCATGAAGGCATTGAACAGGAATTCCTCAATTACTTCAAAAAGGTGAATCAAGAACCTAACATAGATAGAACAGAGGCCATTGATAAAGTCATTAGACATATTCCCAGATTAATCACTGAGGATCATAATCTTCTCCTTCTCAAGCCCATAAGCCTTCAAGAGGTTGAGACTACTGTGCATCAGCTAAAAGCATGGAAAGCGCCGGGACCAGACGGATTCACCTCAAACTTTTTTCATCATTTCTGGGATTTAGTAAAATGGGAAGTCTGGCAGGTCGTGGAAGAATCGCGTACTTTAAGATGGATGTACCCAGGTCTGAATGCAACATTTATTGCACTAATCCCCAAAGCAGAGGAATCCAATACTCCGGACAAATACAAACCGATTTCTTTGTGCAACATCATATACAAAATTGTCTCCAAGGTTATAGCTTCCAAATTGAAGCCTTTGCTTCCCC
Source organism: Pinus tabuliformis (assembly GCA_031772625.1). Classification (NCBI taxonomy): domain Eukaryota; kingdom Viridiplantae; phylum Streptophyta; class Pinopsida; order Pinales; family Pinaceae; genus Pinus; species Pinus tabuliformis. Next base: position 1,190,545,578 of record CM062813.1, on the reverse strand, counting down.
TTATTATCTCTCCAGAACAATCTGGATATGTAGAAGGAAGGCAAATCACGGATGGAATTATTTTAACTCATGAAATAATCCACTCTCTCAAGCATTCAAAAAAATCAGGTATGTTACTCAAAATTGACTTATCTAAGGCTTTTGATAGTATAAGTTGGACCTATATGCAAAAAATCCTTAATGCCTTTGGTTTCGCCTCTTCCTGGGTCAGATGGGTTAGTAATCTTTTATCCTCCTCGTTCTTCTCTATCCTCATTAATGGCATCCCGTCGCCCACATTCCGTCCCTCTAGGGGTATCAGACAGGGTGACCCGCTCTCGCCCTTTCTGTTTGTCATCTTAGCTGAAGGACTAGGACGCAGCATCAAATCGGCTCTCCTCTCTCAAAGCCTCAAAGGTCTCGCTTTCCACCATGCTCCCTCCTTTTCTCACCAGCAATTCGTGGATGATAATATGCTTTTCGGTCATCCATCTGTTCAAGAAGCTCGTTCCTTCAAATCCATTCTTTCAAACTTCTCTGATGCTTCAGGAGCCCTCATTAACAAAGTTAAGTCTCAGATATTCTTCTTTAATACTCCTCCCCCCACCCAAAGAGCCATTGCCCGCATTCTAGGCTTCACCATTGCTTCCCTTCCTTCTAAGTATCTGGGCGCTCCCTTAATTGCCTCAGCTCTCAAGCATTCCTCTTGGAAAGACCTTTTAGAAAAACTTGAAGCCAGACTGTTCCTATGGACCCACAGAGCTCTTAATATGGCCAGCAGGTTGGTGCTCATTAAAGTTGTCCTTCATTCCATGCCTCTTTACCTTTTTTCTATTCTAGCTGCACCTAAGTGGGTTCTCAAAGCAATAAAGCAGCTTCAGCGCAATTTCTTATGGGGAAATTCAGGTCCAAATCGAAAGTGGGCTCTGGTCAAATGGGAGAATGTCTGTCTCCCAAAGAAAGCTGGAGGTATTGGGCTAAGAGACCCAGAACATAGCAATATGGTAATGGGGGCCAAAATTTGGTGGAGATGGCTCTCAAATCCCAACACTCCTTGGGCCTCCCTATGGACAGCGAAATATGCGAGCAATACACCCATAGAGGATAGAATTAGAATGTCAGAAGTAAGTAAAGGATCAGTCATCTGGAACTCAGCCATTCAACATCGAAATCTAATTCAAAAGCATAGCTTCTAGGATGTGAAGGACGGCAACACAACACGGTTTTGGGAAGACTCATGGCAGCAGCTTCCAAATCTTAGAGACACTCTCCCTAACCTTCCAGAACAAGATATAAATCAGTATGATAAGGTGAGTAAATTTTGGGACTCACTCTCTGCACAGGAATACAGAAAGTGGAAAGAAGCTAGTCATATAATACCGCACAGCACAGAGCAAATTCAACTTTCTCTTTCTTCAGAACTTCAAAAACGAAAAATCCTATCATCGGCAGGAATGGACATTCTCAGGTGGGGATATGAGGAGAAGGGCACCTTCACCACCAGAGAAGCATACAAAATCATTATCAAAGACAGGATAATCAGAGACAATTTATGGGATAAGATCTGGAATTCATCTATCTGGCCGAAGGTGTCTACTTTTCTGTGGCTTCTGTCTCATAACAGGATTCTCACATGGGACAACCTCAGGAAAAGGAATTTCTCTGGGCCCTCCATATGTCCTAACTGCAAACAGGAAGAGGAATCAGCATTACATCTAATGCAAACCTGTCAGCTAGGGAGGAAATTGTGGGAAAAGGTTACATTCCGCTGTCAAAAGGAAGGCAGAGTGCATGGAGACATCAAAGGCACTCTTCGCACTTGGAGACAAGAGCCATATCAAAGCAAACTTTTAAACACACTATGGCAGCTTATTCCGGGGTTACTAATGTGGAATATATGGAAGGAGAGAAACAGAAGAATCTTTAAAGATCAATCACTGTCGATTGAGCAGATATGGACTAGATTGCACCAAAATATTAAAGAAACCTTGCCTATTAAAGCCTGGTCCCAAGAAGACTTCCCATCAATCCCGCAAGAACAAACTATTTGGGACAAGTAGAAGATTCACTTAGATCATCCGCTCTCTTCCATTAACAATTCCTCAAGGTATCATAATCCTCCAGCAAGATGGACTCCACCGCCAATCAATGTGTTTCAACTCAACTTTGATGGAGCTTCGAGGGGGAATCCTGGGAAAACAGGATTTGGCGGAGCCATCAAAAATCATCAGGGCACTCCCCTTCTAACATTTTTTGGTTCAAAAGGTTGGAACACCAACAATGCAGCAAAATTGGAAGGATTATGGAGAGGGCTTAATCTTGCGCAAGAAAGAGGCTTTTTTCCTCTAATTGTTGAAGGGGACTCACAAATTATCATCGATATGGCCTCAAAACTTATGCAAGGATCCCCCATTCACAAGGTCAGCAGCAGCTGGAGAATGGCTCCAAGACTTGAGCTTCTAAACCAATGGCTTTCTCATCACCAAGCAATCTCCTTCAAACACATCAGACGGGAAGGAAACAAGCTGGCGGACTTTCTTGCTAATTTAGGCGTGGACACTAGAATGGAATTCTTCGAAGGCCCTCTCTCCAGCATAGCATCAGAGAACCAACTCTCCAACTTCCATACCATTGTAAAAAATGACATGCATTCGAAGGAAGATACACACCCGGATGCAAGTGTAATAACTGCGTGTTAATCGCAATGCATGCGACAGAGGCAGTTGTCCACCCACTTGGACGGTTCCGGCAGCTTACGGTAAGTGATATCAAGGCTCTGGTTATAGCATTTATGGTTCATTCGGCTCGAGATCTTCAGGCAAGGGATTTAATCATGGCGTGCTTTAATCACGGCTCATTCGATACGAGTTCTTCAAGCATTGGTAATCTGGTTTTCCTCTGTTTGTTATGCCTTCAGCACCCCTGCGCAGCTCAGGGTGTATGGAAGCCCCTTTGGCTTCTTAACCGGTCTCACTTTGCCTGTGTCTGGTATATTGATTTGGTCCTCTCCGCCTGTGTCTGGTTTATTGATTTGGTATTCTCCGCCTGTGTCTGGTTTATTGATTTGGTCTTCTCAGCCAGTATCTGGTCCACTCATTGGGTTCATTCTGCCTATGCCTGGCTTCTTAACCTGGTCTACTCCATTTGTGGCGAGTCTAGCAATTGGGTTTATCACGTAGGTGTCTGGTCCTTTAACTGGGTCCATTCAGCCTGTGTCTGGTCGCCTTACTCCCAGCTTCGGTCTCCCTACTCACCCAAGTTGACTGCGCACCCTGTCATGGCTCGTCGACGCAGCGTCCCCGGCGTGGAAGTAATTCAGGCTCTCGTGGAGGTTCTCGGGGTCGTGGTGGCTCTGCCCCTCAATGCATCACTCCTTTAGCCTCCGCCTCTCCATCCTCTCCGCCCTCTGATCATTCTCGGCCCTCCCTGAATAGCTCCTTTCAAACAACCCGGTTCAAGTTCAGAAGTAGGCTCAATAAGCCTCTAATCTCAGCCACTATTACTGTTATCTTCTCGGAGGAGGAAGATGAGCTCACAAGCTCAGATGAAACCTCCAGGGCTCAGTCTCAGTCTCAGAATTCAAGTGACTTTCAGGGTGACATGGCTGGAGTTGTCCTCAATGAAACTTCCGTGTAGCACGAGGAGGGCCTTCAGGAAGAACCTCAACCCCAGCCAGCTTCACCACAAGAGTAAATTCTTGCTTGTGAACCAGCGCACCTCTCTGGAAGCGTTCTGAATCTTGTTCTTCCTCCAGAAGGCAGCATGATGGAAGCTGAAGACAATGTAATGGTGACCTAGATTGGCTCCCCCAACCAGGCAAACGTGGCCGCGACAGGCTCTCCTCCGCAGGTTTAAAGACTTCTGGCTCTAGCGTCATGACAGAAATCCATCTTCTGATTTCTGGTACTCGTGTGAAGTTCCCATGGTTCATTATGTGCATGCCTCCGGCTTCTTTTGATATCAACATGAAATACTATAGTCTTCAGGTCAAAAGTCTGGTTTTGAATCTTTTTGTAATATCAGTTTTAAAGGATAGCATTTTTGTAAATGATCAGCTACTTCTGAAGCTTCGATCACCTATAGAACAGTTTAGTTTTTGGTCTCTCAAGCTCACTACAATTCTCGCTTCTACAACTCTCATTTTTGTAAAAGGAATGTAGCTTGCTACCTGCAATAGTCTTTTTGGCGAAGGGCAGGCTACGGCCCCCTCAGAGGTTTAATCCTCTCTGTAAATATTTTTTCTTTTTATCTTTTTAATAGAATAGTCTTTATCCAGAAAAAAAAAATGTAGGTGAATATTGCAAAAAAGAGTTTGATAACTACTGTCTAGAGCATGGAATTCATAGAGAGAAGACAATTCTAGGAATGCCATAGGAAAATGGTGTGTCTGAAAGGATGAATAGTACAATCATGGAGCGTGCAAGGTGCATGAGATTTCATGCATGATTGCCCTTATAATTTAGGGCAAATGCTATATATACTATTGTTTATCTAATAACCATAGGGCCTTCAAGTTCCTTGGATGGTGATTTTCCAGAGGAGGCATGGACAGGTAAAAAGGTAAACTACTCATTTTTAAAGACTTTCGACTATGAAGCCTTTTTCCACATCAATAAAGAAAATAGAACAAAGCTTGAGCAAAAATCAAAGAAATGTACCTTTATTGGATATGATGTAAATGATTTTGGTTATCGCTTATATGATTATGAAAATAAAAAATCATTAAGAGCATAGATTTCATATTCAATGAAAAGGTATTGTATAAGGATCAAATGTTGGGAAAGAAACAAGAAAAAGAAAACAAAGTATACGTAGTGCTTGATGAGATCACATAAAAAGTAAAGGTGACTAAAAATCATAATGATCAGTAGCCACAACAACCACAACAACAAAAAGCACCTCAAACACCTGAAAGTGGTGTTAGAAGATCTATCAGGATAATTAGACCCCTTGAATGATGCTCCCCTTCATTATATTATGTATTGTTGAATGATTTTGATGAACCAAAAATATATGAAGAAGCAATGCAGGTAGAAACTAGGAAGAAGTGAGAGAAACCCAGAGAAGAAGAGATGGACTCCTTGACGCAGAACCAGACTTGGGACTTAGTCAAGTTTCCTATTGGTAAAAAACATTGTAGAACAAATGGCTTTTCATGTTGAAGGAAGAAGATGGAGGTAAATAGAGGTATAAGGTAAGACTTGTGGTGAAGGGATTTGCACAAAAGTAAGGTATAAACTTTGATGAAATTTTTTCTCTTGTTGTTAAAATGACTTCAATCAAAACTATTTTAAGTCTAGTGGCAGCATAAGATTTGAATCTTGAGCAGTTAGATGTAAAGACAACCTTTCTCCATGGGGATTTGGAGGAAGAAATATATATGCAACAACCTCAAGGGTATGAGGTCAGAGGGAAGGAGAAATTAGTGTGCAAATTGAAGAAGAGCTTGTATGGCTTATAACAAGCTCCAAGGCAATGGTATCTAAATTTTGATAGATTTATGTTTAAACAAGGTTATACTATATGTCACTCTAACCATTGTGTTTGTTTAAAAGGGAAAAATGATGGAAACTGTATTATATTGCTATTGTGTGTAGATGACATGGGTGTTGCAGGGTCTAACATGTAGGAAAAAAATGTGCTCAAAGAAAAATGGGAAAATTCATTTGCAATGAAGGATTTGGTTGTTGCAAAGAAAATCCTTGGTATGATAATAACTAGAGACAAGAAAAGTTACAAATTAACATTGTCTCAGAATGAGCACATAGAAACGTTATTGTAAATATTTAATATGCCTAATGCAAAACCATTAAGTACACCTTTGGCTAGCCATTTCAAACTATGTAAGGAGATATGTCCCAAGACCCAAGAAGAGATGGATTATATGCGTAAAGTTCCATATGCATTAGTGGTCGGAAGGTTGATGTATGCAATGGTATGCAGAAGACCTGATATTACACATGCAGTGGGAGTTTTAAGCAGGTATATGAACAATTAGGGAAAAAGAGCATTGGATGGCAGTGAAGTGGATTCTCATGTATTTGAGAGGTACCACAAATCAAGAATTATCTTTTGGAAGTTCAAAAATTTCTCTATAGGGATATGTTTGATGTAGATATGGCAGATGACAGAGATAATAGGAGAATCACCACAGTATATGTGTTTACTGTAGGTGGAACAACTGCCAGTTGGGTTTCAAAATTGCAAAACATTGTTGCACTTTCAACAACGGAAGTAGAGTATGTTGTTGCTACAAAGGCTAGTAAAGAAATGATTTGGTTACAAAGGTTTATAAAAGAGTTGGGTAAGAAGTAGGAGATGAGCAGGTTATATAGTGACAACCATGGTGCAATTCATGTTGCAAGGAATCAACCTTTAATTCTAAGACTAAACATAAGCATCTCAGGTCTCAGGTATCATTTCATATGGTCAGTTTTGGATAATGAAAAATTGAAGCTGGAAAAGATACACATTAGTCAGAATCTTGTAGATATGTTAACAAAGGTTGTAACTAGGGAGAAATTGAGCTGCTAATCAATTTCAATTGGCCTTCAAGAATGATGATGAAGATGAGAAACAACCAGGTGCAATGTGGAAGCATTTTCCAACAAGTGAAGCAATGATGGAGTTGATATAAACAGTCTACAAGTGAGAGATTGTTGGATGTGGAGCCTGATTATCTTCCTGATTCATAGGTCTTGTTTCAACCGCGTTTGGATACCAATCCCCGACGGCAGGGTGTGGTGGGGATTACCCCCCCACTATTGCCTCTTGGGGGGTCCAGCAGGTGGAAATAGATGATTTTTTCTTTTTGTAAAATATTATAATTTCGTAGTAAATATGGGTCATTCATTAGGCGGATGATCTAATGGTAGAAGTTATGTTAATTTAAGGTTTTTTCCCTAGAAGGAAACCCTAGGGTTGTATGAGGAAATTGTATCGTGATTGTGTATTATTATTCTAAGCGAGAAAGGGACATGAGACTGTGTGAGAGTGAAAAGGAAAACACAACGGATCTGTTGTAGGTTGTATCTCTTCATTTGCTAGATTACATAATAGGAAGGACTGGTCGTTTCCTTGTGGATGTAGCACAAATTAGGTGAACCACATATATCTATGTCTCTCTTATTCTATGCATTTTTGTATTTGTGTTTCCACAATATTTTTTGTATTTCATTGCTCCATTAATTAATTTCTAACAAAAAATTCTCTAATGATCCATCTAGTTGGTCATCTCTTCTCACTCTTTTAACATAGTTAATGAGCTTCACAACCCCCTTAATGGTTGAGTCTTCTTCGGTGATCTACCACGTCTAACACCATAGATAAGTCAAACTCCTTATCAAAATCCTCCTTGTAGACCACACACTCAAAAGAATAACAAGACGCTTTTCTAATATTACCATCAACGACAAGGCTTCCATGGTTGTCTTCACAACCAATGGGTTATTGTAACAATTTATATCATTCACTTCTCCTTTCCTTGACTTCGCCTGATTTCCCTAACGTTCTTCTTCCCAATTAAATAAACTGCTCATTCCTTCATAGCTAGCAATGAAGCTTGTTGTGGAGTTTTGTTCAGTGGCTAGTCCCATACCTTTCATCCTCAATTGCCTCCTATGCAACCTGATCACTTCTACCACATCTAATGTTGACGATGAATATTTTTTGTACTAGTAGGCATTCGCCATCATGGCCATGGGGATCACTAGTGGCTCCATCGTGGAGCACATGCAGTTTGCAATGCATTTTTTGTTTCCTCGATCCCACCCTTTCTCAACCACTAGCATCCATTGCCGACTCTTCTAACCATTGGGTTATAGATAGATCTGCACTAATGTAGTAGATCAAACCTCATTCATGCACCCATCTCCACATGTGGAACACTTTGCAACTTATAATATAGGTGAAAAGATAAAATATTAAATCAACCAACCATATTCCATATACATGGGATCTTGCGGATGCAACTATTTCATGTCTTTCCACTTGTAGTGAAACTCATTCTAGAGGGATTCTACCTATACCTCTAGTTCTCATTTTGATGTGTGCCCACACCACCACTATTCTATATGGTCCTCCCTAGCATAGGAGTGCACTCATTCTCCCTCTTCATTGCAACTATGTCTTCCTTATCTTTGGCCACCAACTCTTCTCACTGCAACCCACTTCTGGGCAGTCCACGCTCCTCCCCTCAATCATCAATCCAACTATACTTTTTAGAAAATCTTGGGCCTCTCTTCAACAACACAGTTTTTTTGAAGATGCCTTATTCATCAAGCTATATAAACTCTTTACAACAAAGGCATCCCTCCAAAGCCAATATTTAGCACTGATACCAAATGTAGAAATCTTACCGAAGAGAAACAATATTTACAAAGAGGAAAATTAAACGAGCAATGAAAAACAAAGCATAAATACAATGCACACAATATTTACCCTTGGAGAACCCCAACTCTAGGGAAAAATCTAGCTAACAAAATTCCATTAGATCCCTTGGGAAAAACCCTGCCAAGCTGGCCAAGTGAGCCTTTACCACTCACATATGTTGGCCCATTACAATAGAGCTCCCCCCAACCTTTCAAAGGCTCCATTACATTAATTCCATGGACACAAAAACCATGGGAAACCAAAACCAAAACCACTAATTTTGACCTAGTCAAATTTTAATCTTTGCTCGAGTGAAGTTTTACTAATAGAAGGCTCATAAATATTGATATTTTCCACATTCATCACTAAATAAATGTGCATGTATGCGGGTAGACTAAGTCTATTGGAGTTAAATCCCATATTTTCTAGTATCTTTAAAGGACAATATTATAGAGTCTTGATTATATTTCCAAAACCTATAGCCTATCCTTGTTTCATTGTAACCATACTCTATCTCCCATTCTAAATGACCTCTCTATCCTATGATTCTATTTTCTGTGACTAGAGGAATCAACAACTAGGATGGGTTCATACTCACATGAAATGGGGTTAATTCCAACCACTACAACTATAACTTCTATATGAAATGACATGCTCCCCAACACATGGCTCACAGTCTAAATCAAGGAGAATTGAACCTTGTATCACATATTTTACATAATACTTCATAATATAGTCATCACTAATTAAGTTTCTCCTCAAGGGCCTCTCTGTCCTATGTTGATGATGTCAGGACTCGTATTTTCCTATGACTTATTTAGTGTGTGTTGTACTTATAAATGGATCTTCCTATTCTTCTCAACATTTGTAACACCCTCCTCCCACACCTACCAAAGTAACCATGACAACTGGGGTAAACATGAGATGAGAGGCTACTATGATTAGATTTGACCTCCTATGTAACCTTAATGAAGTAGAATTGACATAAAAAGCACACAAAATCATCCAACGTCAGCTTCAGAATCCTTAGAAGACATGTCAGCCACTCAGACAGCCTGTGCTTGGGTACCACTAGTATTTTTGATCTCTTAGGCCATAGTTGCTCTCATGCTATGGGCAAGCGAGTGACCAAAACCCAAATTTTCCCTCACAAGCTTGCCTGCCAGTGACCAGAGACCAAAATTACTAGTTTTGTGTCATCGACACCGGGATTTAGGCCACTTTTTCAGGGCCAGAGCCCAGGTCACTGCCTGGAATGGAGTGATAGCTTGAAATTAAAAAAAGTATAGGGGAACAATGATGCAAAAGTAATAAGCTAAAAGAGACCATAATCAAACCCCTACTAGCCATGACAGACATTTCATTAAACATATCATCAACATGTAACCTACAAGTGTAAACAACATAATTAAGTGTAGGGATCTCATACTTGTCTAAGAATAGCTATGAACCATTGTTCCTTCATTTCATTTGTTGCACTATCATCTTTTAGGTCATAGACACATTATCAATTCATGTACAAGTAAAAACATGTTGAGAGCCATACATAGTTTTTGTCATAAAATACACATATAACCAACATAATAGGAACACAAATACCATAAACATATCAGCCATCAAAATCCACATATACATCAATACATTTACACATGAAAATAAAGGGAATGAATTTCTCATTAATGAATAAAATGAACCAACTGGAGATGGGATTACCACGTTCCACCCGACCATAGATTGGCTAAGCCAAGTCTCTCTTCAGCCAATCACTCCTGTCCCATATTCCAAGCATGAATGTGGGACTCATAAAACACACCAAAAACACGAACAAGCATGGATTCCACCAGAGTTCTCTGCCTACACCGTGAAGAATTTGAGTGCCTCCTAGTCTCTCAGGCTTTACCGTGCATCCACATTCCGATCCAGGGATCACTAGGCCCTACATTGAGAGATACTCTCCAGGATTTACCATGCATCCCATCTTAGGACCACTAGGCCCAACAGAGAGAAAATCCACCTCTTGGATTTATCGTATATCTTTCCATTCATCGGCAAGGATTCCTAGGCCCACCAAGGCACACAATCTAGCTTTACCACAACCCATGGTCTGGTTCAAGGGTTACTGGGCCATTGGCTTCGTGATCCTCAGTCCGGTTCAAGGACCACTTAGACCATGTGTTTGTGAATGTGGAGATCCACCCCACTTAGCTTCAAATCCAATTCGACCATCCCAAATAAACCGAATGAGAGAACACATTTCATCAAAGCTATCAAGAAATGGCAAGGTGAGGCTGAAAATACTCTCACACCTAGCAAAACGCATGCCATGGTAGAAAAGAAACACATGCAATCCCATGCATGCCAAATCTATCAAGGAAAATACACATGCAAGTTGATACTTGAAATGAAGCATGTCGTAGCTGCTTGATCTTGCCTTTCCCTTCTTGATCTTTGCTTCCTCTTGCCTTCTTTTCCTTTCTAGCTCCAATGCAAAAGTGCTCCAAGAAACTCTAAGTGTCCAATAGTATGGGAGAGAGAGAGAGAGAGTAATGAAAGAGATCCAACACTGAAGTGACAAAAGGTTACCAACTGATCCTCATAAGCCTTTTTATGAATGAGTCCTCTATTTTCTTCATTTTCCATTATTTTTCTTCATTTTTCTCCTCACATGCAACCTGTGACATTTCACCTCCTTTTTCTCCTAATTTCCATTATTTTCATAAATAATTGTGCCAAAAATGCCATTTTTCCTTTCCAAAGCCTTAGGCATTTCCTTTTCCAATTTCCTTAGTGATAAACAACAAAATGAAAACCCCCTAGGATGTCTTTCCCAACACTCATCCTGGAATAAGTTTCCCATAAACCATGGTTATTGTTTTTAACTTTCATTACATGGAATTTCCACCAAGGCAGTTACAAAACTCTTCCCCTTGGGGGACATTGTCCTCGGTGTTCAATCACACATATACCTCAGCAACCCATTGAAAGAAGACATACTTCTCATGGAGCTTTATAACATTACTCGATGTAGTATTTACAATGAAAGACCTGCTCAAAATAAAAACATCATGACAACATACTGTATATTGGAGCTGTATAACATAGCTATTTATAGTATTTACAATGATCATCGTGTTGAGTGCCAACCCACGTGACATAATAACATCATGATAACATAACCACATGATAGCATAGTAACATGACAACATAATCATAATGACATGACACTCATACCACATAGTGGAGCCTTATAACATAGCTCATGGCGATATTTACATCCATATGCATATGTACATATATAAATATCACCAAAAATATTTACCAAAAACATATACCAAAACATATATCAAAACATATTCCAAACACCATATCTAAGCATATACCAAAACACCATATCTAAGCATATACAAAAACACCATATCAAATCATATATCAGAACACCATATCAAAGCATATACCAAACCACCATATCAAAGCCTATACTAAACCACCATATCGAAGCTGCTTTGACTCAACTGAAAAATAAGGAAGGATACATAGCTCGCATCTGATCCCCCATCTCCCATGTAGCATCATCGGGCCCAAAGTGCTTCCATTGTACTTTAACTTTCTCGATTTCTCAGTTCCGGAGCATGAGCACCTTTTTCTGCAATATACACTGAGGCTCCGTCTGGAATTATCCATCTAGTTACACATGTAATATAGACCATTCAATCACATGATTAACATCCTTAACATACTTCTTAAGTAAAGATACATGGAAAACATCATGGACTTTCATTGTTAGAGGCAGTGCAAGTTGATATGCTACTCGCCCAATCCTCTCAATGATATTGAAGGGTCCAAAAAACCATTGTGCCATCTTGGCACATGATCCAATATGCAAGGAGTTCTTCTTCGGTTTGATGCGCAAGTACACCTGTTCCCCAACCTAGAACTCCTTGAACAAGATGTTCCTATCTACATACCTCTTCTGCCTATCTTGTGTTGCCTTTAGATTCTTCTTGATCACATGCATTTCCTGTTCCATGTCTAGCAACATCTCTGGTTTAATCAATACCCTGCTAACCGAATCACTCCAACTGATAGGATTGTTACAACTCCAACCATACAATGTCTCAAAAGGACTCATCCTCAATGACTCCTGATAACCATTTTTGTATATGAACTCTACCATGGGGAGATACTCTTTTGACTTTCCTTGTCAATGCATCACATCCATCCTCAACATTTCCTCCAATATCTTATTGACCCTTTCTGTTTTTCCATCTATCTACGGATGATAAGTTGTACTGAAAGCCAACTTTGTGCCCAAACTTGCAAACAACTACTTATAGACACAATCTTCTTTGCAACACCTTGCAACCTAACCACATCTCTAATGAATACCTGTGCTACATTGCTAGCGAGGAATGTAGACTTCACAGGAATGAAATGTGAAACCTTTGTCAACCTGTCCACGATAACCATGATGGAATCATGTTGCTTCACTGTCTTAGGCAACCCTGTGATCAAATCCATGGAAATAACCTCCCATTTCCATATGGATTCGCGATCGTTTGTAGCAGTCCACATGGATGTTTACACTCTGCTTTCACTTGTTGACATTCGAAACACCTCACTACAACTCTGCAACATCCCTCTTCAAATTCAGCCAATAGTAAAATATCTTTACTGTTGTCAGTGTCTTCTGATAACTTGGGTGACCCGAATATGGTTTTTCATGGAACTCCCTCAATATCACCTTCTTGAGCTCACTGTTATCTAGTACATATATCTTGTCTCGAAACCTGACCAGTCCATTTGCTATAAGGCAATAATCCATACCCTCTGCACCTGTACCTGTACCTGTTCCTCTACCTGTGCTTCCACTTGTACCTCTACCATTACTTGTACCTGTACTATCACTTGTACTTGTACCCACACCTTGTTGCAACTTGTGCACAATCTCCAAGTACCTGACATCATGCTGACCTTCTTGCAAGATCCTATCCTATAGATTTGTCCCATAGGAGCTCATAGCTGCCAAATGATTTACCTATACCCGTCTTCTAAGAGCATCTACCACCATGTTCTCTTTACATTTGATGTAACTGATCTTGAAATTAAACTTGATGATCCTAGCCAACTATCTAGCCTGCCTGGCATTCCAATTCGGATGGTCAAACAAATACCTCAACCCAATGTGATCACTCATAAATACAAACGTCTTGCCAATATGATAATGTCTCCACATATTCAATGCATGTATGATCGCTGCTAACTCAAGATCATGTATTGGGTAGTTCTACTCGTGCTCGTTTAGTTTCCAAGACTCATAGCATACCACTTGTCCATCCTTCATAAGGACTCCACCAAGCCCTCCCTTGCAAGCATCTGTGCATACCACAAACTCTTTGTCCGGATCTGCAATCTGTATCATTGGTGCATGTGTCAACAACTTCTTAAGCTACTCGAAGCTAGCCTCACGCTCCTCTGTCCATTTAAACTTCTTACCTTTCCTCTGCAATGGTGTGATAGGCTAATCAATCTACGAGAAGCTCCTAATGAACCTCCTATAGTAGCGTGCCAAACCCAAGAAAGATATCACCTTATCCACACTGTTAGGAGCTACCCATTCCATGATGGATCTTATCATCTCTGGATCTATTGCAATGCCCTCCTTGGAGACAACATGCCCCAAGTAATGTACCTCAGTCTGAAATAAACTACACCTGCAGAGCTTAGCATACAACTGATGCTCTCTCAAAAACCTCAACCATGTTGCTAAATGATCGACATACTCTTCCTCATTTTTAGAATATACTAGTATATCATCAATAAACACAATAAAAAACTTATCCAAATATGGACGCAACAAACTATTCATCAAGCACACGAATGTAGCTGGAGCATTAGTTAATCCAAATGGAAAAAAAATAAACTCATAATTCCCATTCTTGGTCCTGAACGCAGTCTTGTAAATGCCCTCCTCTTTGATGCGTACGTGATGGTATCCAGATCTCAAGTCGATCTTCAAGAACAATGATGCTCCATTCTGCTGATCGATTCCCTGCATGGAAAAGTCATCAATCCTCGGCAAAGGGTAACTGTTATTGATAGTCAGTTTGTTCAACTACCTGTAATCAATGCATAATCTGATAGTACCATCTTCATTCCTCACAAACAAGAACAATGCGCCCCAAGGTGATACACTTGTCCTAATGTATCCCTTATCCAACATTTCCTTTAACTGCAACTTTATCTAAACCAACTCATCCTGTAAGGTGATTCCAATGCTAGAGATTCCCATGGAACTAACTCAATAGAAACGTCTACATTAGCCTTAAAATCACATCTATACATTAGCCCATAAGCCTAACACACTTATACAGATAGACACTTTGGCCTTAACATAAACCGACTCACTAGCCTAGCTATCATGTATTGGCTCATCGTCTTGAGTGTCACTTGTATATACATTACAATTTGGGGATTAAGCCAGGGGTATTTCAAACTCCAAACATGAATTGACCAAATGGTAAAGTTATTTAACCATCATGTTAATCACAACCAATGTAATATTCTAGTAAACCATTGGTTAGGTTAATGAACTAGTCAAATGTTGGTTGAGTAACTAACAAATCGAATATTGGTTGGGCTAACTAGAGAGTCAACCATTAGTCAAGATGACTAACTAGTCAACCATTGATTGAGTTAACTAACTAGTTGGCCATCATTCGAGTCAACTAACCAATCAACTATCAGTTGAGTTGACTAAAAAATTTATTATCTGATTGAACTAACTAATAGACTATGTTATTCCAATATAAATATGACTTGAATTTATAGTTGAATCAGTCGAATGTTGATGGAATTTACCACCATAATGCTAGTCGATCACTATAATGCACAAATTGACTAGGTAGTTGATATAGTTGACCATATTTTTCCTTCAACTCTCCATGGTCATCTTGGTAATCTAAAACTTGGCTAATTTTAGGCTTCTACACATTTTCAACCAACTATGATTCTAAGAATTTCCTTTGTGCTTTTTCTCTAGTTGATGCAGGCTCAATGCTAAAATTGACACTTTGCTATCACTTTATGGTACACCTAAAACCTTCTATCCACCATTGGCTATATAGGGCACCTCAATTAACAATGTTATCTGAATATTTTCATTATGATACTAATTCTTTCCTCTAGTATTTGTCTCCAAAAGTTGACTTAACCTAATGAATGATGAGGATAACTAACTAGTCGACTAGACATGAGAATTCATCACTCATCAAACACCTATGCATTATCAATTGAGTCAACTAATTAAATATATGGTTGACTTGTCATTGATTGTTTTAATGGATCTACTTCTCAATGACTACTTGTCAATGATAAATGTGGATTCCTCCAACCATCAAACTTTTGTGAGGTACATACTTGATCTATTATCTATCAACTACATAAATATAAATGATGTAGGTAATAATGCTCCATAAATGATATAAATGTGCAAGTATAACAATATGAAATCTCATGCAAATGACTTAGGAACACATAAATCAAGTGCAACCTGTTGATAAGTTAACAATAATTAATAAGATAATTACACCAACTAAATATCACGCAAGACACATAAACACTTTTCTTTGTAAATATCGACTACGTGGCTACAAACCTCAGATATTCCACCTAGCCATAGACCACATTGTTGTAAATATTTTAGTAGTCAGTGACCTTCAAGTTGGGCTATGATTACCAAAGGAAAAAAGCTCACCTAGAGCCAACAATGGACACATAGTTTGGACCAAACAAGCGCTGACTCCAATAACCTCCCTAACTACATCCCTCCATCCCCTAGCTTAAACTACCCAAGGTAAGGCACCCCCTTCTCTATCACTGTAATCCTTTAGGCTATGCCACTACAATTTTTGGGCTTCTAGTATAGTCCATCACGGAAGTCTCAAAGAACTGTAACTCTAGGAGTTCCAACTACCCTCAAGGATCTTCTAGGAACCCCCCCGGCTTCACACTCGGAAATCTTACCCAACAAGTTCCCCCTCCAAGCTCCATCCTTTCCCAATATGAGAAAGTAGAATTTCCCTCATAATTCCAATGAGGAACTTCCAATAGTTTACACAAGTCATAAGCTTCAATGGATATCTAAGCTCATATCTCAGCTAGTCTCAGCAAAACTAGGGAAGTACCAAGAAGAATGGTTGTTTGGATGATGGTTGAATGATGACCAAAACTATGGAATGAAACCTCACAATCATGGAAAACATGACTTAAGTATGCATGAAGTAATTTTTCCAAATGTCACCAAGGAGCTCACCCTCACCACATGGGAACTGGCATAGCTTTATTTTTCCATTAACTTTTGGACTTAGGATAGAAAATGAGGGTATGACTTAGGCTTATACATGCCATTTTTTTTTTATAGTTTTGGTTATGTCCATAAAGTCACTTTTGGAATATAATATTATTGCCATGGCTTATGAACCATGTCTTAATTCCACACCCTCACCTTTCTTACTATGGAGTCATACCCCCTCGTACTCTTTTCATCTGGTGTTTTGCAGCCATGGTGTATTTTTTTATAACATGGGTGTGATTACATATATTCATAGATAGTCTCACTAGCATTTTTACATAAAATCTCTTTGGCCTTAATCACACAAGCACTCTAGCTTCAAGACGTATAAGCATAGGCACACGGACCTGAAAAACAAATATGCACATATATATATATATATATATACTTGCACCTAAGCCTAAATGTGGATCCCAAACAAAATGTTCCATATTGTTTGTGTGGAAAATTGGTTCCCTTGATGAGTCAAAGTTTATGCTTCATCTTTGTACCACAAGACCTAATGGCCCCGAAGTTTGAATTTTACGTGAAAGGTTATCTCCACCTAAGCCTAAATGTGGAAGAAAACACATCCATCCTCTAGTTAAAACATGGGCCACCAAAGCATATCCATTAAAGAAACCCAATTATCCTCAATCCATATTTTAAGGGATTCTAGCCATATAATCTTACCATAGAAACACTCTACTATAGTCTTTCCTAAGATGTCTAAGACCTCCTCAATCCACACATCCAACCCTAACACCATTTTCACCTATGTTTTTTAGCACGAATGAACCTTTTACTCCATTGCTTGGTTTCCACTCTTTGAATGACCTCCTAGGAGAACTTCTTCCTATTCTACTCCGAAGGATCCTAGATATTCAATTTCCTTGAGTAGTGGAGAAAGGCATTCGAAGCTTAAAAATGATGTATGTACTACATGGTCTATTTGGAGATCTATCTCAGTATAGAACAAAGGGATCACCACCTCAATGTTTTTCCTAGAGTTAATAGGGTTATTAACACTCTCGTCTAGATTATACTTGAGATTGGCAAGTGTCCCTCGAGACTTAGAGTGGAGTGGTCAAAATGTTTGGACTTGATAAGGGCTATTTGCCCCATAGTCCACAATGTGTTCTTCCATGATGGCTAGCCTCCAAAAAAAGCACGTCACAATTAAATTATCAGAAAAATCCAAATAAGAGAATCATGGTACATAAACCTTGATAGAAAATCCTCCTAAAATGTTTCTTGCTAATGCATTTGCTCTCATTTGGATTAGAGAGAGATGATTGCGATAACCTTTCTCAAGCTAGGCTTAGACTTGTAACCGCAATCATTCCATATCAATGACCTCAAACTCAAGAGTCCAAAACCCTTACCTTGTTGCCCATACCCTAAACATCATTCGATCTCTTTATATAAATCCACAATATATTATAAGTTAATATAAAATTTTAATAAACTATAATTGAATAAATTATAATTTGTATTATTTTTTTTAAAGTAGTAAAATGTATTATAATTATGGCTTTTATATGTAATAAACATGGATTAATTATTATTTTTATTTAAAAAAAATTAAGTTATTTTTAAAAAGTTAATAGTTTAATAGGTTAAACTTACACTCTTATTTTTAAAAAATTAATAGTTTAATGGATAAAACTTGCACTCTTATCCAATGTCGGTTAAATTTTGGGTTATTAATTTATTTCTTTTGCTTTAAACTAAATGTAATCAAAACAATTTTATATTTTACTCTAATAGCAAGCTAATTCAATCTTTTTAATATAAAGATTATTTTCAATAAATTTAATATTACATAAAAGCATACATTGATATAGTGAAATTTGAGGAAAAAACTCCTTAAAAAAAGTTTTTCGCACATTAAGGTTCCAACAATAATTACCCTAGAAAATTATTATTAAATATTAATGTTGGGCTCGTGAAGCGCAAATAATGCAATGCTGGGAACAGGGAACAAGAAACACAATCTGCCACATCTACTTTGGCTATATGACCACTGGCCTAAATCTACCTACTATCAATTCACAGTTTCTGTATGACCTGCTTTGCCTGATTGTCTGGGGCAAAGAGAACGCTAAGAGGATACCAGGGGCTTCTGATACTTTTTACTAACGTTTCGGAGAACCAGACGTCTTGGAATTCATCTGGAACTATTGTTTTTTTCGGAGAACCAGACGTCTTGGAATTCATCTGGAACTACTGTTTTGTTTTGTTTTGTGTTTTTAAGTTTTTCAGAACCAGACATCCTCATTCTTTGGATTCAAATTCCTTTGCAACTATTGATTTCTTTTGTTTTGCGAATTTAAATTTAGGCACATTGATTGTTTGTCATACATTGTGTTTTGTCGGGTTATTTTACTAGAGTAGGAGTAATGGAATCGCCTTGCAGTTCAATGAATTCTAACAGGCATTCCACAGAGAAGCGATGTCTCTGTCCTCTGCAGAAACAGGGTGCTTCAACGAATAAACACAACGTATGCATTCTCTCCTTTTTTTTACGGATAATTTATATGCTGCAAACATGCCATTCCCCCAATTAGCATGGTCATTCCCATTTTTGGCACGTTCAATTGGAAGTGTGAACCAAAATTTGGTTTTATTGTTTTTGCTATCACAGAGCGATAGATTTATCCCGGCAAGAGGATCCATCGATTTGGACGTAGCTAGATTCATGGTCACGCAGAGGCAAAATGACAATGACGATACCCATGCCCTCTTCCCTTCCCCCTCCCCTTCCAAAAAAGCATACAAGAAGGAGATGGCAGCCACTTTATTGAATAATGCCGGTGCTGCTGACAACAATTGCAGAATTCTTTCTTTCAATGCAAAATCATCTGCTGACAACAATTGCAGAATTCTTTCTTTCAATGGAAAATCATCGACTGTTTCCCAGGCTTCACAAGAAAATGTGCTGCCTAATCTCCCTATTTCTAGAAGAGCACGCAGATATATTCCACAGGTAGGCCTGGATTTCATATTTTTTTACAGTCATTTTCACTAGATATTCCATAATCAAATCTTGAATACCATTGATGTTTACTCGTTATTGAATCAGAGCCCTTGATCCTATTTGTAACTGCAGCATTATCCCATATGGAGGAATGCGTAATACAGATATTTTTCTTTTTCATTTGCAACGCTGAAATTGCTACCACGCCCATTCTTTTTTAACTTTTTTTTTAACAGAATAATGTTAGAAATCATTTCAGTACAGGAAAAGTACCCCTTTGCAAACAAAGCCATGATCGCATTTTTTTGTGTGTTAATCATTGATATACTCTTCGGACACCAGATAAACTACATAGTATTTGGGATTTTTGTTATTAGCACACTGGATATGCCTATCTGAGGACCATTGTCCTTTGTCTTTCTTTCTTCACCTAGTAATTTAACTTATCCATGTTGATTGCAGTCTGCAGATAGAACCTTGGATGCGCCCGACCTTCTGGATGATTATTACTTGAATCTATTGGATTGGAGTTCCACCAATGTTTTGTCCATAGCCCTGAACGACACTGTATACTTGTGGCATGCTTCTGATAGCTCTATATCTCAGCTTCTGATTGCAGATGAAGAAGAGGGTCCCGTTACCAGCGTTAGTTGGGCACTCGATGGGAGGCAAATTGCCGTTGGGTTGAATAATTCTGTTGTACAGTTATGGGACTCGCAATCTGATAAAAGGGTAAATAAAACTTGTTTATCTCTGCCAAGGTTTTCTCATTCTAATATAATGGCAATCGCTAAATTTGATATGATACAACTGCAGCTAAGAGCCTTGAAAGGTCATCATGAGCGTGTTGGTGCACTTGCTTGGAATGGTCCTATTCTCACCACAGGAGGACTGGATGGGATTATAATCAATCATGATGTTCGCATCCGTGACCACATTGTTCAAACATACAAGGGACATACCCAGGAGGTTTGTGGATTGAAATGGTCTCCTTCTGGCCAACAACTTGCAAGTGGGGGAAATGACAATCTACTGTACATTTGGGACAAGAGCATGGCATCCCATAATCCTTCCTCTCAATATTTCCACCAATTAGATGAACATTGTGACGCAGTCAAGGCCTTGGCATGGTGCCCTTTCCAGAACAATCTTTTGGCATCTGGTGGAGGGAGTTCAGACGGTTCTATAAAGGTTTGGAACACTCAAACAGGTGCCTGCCTGAATACCGTCGACACCCATTCCCAAGTCTGTTCATTGCTGTGGAATAGACATGAGCGCGAGTTATTGAGTTCGCATGGGCTAAATCGGAACCAGTTAACCTTATGGAAATACCCATCCATGGTGAAAATTACTGAACTTACAGGGCATACTGCTAGAGTTCTTCATATGGCACAGGTATGAAAATTTATGCTTTTTATGAGTACTTATGCATGCATACATTTTTTCCCTTTAGATTTGTCCTAACGACCCTTACCATTGATTTACTTCTTCAGAGTCCTGATGGGTACACAGTCGCGTCAGCTGCAGCAGATGAAACACTCAGGTTTTGGCAAGCTTTTGGGCTTCCGATGCCTCAAAGAAGACTAAGACTAAAGATGCAAAAGAGGCTTTCAACATGTTTCATACTCAAATCCGCTAAGAAGTATCTGTCCAAATTCATGGAATCAGGATGGATATACTCAAATCCGCTAAGAAGTATCTGTCCAAATTCATGGAATCAGGATGGATGTTCAACTGAAGGTAGTAATTAGATGTTCTTTTTTCTGTTTACAAAGCTCTTTTGCAGGCACTCTATAGTTCTGTTGGATTTTCCTGTAGCAAATTCCAATTTCTTCTTTGTAATATAGCATGAATTGTGTACAGAGGGGCTTGCAAGTTTCATGCTCACATCCGCCAAGTATTTGTCCAGATTCATGGAATCAGAATGGATGTTCAACTCAAGGTAGTAATTAGATGTTTTATTTTCTGCTTGCAAAGCTCTTTTGCAGGCGCTCTATAGTTCTGTACTCATAGTATGAATTGTGTATTTTATCTATTGTGGACCCTGATGGAACAATGTTGCAACAGCTTTGTGAGACAATGATCCATTTCTTCAGCTGCGTGATAAGCTTTAAAGTGGTTTGGCAAGTCTTTGAAACTTCAAAGACTTCCAAAAATGATACGTTATGGCTGTTAGCAAGTATCTGATTCACATCTATAAAAAGGCCTCCATGCTTCTACACATGGAATGATGATGAGGGGATGCTCAATGTTGCAGGTAATGCTTGAATTATTTATCTTGTTCATTAGCTGTAAGGAACTTCTATCTATATTTTTATCTCCTGTATATTTTATTTCTGTAATATGATACACTATCCCATCATGCAATTCTTGTCAAGTGTGCATTCTCATAGGATATTGATTGATATTAATCAGAGTAACTAATCACATACATAAGTACTACTCTGACTCATGTGGCTACAATTCTAACATTAAAAAATATTGACTGCACTGAACTGACTAACTTCTTAAAGAAGCAGACACTAAATTGAGAGCTTCTCATGTCCTGCCAGGACAGGCAATATGGACATTGTGTGTTGTGTACCTGTTGCGAGGTCATGTCCATGGTTTTAAACCTTGGCTCTCATGGAACTGCTGGCTTCATCAATAATCCTTGTCCTGTGTCTCCAAACAAATCTTGAATTTTTGTGGAAATTGTTTATGCTTCTTGTATCCACTGATCATCTCTTGCCTCCAGTTACTGGTATATGTTATTTGGCTGTTTGACTGATGAGCCATTACATTCTGTATTCCTCTGCTATCATGGAACTGTCTTCCTGATCAATCATGATTGCCCTATGTCGCCAAACACATCTTGAATGTTTGTCGAAATTGTTCACGCTCATTGGTCCTATCTGGTCATTATATCTTGCCTATGATTACTGACATCTATTATTGGGCTGTTGGAGAGACCAGTCATTCTTATCCTGTATTCCTTTGCATTTCAAATCGGTTCAAGTTCTGGCATTTTTGCTTTGTCCGATAGCCATCCTGTGCCTGTATTTTTCTATGAAACTTTGATGGTTTTTGGAGTTGTTGCGACTCCTCCATCTGGTTCCCGCTGGATTCTTGCCATATTTTGGCTTGCATTACACAATTATTTTTCATACTCTACGTTCAGCTAATTAGAATGTTTGCAGGTACCTCTGATTTAAGCATACCCATCTCTACTATTTCATGGATGTTGCCATTTTTTTTTTCCAAATGTGTTTTGCAATACCTTTCTTACCAGATAATACAGGTTACCAATGCCATTAAATCAAATTAAGTTGAAATTTTAATCATGGTTTCATTTTTTTATTTTCACTTCCCCAGTAAATTTTGGTAATAAATTCAGTTAATGATGAATCGGATGAAATTGTGTCTTTGCCCCTTCTTAAATTACCTTCAAGGTAATTTAAAGGAAATACTGACAGGTATACTGGTAGCATTCAGTTTGTCAGATTTATTCATAATTTGCAGATGATTTATAATTTATTATATATGGCTGATTGATAATATTACCATTTACGAGATGTCTAGCAAACACATTTTCATTCATTTAATCAACAGTTAAAATTGGATCAATGAGATGTAATCCGCAAATGAGGTCTGTGAAAAATCAGTGGAAATAATTAAGATAAATTCTAGGTTTTCCTCTAGAAGCAGGCTAAATGACACATTGTCAAGTATTTCAATCTAATGTAACAAAATTTATTAAATGAAAGACATTTTGAGTTTGCAGGATACTGTTTAATTTGTTATGCATTGCTATACTTAGCACTTCCATAACATTTGTCTAACACAATGAATTATTTCTCTTTAGTACACAGGTTAAAGAAGATAGTTTAAGGTGCCTTTAAGGAACATGCAATCTTGATAGCATTCTAAGATGTTGGAGGATGGGTTCAACTCTCCTAAGAAGAATCATATGGAGAAGAGTAGCATAGTTCCTCAATTGCATTTTTTAAATGTCAAGATCCTAAGGTGCGCTCTTTTGTTATTAGTTCTGTACTTAGCTAGTTGTGCTAGAATTTTCCAGCACAATTAAATTGGTAAGTGTTTCTGGTTGATACTATCTATGATTCATCTTTATTATGTTTTATGGCATGAATTGTCTTGTAATTTCATTTTATTGTATTGCATTCTTTACTGACAATTGTCTCATTGTAGCTCCTCCCTCTTCCCTTTGGGCATTGATAATCAATATCTATTGATGTCTGTCCCATAATATTCCAACGGCATTTTTCAATGCCACCAATCGAAAGGAAATTTTTCCACCTTTCAGCTTCTTAAATTGAAATCAACTTGAAGTCTTTCTTGGATTAATGTTCAAGGCATTGTGAATAACCAAGATACATGAAAAAATGTTGATGAGCAGTCTCCATTACTTCAAAGCTTTTGATCATTTTTTTTGAAAGGTCAATGCCTGTGTGTGGATATAAATCCAAGTGTTTAGATACAGATTTTCTGAAAATAGTTTAACTTTCAAAATTCTGTTGTTATTCTGGTGCTTAGGGTTCTGAATTACAATTTCTCATTGAATCGAATTGCCTTGTATTTTCCTTTTACTGAATCTACAATATATACATTTCACTGGCGTAAATCATAATATGAATGAAGTTCTGGAATTACATATGGGATCTATCTAATTCAATTCTCAGATTCTTTAATTACTCTTGAAAACAACTATGAGTTGTAGTGAACATTTCTTTAGAATAAAATGTTTTAAAAACAACTGTGAAAAGTGAACTGCATAATTTCTTTTAATTTTCATACATAATGGTGTAATGCTTAATATATTTTACTTTATTATTAAGGTGTAATGCATCAATATATTTTATTGTATTATTAAGGTGTAATGCTTCAATATATTTTATTTTATTATTAAGGTGTAATGAGTCAATATATTGTATTTTATTATTAAGACTAGATATTTATTATAAATCCATAAATTAAATATCATAAATTCTTAAATTGTCATCATTATTATTATTTTTAAATTTATCCTTAAAAAATAACCATTTTAACATGAAAACACAAAAAGTGCATAACTCCCAAAAATAAGTTTTTGAATATGTACAGTGAATATTGTGAAAATCTAACAAATAAATATAAGGTTTAAGGTTCAGTATAAAGTGGAATATTTTAAAATGGTATTGAAAACATGGTATTAGATTGGATAAATAAATGTATGTTTTGGATAGTCAAAACATTTGAAGATGGATTGGACAACAATTATATGAAACATGTACAAGTATGATATTTAGGTGTAATTATATGTTTTATTTTATATGGACTTGCAAATATGAACATTGCAGGTCTTTTATGAATTTTTATTTTTATATCTTAAAATTGTATTGCAGAATTTTCAATGTGACATATATATGGAATATATCACCTCTAATTGCAATTATTATTAATTATTTTTATTATTCTTACTAGTTTAGAATAATATTGCAGAAATGTCAATGTGACAAATACATGGACTATATCACATCTAAATTGTACTCATCTATCAATTATTAAAGCCTTATATATCAAGGTAGGCCGGGGGAGGTTTCAAAAGTATTGCAATTACAATGCATTGATAAAAATATCAAATTGTGTAAGACAACAAAAGGGATGGAGGGGTTAGCTTTGCAATGAGATGGATCGTGATTTTGACATGTGGATATTGCAATTAAAGGTTAGCCACAAGACCATTGCGACCTAGACTTAGTGATGGAGGTACAAGCAAGCAACTATTGCTGATTTAGAGCTTTCATCAATAACTATAAGTGAAATTGTATATGATTATGTAACTACACATTATATAAAGTAGTGTTGGATTTTGGCCTGCCTAACCTAAAATCCTTTTTATCATACTTTATGTTCAATAGATTGGAATGTTTGCTAGTACCTCTAAAACCTAACATACCAGTCATTATTTCATGAAGCTTATACTTTTTTCCTTTTCCAATGTGGAAAAGGCTAACCAGCCATATATTGGGTATTTAATGCCCTCAGAGCAGCACGCGACTTAACGCGATAACATGGGAGCGGGCAAATTCGGCATTAAATAATATTTGCCCGCTTCCGTGTTATCGGGCTAAGTAGCGTGCTGCTCTGAGGGCATTAAATACCCAATATATGGCTGGTTATCTCCAGCCTCATACCTTTATGTATGCCAAGTAGTGGAGATTTTCATTAGGAGATAAATTAGATTCACTCAAATTTGAATCATGGTTTAATTCTTTTATTTTCACTTCCAAATAAATTTCTGTAATGAATTTTGCAAATGATGAATAAGAAATACTTGGATGAAACTCTTGTTGTTTTCTTCCTAATTCTAAGGTAATTCAAAGGAAATATTGACAGGTGTCTTAACTTAATGTAGCAGCATTTAGTTTTTAGATTAATTCATCAATAACAATAAGTGAAACTGTATATGATTATGTAGCTACACATTATATAAAGTAGTGAATACCATATTATATTGACAATATGATCCAAATTATAGGAAATGGTGGTGGAGGTTTAAATCATTGATTTGATGAATAAAAGAGAATGATGTATGGAATAGCCATGAACCACTTATAGCCCATATAATGTTATAGTATTCTCTTTTTTTTTTGCATTTACATAGTTGGATTTTAGGCAAACCAACATTCAAAGTGCCAATTACTTAATTTATAAATGCAATAGGTAATTAAATAATTGATCCAACACATATTCAATCACCTAGCAACCAATGTATAACCTCTAGGAATTGTAAGGTAGCCTACCAAAGCATATACAACCTATGTATGGCTTGTACGACCCCATAGATAGGTAAAATGCACCATATTGTTGACTATGGAGCCTACTTATCTTCTTGATTAAAAGGTCTTATTTTTATCCATGTTTGTATCCTAGTTCCTAAAGGTGGGCGTGAGAGAGGGGTGGGGGGAGTGGGTGTGAGGGGGAGGGGGAGTGGGGTGGGGGGTAGGAGGCTTACCCCCAACAACTATTGCTAGGGGGTCCATGAGGGCTAGAAATGATTGTTTAGAGTCCCCCTTGGTTAGGGGTTCAAGGAAGTACCTCCGGAGATACATTTTTGGAAACAAGTTATTGTAAAATATTGTAATTTTGTAGTCGATAGGGGCCAGTCATCATTAAATTGTAGATATAATGCTAGAATTTAAGTTGGGGTTTTTTTCCTAGAAGAAATCCCTCTTTTTATGATGCCATTGTATTATGTCTATGGATTATTGAGAAAGCATTGTAATTGAGAGATGCGAATATGAGAGAGTTAAGAGGAAGTTGCAAAAAATGTGTTGTAAGATATATTCCTTCATTTTGTTGCATAGATGAAAAAGAATGATTGGTTGTTTCTTTGTGGACATAGCTAAATCGGGTGAACCACATATATTGGAGTCTGCTTTGTATTGTGTCATTCTATTTTTTATTTTTTCATTTGTTTTAATTTATTGTGCCACGATATTATTCTTGGCAAATGGTATCAAATCCAAAGGTTTCTTTGATTGATAAAACTCATAATAGGAAATAAGGTTTCCTACTTCAACTAGGAGCAATAGTGGAAGAAGGTTTTAGGGTTGAGAAGTTTAATGGTTAAAACTACCAACTATGGGATTTGCAAATGGAAGATTATCTATATCGATTTTTTTCTCCTACCATTGGCCATAATAGAAAAATAGGCAACAACTATGAAAGACAAAGAATGGCAGATTCTTGATAGAAGGGAATTGAGAACAATACAAATATACTTGGTGGCATCAACAACTTTCAACATTTCAAAATAAATGGCAATATAGTGATTGATGAAGGCATTAAATGAATTAATCCCTCAATTTCCAACAAATTTTTCATATGAAGCATTTATTTAATATGAATATGATCCATAACCCCTTGAGGGAAACTCAATTAGTGATCACTGTGAAAACGAAGTGTTATGCACCACGAGATTCTAGGTTCAAATCCCCTAAGTTTACCCATGGCCACATGTTTGGGGCATCATGGTTCACTTAGGGGTTATAGTGGTAGTGGTCAGAATCGACCAATATGTCACACGAGTACGAGACCAACTCAATTTTTGATTCCTATAGTAAACAAACAACGAATATGATCCATAAATAGTCATGGATATTCCATTACAATGTTTGTCACAATAGATATGATAAAATAAACTAAAATTTATGCTATGGGGATTAATTTTCCTTTGCTTCCAAATTTAATAATTATTGTTTTTTCGTTATCCATGTAATAAATAAAATGAAAAAAATAGCGAAAAATAAAATATTATCACACATCAACCACCAATGAACACAAGATATGCTCTCAGAAACACTTGCGAGAGAAAGAATAGCTACAAGGTGAGGTTTTTTTGCTTTCTCTTTCTCTGTAATGGAAATAATGCAAGTATAAAGGAGAAGGCACTCTCTATGGAGTTGCTTGAGGCTTGTGGATTCATAGGATACTATAGAACACTAGATCTCTTTGTTATTCTCTCTCACTCCCACTTCCATTTGTCTCTTTCTACTATGGAACATGTTAGAATCGAAATGAATGAAACCTTCTTTTCCTTCTAGTGGAGTGATTATAACATTGTTTGATAGCCAACTAAGGGTTAGGTTTGACTCCTTCAACTCTTAATCAGAGTTAAAAATTTGACCCCTCTAGAGACTTCTTCAAATTCCCATGTGGCTAGCCCCATATGCATGAGTAATAGGGTCTAACCTAGCATCCACTTGAACCATGGTGGTTAATCATGATAGGTCAATTTCTATTTGGCTTAACTTTTCCATATGAACTCCAATTGATGTGATTCTTACACCATTGGAAATGTTAGTAAGAGTAGAATAATTTCACATGGTTTTTCACTTTGGTGAGAAATATTTACCCCCCAAAAATGTCATTTAACTCATCAAAATGGCCCCAAAATGTTTTTTACTGCAATTCTCCAAACCAAGTCTCATTAATAAAACTAGTCTTGCAAGTTTGTTCCTTCACTTTTTCCACTTTGGAAGCATCAATATAGATTTAAAATAACACAATTATCCATTCTAAATTACACCTCTCTATTTTGGGAGTTTTTTGGTCTATAAAATCTTTTATTAAATGAGGTAAGGTTCCTTGGAGTACCATTTAGCCTTGTCTCGAAGTTGTCCTTTCAACCCAATTTTCCAAAGATGATGTTTTCCTTGTCTTATAGTTATATACTCTTCTACAAAATTGTATCCTCTTACAACTAGGCTTAGGAATCTGGGGATAGATACTCTATGGAAGGATGGACTCACTCCTCTTCTTGATCCATCATGGAAGATGTAGAAATTTTACTAGAGAGAAATAATATTTTATACAGAGTAAAATTAAACCAACAAAAAAACACAAAGCATAAATACAATCCACACAATATTGGCCGTATGAAAAACCCAACTTCGAGGAAAATCCAAACTAATGGAATTCCATCAGATCCTTTGGCCAAAACCTAGCCAAGCTAGCCAAGTGAGGCTTCACCCTCACATCCCCTAGCCCATTAAAACAGAGTTACTCCATCCTTTTAAAGGCTCTATTACATGAATTCCATGGGAACAAAACCATGGGAAACCAAAAAACTATTGATTTTTGTAGCTTGGGAGGTACTCCAAGCCTTAGGGTTTGGGGTTTAGAGGGAAAAGTGCCACAAGAATCACCTGTGGGCTTGGAACCCAAGGTAGGGGTTTTTCACCCATTGGGATTTGGGCCAACACCATGAAGGATTTCAGCATGAGAATATTTGAGGTGATAGAGCTTGGCATTCTGATTCCAACGCTCCCAAGATCACCAAATTGGAGCTCTAGAAAGGACAGAACGTGGGACTAGAGACATGTCCCTTCAAATGAATTCATGGATCCCTCTTTATGTGTATATATAGAGGTGGAGTGGAGGACTTATTCCTCGTCCAAGAGCATCAAATACGACATATCTAGAATTAGGCTGAGCTCTAGAAAGGATAAAACGTGGGACTGGAAGGACTGCTTTGGAGAGTATTCGATCCTCAATAGGGCAGAGACACCACCGCAAGGAGGCCGCAATCCTGGAGGTAAGTTTTGGGCTATTTTTATGGGCATTTTATATGATTTTAGGTTCGAGTTGAGCATAAGAGACAATCGCAGTAGAGAAGGGGTGTTAGAGATTGTTTGAGTGCGCTTTAGGATATTACCTATGTTTGTGAGGCCGCAAGAGACTGAAGTAGGCCACAGACCTTGTTGTCCCTAGAATAGGGATAAGTGAAGATTTAAGGACTGAACAGGGGTCTCAAGGGACAATTTCATAAAGGAGGAAACTCACGGAACTACGCCGCAACAAGTGAAGGAGGTTTTGGAGAAGAAGAGAGGGGTTGTCGCAACATGTAATGATTCCCTAACGAGAACCAAATCTACAACAGTCAAAGAGATCCATGAACAAGATATATATTGATTTTGTTTGGTTTATTTGATGTGTGGGATCATGTCCCAGTTTGGATTAGAGTATTGCGTCCTGTGGAAGCCATGTATTGGAGTTGACTTGGGTGGCAAGAAGACTTCAATTAGGAGCATATTTTGCAGTGAAGTATTGGCCATCATTGGTCTGGTGGAGGGCAACGTGTTGATAGCCCAAAGTAGCACTAGACATGATATCTTGAAGTGACGAAGGGGAGGTAAAGGTTGGGTGAATTTTGGTTCTGAAGTGTAGTTCCTTAATGGAAAAAGGTGACTTCTAGCTTGGCAGTTTGGAGCTCAGGAATTAGGCCTATCCAGAGAGAAGATTGGATCAGCCCATGTACATGCTACAAAAGTTACTCACAACAATGTTAGCTGGCAGCCCTCCTGGAGTCTCAATGTGTTGTCCTTTGAAGGACTAAGGATCAACTAGTGAGCAATATGGGAACAAAGGACGAATAGGAGAAGATACGTCATCAAGTTTATGTAACATGTTTTTCATTGTATCTTGTATACCATAGACTGTTGTATTATTCAGATTTGGTTTAATATAACGAAGATTGGGTTGTACATTATTGTACAATATTTGTTAAAAATTGTGTATACTTGTGTACAAGTGATTTATTGCTTTATATTTTCTACTGTGGAAAGTAGTTCTTGTTGAGATTCTTGGTTTGGTAGCATCGTATTTTTTAAGATTCTAACAAAGACCCAAGATCATGGAAATTAAAAATGGTATCAAAGTGTGTCTCAGCTACTTTGTAAGTCAGTGAATTAGAGTTGTGCATCGAGATGTACATCTTAAGATGGAGTTGGTAACATTGTAGGTGACAATGTCGAAGTTGCATGCTAAAATATGTTATGAGGACAAATTGGAGGGTTGTCCAACTATAATCCATGGTAGGAAATATCATGTTGGTCTTGCAGGTTAACATGATCTAGGAGTTTGCCGAAAAAGCCATCAAGAAGCCAATTGACCCAAAGGAGCTAGAAGAGTACAAAGATTTGGATATGAGGGCGAGATCGATCATACTAGATGGTGTGTGAAGGATGCCCTAATACCTCATTTGTTAGGGAAGAACACTGCACATGAGATGTGGATGGCTCTTTAGAATTTCTTTCAGAATAAGAATGAGAATCACGTATTGGCATTGGAGGATAAGTTCAAGTCCACCAAGATGATAAAGGGTGAATGCATGACTTCGTATCTGATAAGATTGTCTCATGTCAAAGATGAGATTCACGTCGTCAGTGTGACTATTTCAGATGGAGATATACCAAAACATATATCAAAACATATTCCAAACACCATATCTAAGCATATACCAAAACACCATATCAAAGCATATATCAAAACACCATATCAAAGCATATACCAAACCACCACATCAAAGCATATACCAAACCACCATATCAAAGCATATACCAAACCACCATATCGAAGTTGCTTTGACTCAACCGGAAAATAAGGAAGGATACATAGTCCGCATCTGATCCCCCATCTCCCATGTAGCTTCATCGGGCCCAAAGTGCTTCAATTGCACTTTAACTTGGTCGATTTCTCAGTTCCGGAACATGAGCACTTTTTTCTGCAATATACACGGAGGCTCCAGCTGGAATTATCCATATGGTTCCACCTACAAGACAAACCATTCAATCACATGATTAACATCCTTTGTTGGCATTATGATTCTGGTATGGTTTTATGTTACAGATTTTGTACTTGATGGCAACACCCTCAAGTGGTAATGCTCTGATCAGGCTCTCAAAATGTTGAAAATTAAGAGGTACGCAGGAGAATAGTTCAAAAGGTGCGTACACGCAGGTACACCGTGAAGGGACTGCGGCCTCACACGCAGATCACCCGTTCAGAAGGTGCGTACCCCCAGTTCACTTACTTCAAGGCAGAGAAGCGTGTTCACGTGGGGTTTCTTATGTTTGGCCGTGGTATTTAGCCCGTCGTTCCTGATTCTATGGTTTTGGCTCGTGGTATTGTTTTATATTATTATTATTATTGAGTCCCATGTGTTTTTGGGCCCCTTGTATTGGTTATCTATGGTATTGATCCATGATTTTAGGAAGAGCTTGCCTATATAAAGCAAAGGAGATCACTTGGCTAAGATCTTTTGCAAATTGAATATCTTAAGATCTGAAATATTG